>JANAVB010032619.1:215347-526730 GCA_029216955.1 Iris pallida | reverse complement strand
GTACATCGTCGAGTCATTGCCTAATAGAAGTAAGAGAGAAGAGATCATGTGAGAGAAGTCGGAAGAGCGCTACACAAAGGAGAAGTGTACCTAATAATTCGGCTATCCAAGTGAACCGCTAACGGCGAGAGGACGCCATCATCAGAGTAAGATACTTGGGAATGAGCGGGTTTGGATAATATGTGTTATTGCTCTAGTGGGCTAGTGGGCATGAGATTGGCTAATGCCTAGTGGTCTGAGTTGATGTTGAAGAGCTAAACGGGTATGATTTGGGTTTGAGTGAAATAGGAAATGAGTCTGTGCAAGACACAAGGAAGCAATTTTGGTTGGAAACAATGAATAATAAGTTGGTTGCGTTAGTTCGGGTCCAAGATTCAGATGTAATTGGAATTAAGGTTAGGGCTTTGAAGTGAAAGGTGGATGATGAATGTGGAAGAAGAATATGAAGGTAGACCGGGTGGTAGGGGTGATCGCTGATGATGGTCGACGATTGTGGTGTTGTGGCGGAAGTATTAGACGGTAATGGTCAATGCTTGTCGTGTTATTACTTATTAGGCAGGAGGCGGTGGGTTCTGGGTCGTGTAGAGAGCGCAACGACAAGTTTAAAGCTTGTGCTAGGCCATCAAGGTGGCATGCGACGTAGAGAAGAGGAAGGGGTTAGGCGGTAGAGGGGTGGTCGAGAGAGAGGCTAGGCAATAGATCCGACAGTGGTTGCAACAACCCAAGTCAAGGGTTTGGACGAGTTTTTGTTCTTTTTTGTGGGTGTGATGATAAAGAGCTGGGTTCGAAACTGGTGACTAGGATGGTGGCTGAGGAAATGGCGCCCAGGGTTAGGCTAGGGGTTTTAGGAGTTAGGGTTTCAGGTTCAAGTTTGGGATTTAAGGTTAAGTTTCGGGATTTGGAAGAGGAAAGCGGCTACAGAGCTAGGGTTTATGGAGGAAGAAGAGAATGATAGGCAACCACTTGGGCTTGAGAAAGATATAGGACTAGGGTTTTGGTGGAGAGTTAGGTTCAAGATGAACCATGCTTTAACATTTAAAAAGATGCTACGTTGCAACAAATGAGATAATTTTATTAGGGCTTGAGGCCTTATAATATAAAACCATACAAAGCATGTGGCATCATTATGACATCACCAATCTTACCTAGAATGAAAAATACATAGCAATACAATGTAGAAAATAAAATAACTACTCTACTCTCTACTCTTCAACAAACTTCACTGAGTTCAGACCATAAGATTTGTAAGATTTAACTTCCTGTTACAGTCCTTGTTCTTTTACTAATATGATCATGACATAATTTGTCTTTGAGAGATTAGAATAATGTGATAACTTTATTAGTGAAGGAGAGCTACTATATATAAGAGAGACTAACCCCTCTCACTTTTGTCCTAGGCAATGTGGGACTAAAGTCCACTACTAATATTATTAATATACTTAACACCCTCCCTCAAGCTGAAGCATAAATGTCAATCATGCCCAGCTTGTTATATAGAATTGAATCCGAGGACCCAAAAGAGGTTTCGTGAAGATATCGATTATCTGATCACTGATCCTCACATGGTAAAATTTTATCATCCCCTTTGTATACTCATCACGGACGAAGTGGATGCCAATTTCAATATACTTCGTCCTTTCATGAAATACAGAAATGGTAGCAATATGGATAACATACTGATTATCACCCACATATCTGCTGCGCTCGATCCTGCTTCTTCTTCCAATTTTGTAGAAGATACTTCATATGTAACACCTATGTTGTGCCATGAGCAATGCCTCGATACTCTGCTTCTGAACTTGATCCTGCTATTACACTCTTCTTCTTGCTCTTCCAAGATATCAAGTTTTCGCCAATAAATACAGAGTAGCCAGATGTAGACCGTCTATCTGTCAGGCTTGCATCCCAGTCAACATCAGTAAAACACTCAACACGAGTTTGTCCATGATTTTCCATTCGAATTCATTTTTCAGTATTCTTGACTAGAAACACATGATTCTCAGAACTGCATGCCAGTGTGAAACTCTTGGAGAAGCCATAAATATACTTGCAACAAACTGCGAAAGAGATGTCTGGACGAGTCATGACTGCCAAGTAGTTGAGTTTTTTAATTACTCGTCGATACTGATATGGATTGGTCATCAGGGCCCCCTTGTTGGGAAGTAACTTAGCCCCTGGATCCATAGGTTAGGTTGCTCCCTTGGCTTGCATCATTCCTGCGTCATTCAGTATGTCCAACACATACCTCCTTTGAGGCATTACAATGTCCCGCTTAGTCCGTGTGATATCAATGCCCAAGAAATAGTTCAATGATCTCATATCCTTGGTTTGAAATTATTCTCCCAGAAATTTCTTGAGGCTGTAATATCTGACTGTCGTCTTCCGTGACTACAATATCATCAACATAGACATCAAGTAGTATCCTTCAGCTGATGTGTCGGTAGAATACCGAATGATCTTCTTTGATTGACACATGCCAAACTTAGTAATAATATGTGTAAATCGACCAAATCATGCACAGTAATTGTTTTAGACCATAGAGGACCATAGCGGCATCAGGGGGGCAGTGGGAGGGTTGCTAGGGTTTTGTAGAGAGAGAGAGAGAGGGGGGTTGGATGACGACTAGGATTTTGGCTCTGATACCATGTAGAGATTAGAATAATGTGATAACTTTATTAATGAAGGAGAGCTACATATATAGGAGATGCTAACCCCTCGCACTTTTGTTCTAGGCAATGTGGGACTAAAGCCCACTACTAATATTATTAATATACTTAACAGTCTTCATGTAGGTCTTGTCCTGTCAGAGGAGTATGATATTGACCACAACATTATGGGAAGGCACCATAATGAGATAAAACAAATCTTATGGGCAACTAAGCAACCAGGTTTTAAGTTTCATCCAGAACTGACAGGTTAAGTTGGAGAGTCGATTCAAACCCCTCCCCACTCGAAACCGAAAAGAAGGTTCAAAATCAAATGTTAGCAGCCCAATCGTCGAGTCTTGAGACCTTTGGTAGGAAGGAGAAACTCTGGTTCAGAACCCGTTGAACAGTAAATGGCTGACCCTTATAACCTAAAAGTAAAAGAGAAGCTTAATCCATTAATGAACTATGCCATTATACTCTACTAGATAGGTTATAGTGGAACTAAAACTGCTTTAGTTATGAGGTTATACTCTTTGATTTAAGTTTATGGTCGATAAAGCCACCTTTGGCTCGTGAAGGGAAAATCTTGGTTCAGGGCCGGGTGACAGTTAATGACTGAACCTTATAATCTAAGGCCACGTTGGTTCGCGGAATCATGGCCTTGGGAAAAGAAATTCATTCATTTCTTGTGTTTGGATGCCAATGTAAAGGAGGAAAGGAAAATGATTCCCAAAGGAAAGGAAAATAGAGGGAAAAATGGTTCCCCCACCCACCAAAGGATTCACTTTCCCACTCTAAGGATTCAGTTTTCCTTGGCTTTTCCAAACCGGAAAGGAAAGTTGGTGGAAATTACAATTTCCCAAAGGAAAGGAAAGAGCAAAGAATTGGTTTCCTTTCCTTTACTTTCCGCGAACCTAATGAGGCCTAAAAGTAAAAGAGAAGTTTGAAATGCATTACTGAATTATGTTATTGTGCGTACTGCATAAGATACAGTGGTAAGTAAAACTGCTTTAGTTATATTTATGTTTTATAGATGATAAAGCCACCTGATGTGAGGAGTGTGTTTCTCTTTCAGGAAATAGTAGCATTGAGGCTGCCATTAACTGGGTTGCAGAACATGAAGATGATCCAGATATGAGATGCCTATGGTACAATCTCTACTTTGATATTAATACTGCAGATTTTTGATGCTCTGACTTTGTGATGACTTTTTGCTTTCTTTTCAACCATTTTGTGCTGTAACAAATTCCTTTAGCTGGTTGCTTCTAATTTCTTTTGGAGCATTTGAGAGACAAATTAAATGGAAGACCTCAATTTTTGAACAAAAGAAAACCCTCGTCATCTGAAGAAATATTTTGTTCCTGTCACCAGACAATTATTTCAACTCCACAGATAATATGAGCATACTATTGTTTCACCTGTAAGCTTTAGGTGCAAAGAGCTATAGAGCACTATACATGTATAGCAATTAGTAATTGCAGCAAGTTGAATGGCAGTTTTGTTATTTATTCCGGGGTTCAAGATCCTATGTGACAGTATTGAAAAATAATGAGAAACTAATCCAATACTTTGCCTCATCATGTTATAGGAGATATTATAAAGCAACGCTTGATGATGAAGTACCACTGCAAAGGTTTAATAGGTTTTTAGGTGATCAGGTGGTTTGGAGATGTTCAATGTAGAGAATAGATGAATACTGGCTTCTAGCATGTATATCGATTATAAAAGGATAAAACAAAGATTTCTGGGCTAATACCAACCTTTATTATTATATATAACTGTATATGCAATTATGCATTGTTGTCCTTTCTACATTTCTTTGAGGCCATTCTGTTAATTTTTCTTTCTAATCTGTAGCTTCTTATATAATCTGAATTGGGCCCATGAAAATGCTACCTAGTTTTATTTATGTATTACATGCACTTGCTCTTGATAATGTGTTTTATAGTACTTTTTTGTTATAGTATTTTAGCTGGTAAGGTACAACTCCAAAATATGGGATCAAAGAATGTTACTTCTGTGTAATTGAAAACATTTATTATCGATAATATGATTTTTACCATACAATTGCCAACTTGCTTTTTCAGGTGCCTGCTAATACCAAAATGGATATTGACAAACCTTCATTAACTCCAGAGGAAGTGAAGATAAAAGCACAAGAACTAAGGTTTGTTTATTAATCTTATGAACAAATCAAGTGTTGTCCATGATTTATGGATAGCTTTCATGACACTGAAGATTAATGGAATTTGTGATCTTTTTCTTTTGTAATAATGTCTCATCATGCTTTCATATTTCTTTCATGATCACTTACTTCATTGCCTGTTTGTCAGATTTTATTAGTACCAGCATTGCCTGCTTGTCATATTTATTATTACTTATGTTTGATGTTAATAGAGATTTTTATCCTTCTATACTTTAATTTCTTTTGAAATATTAATCTCTTTTGTAAGTACAGGGAACGTGCTCGTAAAAAGAAAGAAGAAGAAGAAAAGAGAATGGAGAGAGAAAGAGAGAAGGTATTGATTCTGTTAATTTTCTACACCCATCAGTTCTGTTATTTGCCTGGTAGAGTTTTTGATAATGATGCATTTTCTGTGTATGAAGCATTAGTATGGCCAATTTGGAAAGATGTGGTTCTATATACTCCCAGCAGATATTTTGGACTGTCTAAGCAAGAAAGTAACATTTGTAAGAAATAGCCAAAAAATCTGTAGATATCTTAATCGCTGTAAACTTTATTCAATTTCCGCTATATAACTAAGATTATTGTGTACAGTTTTTTTTGTTCTTCCTGTGCATTTATGCATGTGTATCATTCTCTCTTTAGTTAGTACTATACATATTTCCTAAATGCTCTCTTTTCCCCTTCATATAATTTGTGATCAGTTATCTTTCACCTTACCTTCATTAATTATCAAATATTATCGTGAATAAAGGTGCCAATATGTACCAGGATTGAAGCAGTAAATAAAAAACATGATGACTACTAAACTTGCTGGGGGATATATACAGAACTAGTGGAAAAAATAAATTACTTTGACAACTCCAAATCCAAACTCGAGTTTGGGTTGTTTCTTCTTTTACTTTTATCGATGTATAATGGTCCAAACTGTTATGTAGGAGAGGATTCGCATTGGCAAAGAACTCCTAGAAGCAAAACGAATTGAAGAGGATAATGAGAGAAAGAGGTATGTTATTCTATCCATGCTTCTTCATTATTAATTTTACATGATTTCTCATCCACAATTTCATGAATTGGAAAAAGACCTGATGCAGGACATGCATGAGTTTTATATGTACAATACAAGAATCAAGTTAATAATATTCAATGTAAGATTCAATATGATTCTTTAGTTAAAGACGACGAATTTTCAGCAATAGATTAACAAAAATCTAAGAATGCAAGTTGTCCTTAAATATTAATTGACAAGATCAAGTTAATGTAAAGTAGATCTATTTAGATTGGATAGTTAGACAATTAGAATTAGATCTAATTTGTTGTTAGTAGAAGCACTCACTTTTCTATTTGTGGATTTGACAACGGATAACTTCTTGCATAAAGAATGATGGATTTTTAGATTCCTAAGATACCAAGTACATGTTAAGGCTTACGCAACTTGTGTATGATTCCACGCGCTCCAAATTGACAAAAGACCGTTCCGTCGGACGCCGATGATTGCTATCTTCAATGGATCGCTTCGATGCCTTCTTCAAGTTGGCAATCGGCTAGGGTTTTTGGAAAAGGGGATGAACGGCTTCTTGATAAATAGAGGAGGAAAAGCAGAACATAATTTCTAGGAAAGAAAGAGGAGCATTCACAATGGCAAATACAATTTTTATTTATTCTTTCATTGAATAATTACATAGCCAATGCTCTTTATTTATAGCCTTCTCAACATCTCTCATTCTCACCAAATTTCATGTGGGACTAAACTAAAAAAAGACAATGAGCTAACATGTGCTCTTTATTTGACTAACTTTTTTTATTTGACTAGCTAAAACAAGCAAACTTGAATTATTTAGTACCATCCAATGGACATGACTTTGACTCGATAACTGTAGCAATGATGCGAATAGTATTTGATCCTCTTCGGGGCGATGTCCTCATCAAGACCTCTTTGTGGCCATAAAGTGCATTTCTTTCTTTTTTTAGCATCGACTATTATGTTACATCCTGTCTCTTCGACAAATCAATCTTTTTGGATACTGTTTGCTTTGCAACTATTACAAAAAGTGCATTTTTTCCGCAGAATAATGGCCTTAAGGAAGGCAGAGAAAGAGGAAGAGAAGAGAGCAAGGGAGGAAATTCGTCAGCGCTTAGAGGAGGACAAGGTCCTTGACATGATTCCATAATACTTCTAGTGTCTTTTATGATTATTGGCAGATTAATTAAGTATAAGTCAATTCATTTTGTTACGGAGTCCCTCAAATTCAAACTTTATATTTTTTCTGTGGTGGTTATTTTTGATTAAATATATGTTGATGTATCATTGGTTATAAATATCCATACCACTGCACTTGGCAGTTAAAGGGTTTGAAGTTCTTTATGGGGGGCGAATGAGAAACATAATATTTTATTCAACTAATCAACAGATGCATAAATATGTTTTCGAGGGATGCAAGGAAATGAACTTGCTAGTAACAGGTAGGGATGTGATTTTTTTTCCAATGTAAACTGCAGCTTCGTATATAAGTTAATTGCTAACGGGGGAGAGGTTCTCTTATAACGGGATGGTGAGGAATACGATAGATGTGCTTGCCAAATAACCCCTCTTGAAATTTGTTATCTGTATCCTGCAACTGAGGCTGGGACAGCTGCTTCTCATCCAACCTTGGGTAGTTGATGCCTATGTGATGCTTTCCAGTAGTCTTTTAGCTGCTTATTGTTTCCCATTATGGAACTAACTGAAGAAATTCATCAGGTCCCATCCTGCCCGGACTCCGACGCTAATGTTTCATAATTTAGACCTTCTGCAAGAATTTGATGGCTACAATTACATTACCCCTTTAGCTATTTAGTCCAAAATTTAGTCGTCTGTTTTAAAGATCATCAATATACCTATAGCCATATCCATATATGAATTCTAGATATCGACAATTGACCTATGAGATTAGAAACCTACTAGATATGCTGCATGTGGGGTAAATATAAATTAGAAATCCATATGATATGAGGAAAACTCGTGTCAACAATCATTACATATGCCCTCATGTACAAGGATATACTGGGGTAATTGATGTTAATGCTCCTATGGAGCGGCAAAAAGAGGAGGATTCCATTTAGAAGAAGTTTGATTCTAAAGAATCAATGGAGGAAGCAGGATAACATACACAGTTTTGTCAAGAAAGGAAATGGATAAAGAAGGGGGGTTTGCATTAGGTAACCAACGACCAACGTCAAACTTGTCGGATCTCTACAAAACGAATCCTCAAGTATTATACGTTTGGGTACCCGTCTTCAGAGATGTGTCACATTGGTCCCACCATGATCCGATGATTCTACTACTGTTGAAGGACATTGCGCTTAGCATAGATGAATGTAAGAAAATGGTACAGATATCCGACCCTAATGATTTGGGATAAAAGCTTTGTTTTTTCGTCAATTGGACAATGAACGCCTTTCTATCTGACAATCTGAGGGGAAAAAGACTTCCTTGTGATTTGTGAGATATTGTCAATAGAACATCATTTTGCTTCTTTCCATCGGTGAAGCTCTGTTCTATGTTGTTTCAAAGATAATGAGAATTTTAGGGCTGGTAGGTAAACCAATTGAAGAGAGCTAAACTAGGACCAAAATGAACCGCTATTATGCATGGTGCAAGTGCAAAGTTGATCCTTGTCTGTTCAATGTGAAAATGCTCCTAGATATTGATTGAGGAAACATTTTTATCTTTAAGTATTTTGTGAAAATATAATACTATATGGCATCATGATAGACTTCCATAATGTTGAAGACGAGTAAAGCAGACTACTCGGACTATACAATTTTAAACGTATCTATTTGTTCTGGAATGGTTATCTTGCTTTCAGAAGAGAGACTAAGCCGAACTAACGGGATTCATCGCCATAGTAGTTTGGTTCGGAGTTGGTTATCCGATGGGAAGTTTTGAGGAATCTTAAGGAAGTTCAGAGTAGGCTACATAATAAGGAATGCGCATAACAGCAATGACTCTTGTCTTTGATCACAGAAATGCAAGATGAAGGATAGGTAATGACATTGATGGAGCCTGAGATCTTCTGAAGGAGATTGAGAAACATATGCTCAGGACTTGATTTGTAGCTTACCTTTGATTATCCACCGTTGTAGGATTGAATGAAGAAGTCTTGAGTTGGCCATTGACCGAGGCCATTGACCGACACCTCATGCCTAACAACCAGCCCCACCTGGCTGCTCGACAGCAACCGGGAGAAAGTGGAGGGTTTTTTAAACTTCCCAAGGGGATAGGAATGTACTGAATCAATGGGCAGGCAGACAATTGAGGACTTTAGGGAACAAGCACAATCTCCAATTCCATCTAATCACTGTACTCCTGCAAATCGTTGATGAGCCAGCCAAGCATATTTGTTTTAAGGCAAAGTGTCTTTCAATTGTTCCCTCATCATCTTTGGCAATATTGATAATTAAACCAAAATATTAGGTAGACTTCCGCTTGCCGTCTATTAAGCTTCTTGCCCATGCAGTGCTACTGTTACAAATTCTTCTGACTGTGCTATAGTTTGTTAGAACCATAAAAAGGTGGTATCAAATATGGAACCGTGCCTTGGCGTCTATGTTATTAAAATATGATTTTTGCCTTGAAAATATTATTTAATCATTAGAACCGCAAAAGTTGTTACTGAGGTTGTGCCCTCACATCTTGTTACTAAATATGTTTTAAGCCATGTACCTTGCGCTCTACCTGGTGTTGTATGAAGTTGTGATGCACTGACTTTTACTTCTTTTTGAGTTGAATGCATTGCTTCAACACCTTACTTGAAAGTGATTTTGATCTTAATTGATTAAAGAAACCACAATAATATGTGTTGACCTTGTTATGTACAATAAGCTGTTAGTCCCGGGCGTGATTTTAAGATGAAAAACAGATTTTGGCAACACTTTGAGGAATGTGCACAACTGAGATTCCGGAGGATTCAAAGAGACGAAATCAAATGTAACACTTTGAAGAAGGTACAAATGAATTTCGTAGTAGCAGCAATGAAAGCCAACAAAAAGTTTTCTGATTAGATCAGAGAAGATCTCGTTCAGAACGAGTTACAAGTGGAGAGAGATGACGAAGGAAGAAGAAGAATGCCTGCTGGGATGACGGATTACCGGAGCTCAAAGTTAGATTCGTCCCACACGATCAGCTTCTAGGAACTAGCAAGTTCAAAGATGAACTTTTGGACACTCTGTTGAAATGCTCTTCTGACTCCTCGGATGGACAGAACTGCGCGCATGCTTCCTCTATTTCTCTCTTCTCTACTCTGAATTTTGTAAGAAAAACTTGTTTAATCAACCGATAGAATGAGAGAAGAGAGAACATATATAGTGTCAGTCCAGTATTCGAAACGTTCGGGACGTTTTAATACAGATCCGTGAAAGGAGGAACCATTTCGTAACTGTTCAGATCGTGAACAGACACTACGTGCGCGCTACAACAATTTGCGCCAACTGCGTATGCGTGCACCCGCGCGCCAACTATGCCAACTACGCCCGCGTGCACCCGCGTACAATGCGCACAAATGCATGCACGCACTGCGCGCAAATGGGCCGCGCTAATTGGCCGCGCGATCTGGCCACGCTATCTAACCGTGCTATCTGGCCGCGCGATCTGGCCACGCGAACGGCGCACGATCGGCAACGCAGAGGCTTGCGCAACGAGCACAACTTAAGCGCACTATGCACCTAGCGACGATGCTGACGTGCTAAGTGCAAATTGTGCCAACAAAACGCCACATTACGCCTCATAAGCCATGAGCCCGAGTCCGAGTCGCTAAGTCCTTACGGGGCTTAGCTCCTAAGGAATTAATTCCAAGAGGCATAAATGCTTTCTTTGTGGAGTTAGCCTTCTTTCCACTAAAAACACTCCCACATGGTACCTATGTGCCTCTCACACCTCATGTGCATCTCTCAATACAAGCAAAGCTATATAGAGAGATACTACCCATTTGGCCTAGGCAATATGAGACTCTTTCTAGTCTCTAAGGCCAAACACCAACAATCCCCTACATATCTATATATATATATGGTTTGAGCGTTCCTCACAGTGACTGTCCATCATACAGCTGACGACTTGAATCTTTTCATGGGTCAAACAACAGTATGATACAAGAATGGACCAAGTCTTGAATTCTGCACCATAGTTGCAATTCTTTCCACTCACACAATGTAGTCACATGTGCTTCTGGCTGCACATTAAAGGTCCTGTGCCAGCCTGGTTTCGGTGGTGTATGTATTTTGAGCGTCTATAAGTTTACCTCAAGAGACGGCCTGTTATCTATGTTCATATACTCTAGGGGAGTTCTTTATAAAGAGACATGCATGAAGCCTTGCGCTTCCTTGCGGTGCTACGCCGCTATGATATGGCTTAAAGCCGAGACATTACCCCTACCTGGGAACCTCATCGTATTGTCATACTACTGTAGCATGAGGTCACAAGCCTCTCTGTAGTGCCAAACTATCCAGCATGAAGCCTTATACTTCCTTGTGGCGTACGCCACGATGACATGCTTGCGTAGCCAAGGCTTTACCCTACCTGGGTACCTCATCATGGTGTCATGCCACTATAACATGAGGACACCGTTCCCTTTGTGTGTCTACAACTCTTTAATCATACAACATTAGGCTACATGTCTATATGCAGTGCTACGCCGATGTGACTTGGTTCGCAAAGCCGATGCATTACCCTTACCTGGGAATCTCATGGTGGAGTCACCCCACTGTAGCATGGAGTTGTAACACTCCTTTGTAGTGCTGTGTTACTGTGCTTCCTGTAAAGCACAATATTTATTCACTCTGCCTGAGAACTCATTAAGACGTTTAAGCCATCCTCTCCACATTGTCTTTTTTCCGCAGAAAACATATAGTAGACAACAGTGGTTGTGGGTCCATATCCCTTCTATGTCCCAGAAGACATGTACCCATTGTTCCTGATATTTTTCCAGTTAGTAGTCATCCCTTGAACCAAAAGCTAGATACCTAGTAGATTTTTCTTTGAACTAATAGCATAAAATTTTATGGTATGATTGCAATAACACAATATCAGAATGTTTTCAAGCCCATTTTACTTGCTGTGTCTTTGACCAGCTGGCGTTTGAGGCCTTTTGTGAACTCCGAACGTCAATCACTGCAATGACACCTTTCTTGATGAGATCGTGCACTGCTTTGTGCTTTAGTCGTACAGTTCTCTTTTCCCGTTGAAGAGGTCATTCGATGCCACCGCTGCAGTCGCCTGATTGTCGTCAATGTTGCAAAAAACGGCCTGGGCGGCCGACTAGTCGGCGACTAGTCGGCAGTCGGCCGCCGCCGACTCGATTTTGCACCTGGGCGGTCAAAAAATCGGACAACGCAAGAAGTCGGCCTAGTCGGCCGCCTAGGCAGCAGAAAAGCAAAAAAAAAAAAAAAAAAACGGGTTGAAAGAGGAAACCCGACCCGTACCCAAATTGGGTTCAAAAATCTAACATTCTTACAGCAGTAGCAGCCAACAAACAGCTGTTCTCAAAAAAAAAAAAGAAAGAAAGAAGAGTTCGAAGAAGAAGAGTTCGAAGAAAAAGGTTCAAAAACCTAACCTCTGCTTCCCGCCGACCTCAGAGCACCACCGTAGACCGCTGACCGTCGCCGTCAGCTGCCGAGCGCTAGTCCCGCCGACCTCAGCGCCACCGCCACGCTCGTCCCGCCGGCCGCCGACCTCAGCGCCACCGAGCCGAGTTCGAAGAAGAAGGTTCTTCTTTTTTGCTTCTTCTCCTTTTTTTTTTGTGAACAGCACTGAGCAGCATCTGCTGCTGCACGTTTAAACCCCCCACCCCACACGTGATGGTGCACTTGCAAGCACAGTGCAAATTTTTTTTTTTTTTTTTTGCATTGAAAGCAACAGCAGCAGTCCTGAATTGAAAGGAACAGCACCACACGTTTTTTTTTGTTTGTTTGCATTGACTCAATCAAAGCAACAGCACTACCACCACCACAGTGCAATTTTTTTTTTTTTTTGCATTGAAAGCAACAACAGCAGTCCTGAATTGAAAGGAACAGCACCACCACCACCACACGTTTTTTTTTTGTTTTTTTGCATTGAAAGCAACAGCACTACCACCACCACCACACTTTTTTGTTTGTTTGTACATTGACTCAAAGCAGCACCACCACCACCACGTTTTTTTTTTCCCTCCTGCTTCTCCTGCACAGTAGTGACACTACAGTGAGTACACTGAACAGCAGCATATATTATGTGTAATGATATTTAATATCATTCAATTGTTGGGTTTTTTTTTTTTTCCTCCTGCTTCTCCTTTTTTTTGGTTTATTTACTTGTTATGATATTTAATATCATTCAATTGTTTAATAGATATGACTACTTCGTCGGCCGCTTCCAATTCCAATGTTGGTGAAATGGCAAGTGATTTAAACATCCAAAATGCTCTCAAACGTGCATCCGGTGACGTTGGATGGGATTATGGTGAACTGTGGATGTGAAGGCATTAGATCGAGTTCGATGCAAGTTTTGTTCAAAGATTGTGTCCGGAGGAATCTACCGGCTCAAATGTCATATAGCCGGTCGTGCCGGAAATGTGAAAGCTTGCAATAAAGCCTCCAAAGAAGCAATACAAGCATGTGTAGAGGCACTTGATGGTGCTAAGAGGAAGAAGACACAAAAGCAAAACGAAGAGACGGAACTTAGAAAAGAAGTTTCGACATCACATGATGCTATGGAAATGGATGCCGACATTGAACTAGTCACGAGACCGAAAAGGTCTACTATGGATAGATTTGTGGAGATCAACCCAGAAAAAAATAAAGAATCAACAATGTTTACAAAACAAGCTAATTTGACGGTGTTGATGGACAAGAAGAAGGTGATGGATACACAACAATATATAGCACGGTGGGTCATTGAGAGTGGCATTCCTTTCAACGCCATTCAAAATGATAGTTTCAAGCTAATGACTGAGGCTATTGGACAGTTTGGTCCAGGATTACCTACGCCAAGTCGATATCGGTTGAGTGGTCCATGTTTGAATGCGGAGGTGTCGAGAGTTAAGGACTCTCTAAAAAAGCATGAAGAAGAGTGGGCTATATCCGGTTGTTCCATTATGACCGATGCTTGGACCGACCGCAAAAGGAGAAGCATTATGAACTTGTGTGTCCATTGTAGAGAAGGGATCTCTTTCATTTCTTCAAGAGAAGATTCCGATGCATCTCATACGGGGTCCTACATATTTGAGTATGTCGATAAATGCATCGACGATATAGGACAAGAAAAGGTGGTACAAGTTGTGACAGATAATGCTTCAAACAACATGGCGGCGGCTACTTTGATGACTACCAAAAGGCCTAATTTATTTTGGACTTCTTGCGCCACACATACGGTGAACCTTATGCTTGAAGCAATTGGTAAACTTCCAAGTTAAGTCTCGTCTCATAAACTCTTAGTTCATTATTTAATTACTTGATTTGCTTCATTACTTATTTAATTTGTAAACTTTCAAGGTTCAAGAGTACAATTGATAAGGCAAGGGCCTTAACTATCTTCATATATTCTCATCACTCAACCTTGAGTATGATGAGAAAGTTGACAAAGAAGCGTGACATTGTACGACCGGGAGTCACAAGATTTGCAAGTAATTATCTTACTTTGCAAAGTTTGGTGGAGAAGAAAGAACAACTAAGGCATATGTTTGCTTCCGAAGAATGGGCCCGGAATTCACATTCCAAAAGTGTGAAGGAAAAAGTGGCATATGCAACCGTTGTTAGTCTATCTTTTTGGAAGTCGGTGAACTCATGCTTGATTGCTTTCCGGCCATTAGTGAAAGTCCTCCGCCTTGTTGATAGTGATAGGCCATCTATGCCATGGTTGTATGGAGAACTTGAAGTGGCAAAAAAAGAGATCAAGGAGGAAGTCTATAGTGGACTTGAAAAGAATTATAAACCAATACTTGACATTATCGAAAGTAGATCCAAGGGTAGACTTGATTCCAATTTGCACTTGGCGGGATATTTCCTTAATCCATACTATTTTGCAAAGAATAGGGTGGAGATCGGAGATGATGTAGCTTGTATGGAAGCTATGCTCGATTGTGTGGAGAAATTCTTTCCCGATGACTTGAACACTCAAGTGAAAGTGAGTGATGAAGAATTAATCATGTACAAGAATTTGATGGGAATGTTTGGAAGAAAACAAGCGGAACTTTCCTATCAAACTAAAGGTGTCAATGAATTTAATCCCGGTAAGTCTTGACTCCTTAACTCACTTCATTACTTTACTTCATTGACTAATTACTTATCTACATGTTTTTTGTATGATAATAAATACTAGCCGGGTGGTGGAGTAATTATGGTGGCAATGCACCAAACTTGAAGAAGATGGCAATTAGAATCCTCTCCTTGACCACAAGTTCATCGGATTGTGAGAGGAATTGGAGTACTTTTGAAGGGGTATGCCACTTTTATTTTATTTTTTGATATTCTTCATCTAACTAACTAGAATGTTCTATATAAATATTGTAGGTGCATACAAAAAAGAGAAATAGACTTGATTCGGAAAGATTGAACAAGTTGGTGTATGTCCAATTCAACTCCAAACTTCACAATAAGAAGAAAAGAGTAAATGATGATAAAGATGTTCTTCAAGCGGATGATTGTACTCATGCTCAACATTGGTTGGTTGATGGGATGATGAGAGTGATGTTGATCCCGTCACCGGAGCTACATGGGAGGTACTTGAC
Source organism: Iris pallida (assembly GCA_029216955.1). Taxonomy (NCBI): domain Eukaryota; kingdom Viridiplantae; phylum Streptophyta; class Magnoliopsida; order Asparagales; family Iridaceae; genus Iris; species Iris pallida. The sequence goes on along the minus strand of JANAVB010032619.1, from coordinate 511,161 downwards.
CAAGCGGTGGGTGCAAATGAACTACTTGAACCTAGGAGGAGCTCTAGGATCACAAGAGAACTTGATGAGGAAGAGTTCATCTCGGAGGCCGAAGAAGATGATGGAGATGATGACTTTGAGTCCGATGAAGAAAGAGATGTGCCATTAGTGGATGAGCACGATGATATCTTTGATAATTGAGCACTTTAATCTATCTTCTTTTCTTTTTGTGACATTTTGATTATGTACAAGACTTTGGAATTTGGGTACTTAAGTTAATATTTTGATGTCATGTGATATATATTGCATAATTATTTTTTATTGCATATATATATATATATAAATAAAAAATTCAAAACCGACTAATCCGACTAGTCCCCGACTAGTCCCCGACTAGTCCGATTAATCCCTAGTCCCCGCCAACCGACTAGCGGCCGACTAGCGATTTTTACAGCCTTGATTGTCGTAGTATATCGGTATCGCCGGTATCTGCGCCCCAACCAATGAAAGATCATACATGAGCTCCCGAAGCCATTATGCTTCTTCTGCTGCGGAATCAAGTGCAAAGAACTCAGATTCCATGGAGGAATGAGAGAGCATAGTCTGCTTCTTTGACTTCCACGATATAGCAGCTCTACCCATGGAGAAATTGAATCCACCTATGGATCTCTCGCTCGTCACCTCTGAGCACCAGCTTGCATCACTGAAGCCTTCTGCTACTGACGGATCTCCGCTGTAGTATAGTGCATATGTCCGAGTCTTCTTGAGATATCTCATTATCCGTTTCACAGCTTTCTAGTGCTCAACGTCTGGGTTGCTCGTGAATCGACTCAGCATTCCTATAGCGAAAGCTATGTCAGGCCTAGTGGCAGTAGTAGCGTACATCAAACTCCCGATGACGCTTGCATACTCCAGCTGCCTGATGCTTTTTCTCGAATTTGGCTACAGCTTCAGGTCACACATGTAAGGCGTATCAATCATTGGAAGATCCTGATATTCGTAGCTTATGATCATCTTCTCAATATAATGAGACTGTGACAACGCCAGTCCAGTGTCCGTCCGGATGATCTTGATGCCCAAGATCACATCAGCTTTCCCCAAGTCCTTCATACTGAACTTGGTCGAGATGAACTTCTTTGTCTCCGTGACACAGCCTATATCCGTACCTAGGATTAGCATGTTGTCTACATACAGACAAACGATTACACCTCTTCTATCAGCGAACTTCGTATAAACACATTTGTCCGTTTTACTGACTCTGTAGCCATTTGACCTTATGACCTTGTCAAACTTTTTATGCCAAATTTTTGGAGCTTGTTTCAAACCGTATAAGCATTTCACCAACTTGCAGGCTGTCTTCAAGGCCCTTGACGATAAATCCTTCTGGCTGTTGCATGTAAATTTTTTCAGTCAGCTCGTCATTTAGGAATGCTGTCTTTACATCCATCTGACGTATCACCAACTTATGTATTGCTGCGAGAGCAATTAACATTTTGATGGTGGTCATCCGGGCTACTGGAGCATACGTGTCGAAGTAGTCGATCTCCTGCTTCTGAGAGAACCTCTTGGCTACTAGCCTAGCCTTGAACTTGTCAATGGTTCCATCTGCTTTCATCTTCTTCTTGAAGATTCATTTGCATCTGATGGATTTCGTTCCTTCAGGAAGATCAACCAACACCCAAGTGTTATTGGAGGTGATTGAATCAATTTAATTGTCGATCGCCTCCTTCTAGAAAACGTCTCTGGTCTTTATCACCTCATAATAGGTAAGCGGATCTGTTTCCACATGATATGTGACAAATTCATATCCGAAGTCCTTCGTTCTCCTCACTCGCTTAGTTGACGGCTCAGCGAGTTCTGGTTAAAGTGTTGTCTCTTCTACAACTTCTTGGACTATGTTCTTATTGGAAACTTCAATTTCCTGCGCACCCTCATTATTCTTCGGAATGTTCGCTAGAACAATATTCTTGTGCCTTACAAATTTATCTTCAAAGTATTTTGCGTCACGAGATTCAATGATATGATTTGATTCTATATCAAGAAATCTTCGAACATCACTCTTCTCAGCATATCCCAAGAAGATCGTCTTCGTAGTTTTTTTTCGAGCTTCTGAATCTTCAGATCTGGGAGCTTTACATATGTAAGACATCCCTACACTCGAATGATATTCAAGTTAGGTCTGACTTGGAACCAGAGTTCATGAGTAGTGATGTCAGAAGTTGCATATGACACTCTATTCAGAATAAAAGTGGCCGTCAATGCAGTTTTCTCCCCAATAGCATTTTGGAAGACCCGCAATCAACAACATTGACAGAAATGATGAACTCAATGTTGAGCCCTCATCTGGTCTTAGCCATCTGCTTGGACATAGTGTCCACCTTCAGTTGAGCCCTCATCTGGTTCTCAACATAAATTTCTTGTAGGAGATCTTCCAGACTGATCTCAAGTTTCTTTATATGCATATTCACATAGAATTTGCTCAATCCAATGGAAAGCATGGAGACGATCCTTTTAACAACGAACTTGTCACTGAGGGGCATCTTCTCATCTTCTAATTTCTGACGCAACTTTAGGAATTCCTTCACCTGAGACAACATCGTCTTCTCGTCTTCAAAGAGCCATTTGTGATATTTCTCGACGATGAATATCTTGCTCCTGTTCTTGTCATCTTTATAGAGTTTCTCCAAAGACTCCCATATCTCTCTAGCATTGGTCTTCTTTGAGTAAGATTCTGCCAGAGAGTCCTCCATAGCATTGAGGATCAAAAGCCTACAGAGACTATTTTCTCTCTTCTATTTGTACTTTTAGCAGCAACCGCGGCCGCAGTCCCACATTCTGGAACCTTCGGTTCGTCCTCAGTTAACACGTGGTCGACGTCCACGAGTTGAAGATTGAGGCTAACCTTCCTCTTTCAGATTTGATAGTGCTCTCCATCGAATTTTTCTAACTTGTTAAAGTTGGAATCGATGAGTGCAGCACGAGAGATTTCCATCTTGTGAATCTAGCTTTGAGATTGTTAGTCCCGGGACGTGATTTTAAGACGAAAAACATATTTTTTTGCAACGCTTCGAGAAAGGTGCACAACTGAGATCTCGGAGGGTTCAGAGAGACGAAATCAAATGTAACACTTCGAAAAAGGTACAAATGAATTTCGTAGCAGCAGCAACGAAAGCGCACAAATTTTTTTCTGATTAGATCAGAGAAGATCTCGTTTAGAACGAGTTACAAATGGAGAGGAGATGAACGGAAGAAGAAGACTTGCTGGGGTGACGGATTACCGGAGCTCAAAGCTAGATTCGTCCCACACGATCAGCTTCCAAGAACTATCAAGTTTAAAGATGAACTTTTGGAACACTCTGTTGAAATGCTCTTCTGACTCCTCGGATGGACAGAACTGCGTGCGCGCTTCCTCTGTTTCTCTCTTCTCTACTCACTGAATTTCGTAAGAAAAACTTGTTCAATCAACCGATAGAATGAGAGAGAAGATAGAAACATATATAGTGTCAGTCCAGTAACCGTCCAGTATCCGAAACGCTCGGGACGTATTAATACAGGTCCGTGAAAGGAGAAACCGTTTCGTAACTGTTCAGATCGTGAACAGACACTACGTGCGCACTACAACAATTTGCACCAACTGCGTACGTGCACACCCGTGTGCCAATTGCGCCCGTGCGCACTTGCGCACAACGCGCACAGCGCGCGCTGCACGCACTGCGCGCAAACGGGCCGCGCTAATTGGCCGCGCCATCTGACTGACCACTCGCGCACCCGCACACCAACTGCGCCCACACAACATGCGCTGCACACACTGCGCGCAAACGGGCCGCACCATCTGACTGCGCGATCTGGCCGCGCCATCTGACCGCGCGATCTGGCCGTGCGAACGGACGCGCGAACTGGCCACGCGAACGGCAGCGCAGAGGCTCACGCAACGAGCGCAAATTAAGCGCACTACACCTAGCGATGATGCTGACGTGCTAAGTGCAAAGTGCGCCAACAAAACGTTACATTACGCCTCATGAGCCCATGAGCCCGAGTCCGAGTCGCTAAGTCCCTACGGGGCTTAGCTCCTAAGGAATTAATTCCAAGAGCATGACAAAAGCATAAATGCTTTTTTTGTGGAGTTAGCCTTCTTTCCACTAGAAAAAAACCCGCACATAGCACCCATGTGCCTCTCCACACCTCATGTGCATCTCTCAATACAAGCAAAGCTATATAGAGATACTACCCATTTGGCCTCGGCAATGCGGGACTAACTTTCTAGTCTCTAAGGCCAGCTTTGGGATATTTTCTCTACTCAGCATTATGGGAAACCAAGTGTTATTGTCCGACATCTCATTGTTCATTCATCATAGTTCTTCCCACCTCTTCCGTCAATAACACAATTTAATATCAAAGATTATGAACAAAAGTTGGCTTTGTCTTATAAGTAGTGCCCAGGCACTAAGTTTCTTGTCGTCTTTATGTGCCGTTGAATAGTCAGAGCTTAACCGTGATGCCGTTTACTTCATGTCCGTTACATTTTGCCCTGGTGTTCTACTGTTTGAAACTGCAGGTATTAAATTTCTTCAACATAGATTATTGAGACTAGAGTTATATAATTGTAATCCAGGCTGAAAGAAGACGGAAACTTGGATTGCCACCCGAAGAGCCTGGATCTTCCAAGCCTGTGGTTCCTCCTGTGCAGGAGAAGAAGGTACTGTAACAATTCAAAGAGTTATATCATTTACATATTCCCAATCTTGTATAACCTATACTTTGGGAATTATATATTTCAGACTTTCTTACCAATCAGGCCTGCTACAAAGGTGGAGCGTATGAGAGACTGTCTACGATCACTCAAGCAAAATCACAAGGTGCTGTCTGCTATTACTCGAGCAAAATTTTATATTTCAGTCTCGACTTGATTGGCTTCTGCATTAGTTTCCAGAGAACATTCAATATCAGTTCTGAAATAACAAATAACTAACACTAATTACGAATAAAAAATGGGTAATTATTGTCGTCAAAATTTAGTTTTGTCCTTGCCTTTCTTTCACAATCCAGGTATATCGAACAACCAGCGAATAATTGATTGAGCATCACTATCCTTGTTTCATGATCAGTAAACATCTACAGAGAATATCTTGTTCAATAGATGAATAGGGATGTAAAGAGTGATGTAATCTTTAATGGAAGGGACAATAGAGCTGCTTAATGGAAATGGAAATCCCCAGATATTTAGGTTTTTTCTAACAAAGGCTTCTCATTTAACAGAGAAGTTAGAAAAGTAATCTTCATAACGAAAGTGGCTAGGATTCTTTTTCCTTTTATAGCAAAAGTAACCTCCTCAAAGATAAAGATTTAAAAAACCTAGCCTTCACCCCAATTATAAAGATTATTTTTTACAAATGTTACCTATAAGATAAATATGATTTATCTTCACCCAAAAGATAAAGATGATCTTCACCCAAAATATCCTCCTAGATTAATACTCCCACTTTTAGGAGAACGAAGCCCCAACGAGATTCTATCTTTATATTGGAGAAGAAGCTTCTTGTTTCTTGCTCACACATCCACTTCCCCTCACACATCCACTTCCCTAGTGTGTTAATCCTCTTTCCGTCCGGTTCGAAAAGAAGTTGATAGGCCACTACTATGCTTTTGGGTCTTTCACTCCATTATGCAGTCTTCGATTAGTGGCACCTCCCGCTCAACAAATAGATCCTCCGCAGATGGTAGAATTGTGTTTGGCATGTCCTTGTCCAGTATTAATGACTCAAACGACTTCATGCACTCCGCTTTCGTGACACTGTAAAGCTTCATGTATTTTTTTACCATCTCTGTAAAGCTTCATGTATGATGGCACATTTAGCTGCTGATAAGTGTTGAACCCATACTGCATAACAATCTTGAAGGACCATGGTGAATAGCCTTAAGTTTCTCTTCTTTTGCCCTCAGCTGCTACTTGCTTTGTTAGAACTTAGAACCACTCAAAATCCCCCACCTTGAATGTGCTTGTTTGGTCATGCCACTCATTCTATCATTGTTGAGACTTCTTTCATTTCAGCAAATGAAAGGCTTCTCGTGCTTCGGAGTCCATCCTTGCTTCTGATAATTCAGTGCATGAAATGGTGCAATTATTTGTGAGAAGTTCTTGATAAACTTCTGCAAATACGGAGAGGCCCAAGAGAAGCTTCATACCTCTGTTACGGCCCTATGCCTCGGCCATTTAGTAAAGGCTTTGACCTTTGAAGGGTCGACCTTAATCTCTCTGCCACACACTATGAAACCTAGAGTAAATAGATCTCCTCTACCAAACTCACACTTCTTATTTAGAAGTTAATTCCCACACATTAGACCTAACACTCTCCTTACATGTCCTGCATATTCCTCCCAAGGCTTGCTGTAAATTAAAATATCATCTATGTAAGACAATTACAAAGCTTTCTAGAAAGGGACAAAATTTATCGTTTATGACACAAATGAATGTGGTTGATACGTTCCAGAGTCTGAATGGTGTTACCATCCAGTCAGAGTCCAAGTGGCATTACCATCTATTCGAACAAACACTGGTTTGTTTTGATGGTCGCCTTCCAGCCTAACCTGAAGATATCTTGATTCTAGATCGAGCTTTGAGAAGGACCTTATGGTTGCAACTGGTGTAATAGGTCAACAATTTACGAAAACAGGTATGAATTCTTCATCATAATCATGCTAAGGCCCAGTAGTAGATGCCTCCAACCACCGACCTTTTTAGTACCAAAATGACCGAGAAGCGCACAGTGAATCACTCGGTTGAATGATGCCTTGGTCAAGGGGGCCAGATGATGCCTTACTCAACGAGGTCATGGCTTTGCTTCATGATCTCATTGCTCTCCAAAATGAATGACGATACATACTCAAATTGGACAAAAGGGGCATCCATTCAACTGGATCCCATTCTCGATCGACTGCTTCAATGACAATCAGTTGAGCGGACAGAACTACTACTCGTAGTCCTTCACCACCGACTCCATCTATGATGCCTTTCCTCGATAAACTAAGGTGCACACTTTTGGAGCCTTATCGTCCTCCTTCGGCCTGAGCACCAACAACAAAATATGTTGCACATTAACAAAGTGTTTGGTTTGGGTAGCATTCATTAAGGCATTCTGGTTCGCCTTTGGTGGGTTTGTCGAGAACTGGTAAGTCTCCACGTTCTTGGTTGAACATGTAGTTTCCCCCTTTGTTTATCAGATGCTTGTCGATCCCAAAGATACGGAGCTGCCAATACAATCTGACACATTGCACTACCTCACAAGTGAGCTCGTTGATGTATGGTCGGTGGTACAGGATATGAGGCTGCACTTCTCCACAAATTGCATCTCCCCTTCTGTATCATCCCAAAGCATGTCTTCAAGTGAGATACTGTTTGTAAGCCCCCTGATGCGAGTCCTTGTGCTATCAAATTCTTTTGACTTTTTTGTATCCGTAATGGCTACGACCACTCTTCATCTATATCTTCAAATGGAATAACTAATATTCATCTGTCAAAGAATCTCTTGTTGTAGACACGTGTCATCTGCTTCAGTAATCGTTGTGGTCTTGGTCTTCTTCTTGGTGTGTCATGTCGACTTCCCCTTATCTTTGGGATTTTTCTTTCGGTCTTGTTTAAGGTGCTTGCAAACATGATCCTCGTGATCCTTGATGTTGTTGCTTCCAGCCTTGGTCGTCTTGCCCAACACTTTTTTTCTTTAGTTTCTTGTTCTTCTGTGCTAACTTGATTCTGCATACTGTCAATCTCCAAATGTTTTATTCTTGCCTCTCCAATTTTCTGAATACAAACAGGCTGAGTTCGTTTCTGATTGATTCTTGCAAACTAAAAGTGTACATCATAGCCTACCAATGCTCAATAGAGATCCCTTCATTACGGCTTGCTTGTGGAACTCAGTAGTATATTCTTTCATGCTTTGCTCGAATCATTATCGCATTAACTGCTTCTTGATCCCCCTCTGCTTTTTATCTCCCAGTCGGTAAGAATTGCTTGTGAATGAGGGATTTGAAGTTTTCCGAAGAGATGTCCGACACAGTGGGATCCCATGCACGAATTCCACCGTGTGAGGGCATGACTCATCAGCTTTAGTCTGGCGAAACCTACTTTCTGATCATTGTATCTGTAGATCGTAAAGTGTCTAACTGGTCGATTCAACTACTCTCCTTTTCCGCCTCTAACTTCTTGTTGAACAGTGGGTATGGCTTCATTTCGATGCATAAAGACGACACGAACCCTCCTGTATAGAACAATATATGTACATGTGGCTGGTTCTCCTCTTGGTCTTCCTTCAATCTGGATGATGAACTCGTCTTGGACTCAGCTGCATACTAGGTGTTTGCTGAAGATTCAGGTTTATATTGCTTCAGTGTGATGATCTCTGGAGTTCGTGTACTATGGACCACAATACAATCTTCACCTCAAGCACTGAGAGCTCGTCTTCTACTGCAGTGTCCATATTTGTTTCTTTTGGTGTTTAACGAGTCTTGGAGTGACCACAACTCCGTGGTCTAACCAAAAGAACCAAACCAAGGTTAATATCTCTAGGACTCCGATACCAAATTTGATCCATAAAAGACCTATAGGAGGAGACCTGCTCGATAGATGAAGATGGATGTAAAGAGTTGGGTAATATTTTATGTGGAGGGGATAATGGATTTGTGTAAGGGAGATTGAAATAAATCTTCACAGCTTAAATTTCTCTAACAAATGCTTCTCTTTTAATGAATAAGTTAAAAAAGTAGTTTTTGTTGCAAAGGTGGGTGGACTTTCTTTCCCTTTTATAGCAAGTAACCTTTCCAAAGATAATCTTTACCCAAAGATAAAGATAATGCAAAACAAACCTTAACCAAACATGAAGATGAATTATTTTCACCCAGAACTACTCCAGAATCATCTCATCACCCAAGCCTTCTCCCAACAAATGGAGGTTGGCTATGGAATACGAGAAAGCTCCACAATGTCTTATGACCAGTTTTCCCTGATGTGAAGGCTGTACGTTAACCAAATTCCTAGCTAAGGTAGTCATGAGCAAGAGAGGCCTTTTGCATAAACCTGGATAGCCAGTTGGCGGAACGTAACCTACCTTTTCAATGACCCAGTTTGAGGTCATATGCAACAGTGCAAGTCCTCTAGATGTAGTGGTAAAATGAGAGGAGAAAAATCCATTTAAGATCTTTCATTTTTGCTCTTAAAAGTCTCACATGCTGGCATTTTGAATTGTTACTTGAGGTAGGTTGGCATCCTCTTTCATCCTAATCATGCAGCTCTTAGTCCATTTAGCTTTGGGCAACTGTGCAACGGGATGAGGCAGTGTACATGGGATCTGTGAGTGTACGATTTACCTCCTCTTGTGAGGGTGTACATTCTCTGTTGTTTTACAAGAAGTGGGAAGGGCTTGTTTACAATGTGAAGTTGACGAACGAAATTGAGGGCAATTGTTGTACATAATTCCCCTTCTCAAACTAGGTTGCTTTCTTGTAATTAAGCATGCTACTCCATCTTGGGGACATCTAACTTTTGCAGGATGAGGATGCTAAATTAAAGAGAGCATTCCAAACACTTCTTACATATGTGGGGAATGTTGCAAGAAACCCAGATGAGGATAAGTTCAGGAAGATAAGACTCAATAATCAAACTTTCCAGGTAACATAGTATGTGCTTGAGTTGTCAGAGGTTGGAGATCTATTTTAGCTTTTGTTTTGTGTCTGATAAAATTATCCTGGTCTCCAACTTCTTTACAAAAACAGGATAGGATTGGTAGCCTACAAGGAGGTATCGAATTTCTCGAGCAATGTGGATTTCAGAAGGAAGGGGATGAGTTCTTGTTTCTGCCCAGGGACAAGGTGGACATGGCAGTTCTGAATTCTGCTGGATCAGAGATTAATTCTGCCATATCCAATCCTTTCTTTGGAGTGCTTTAAGGCTGAGGTTATATTTCCTTGTGACATTCTTTTTCAGCTAGCCAATGTCTCATGGCTAGGAACTTGTAATTCTGGTAGGACCGGATGATATAAGGAAAAGCGAAGGAATTTAAAAACGGGATAACAAATCCCACATGGCATTTCATAATTTGTAGTTTGTTTTGAGACATGTAGTCAAAGAAATTTGTATGGCGTCTGAATTCCTGAAATATCTTCATTTCTTTTGTTCGGGGTATGTAGTGTTAGTATTTACAAGATAGCGGCACATTGTAATTATCTCTCTTTTATCTGCACCAAGCACATCAGATGGATTGGTAGAAACGAGACAAGTGTGCTATAACTTGTCTACTAGTTAGAATTGATACACTTCGGTTCCTCTGCAGGTTTTATGTAGTTTATTTATCAGTTCGTTAACCCTCCAATTCAATTTGTACTGGGTGATAAAATTATTCTCTAACTTGATGTCTTCTAATTTTCAAGGTGAGCAAGTCGATAAATGTAAACATTCACGGATTTGTTTCGTCTTCTGATAAATGTCGTTGGATGTAAAAAGATATTAGTCCGAGTAGTTTATCTGACCAAGTTGCCCAAAAAAATACAGAACTGTGGGCCAATGATAATTATACAGGCAAACAATTGATGTCTGCATGAAGCTTGCCACAGCTAAGCTGCAGTGGCAAATTGCGGAATGCTAACTTGGGGTCTGTTAAGTTCGCTGAAATTGGCCAAGAATTTGGAGAAGTTGGGAGCTCTCCAAGTCTTGTTAAGGTATGGAGAAGTAGAAGCTGGGGGAACAATAACTTGAACCCAAAAAGGATTTCTTTCTCCTACCATATAGGCTTTCCAACTTGACCATTTCAAAAAAAAAAAAAAACAAAAAAAAAAAACAAAAAAAGAACTTAGGAAGTCTTAAGGCCACGTTTGGTTCACGGAGTCATAGCCTTGGGAAAGTAAAGTTGTTTCCTATGTTTGGATGCATAAAGGAAACAGGGAGACCCTCACCCACCCAATGATTCACTTTACGATTCACTTTATCTCCTAATTTTCGGATCTTTTTAAACACCGGAAAGGAAAATAGATAGGAATAGTAATTTTTCAAAGGAAACAAATAACAAGAAATTGATTTCCTTTCCATTTCGTGAACCAAATGACTAAGTTCCAAGTTGCCAACTTCATGCCAAATAAATGAATTTCGCATGTTTGGCAAATGGAAAGTGGGAGAGAAACTAGCTTACTAACGAAAATTGTGGTAGTTTCTATTTGTTGCTTATTTGGCAGTTAGGAAACTAGAAGGTCACCATCTAAGTGAACAATAACTCATTTTTTGTTTGGGAGATTTGTGTGCAAGTCCTTTGTAGTATTTAAAATGAGGTGAAAGAAGTTATGAAAAAAGTCATTTAGTCTATTCAAACTACCATATTTTTTTGAGATGTCCTTTTCTACGGCTTGATGACCAATAGTCAAGGGAGATTCGAACATGTGCCTTCCACACCGAGGCTTCCGTTGCTACCACTAGGCCATAACCCACGAACAAACTACCATATTTAATATTTAGTAAGTAGTTAAAAGAATATTGTAAAAGACACTCTTGTCCGTTATTAACTAACTTTTTCATATCTTTTTAGTTCTTTTCATCTCTTACTATGAGCTCTCTACCCCTCCTATTGTTCGACCCGCTCTCTCTCATAATTAATTAAATACCGCGTTTGTTTCAAATATAAAATTATATATATATATATATATATATATATATATATATATATATATATATATATATATATATATATATATATATATATATATATATATTAGGATTTGAAGTCAAAATCTATTCTTTATAACAATATATATATATTAGGATTTGAAGTCAAAATCTATTCTTTATAACAATATTCTCAACCACTTGACCAAATGTCACAAAATACGGTTAACAATGGTATAACTCGGTCAACTACATAACAGAATAGTATCCTGAAGTACGGCCGCGGCTTTAAAGACAAGGGGGTTAGCTACATGTCATCGATTTTCTAGGTCCACGAGAATCCTAGTCTCAATCCATGCAAGCAAAGTAGTAAGGGGTCCCAGATGCCATGGCTCATGAAAGTAGCAGTACAAAATGCGAAAATATGCTCCAAAATCTAGTGTTTACAAATGTACTTGACTAAACGTTCAAAAGAATATACAATATGTATGAGAGGGTAAAGGAGAGAAACCCACTCATTCTCTCTAGGTCCACCATCCTCCTGGTATACGTCATCGAGTGAAATGTCTAGTAGATCCTCGGGCTCCATTACAAGATTTGGCCAAGCAAAACCAGAGGGGTCAACCTTACAAGGAACACTCTAAGCTAGGTAGAAAACCAGCATAAAAGCAAATCACAGAAAAAGGACTGGACAAAGATTCATAGGCCATCGATAAAGCAATAGTCAACTCCTACATCAAACAAGAACAAGAGGTCGAAAACTTTCCCATGTCGGTCTCTGCCTCTAAGTCTGACTCTAAGCAATAAGTAGTAAATGACTAAATGTAACATGTCGAGTGAGTATAGTACCAATGCACTTCCTCGAGAACATGAATGAAAAGTAAACAATACTTGAAGGGGATGAAATTTAAACTAGACAATCATTCAATCATGACCAAACATGACCTATGGCTGCTAATATTAAATAAGTAAGATTATCACAGTCCTAATTTCTAAGAATATAAGGAAGAATCTATAGAATATAAGGATGAAGAATATACAGTGTCTGCCACTACAAGTAACTAAACATGACTTAAAGCTTGGTAATATTAATTTTGCTCATGTTGATTGCTTTCTGTTCTTGTTTGATGTAGGGATGAAACTAATGACAGTGTAGAAAGAAATTACAATAATAGCAGTAGAATGTTGGAAAATGGCCCACATTATATATATATATATATATATATATATATATATATATATATATATATATATATATATATATATATATGAAAAATTCTTCAATACATCCCATGAAAAAATTTGTATCGATACATCCCAAATCTGAACCATTGGATGTTCATCCAATGGTTCGGATTAAATAACTTTTCTTAGACTATTAATAGAGGTGAAAAGTCAAAATCAGCATTAAATGATGTTCCCTACTCTATTATCCAATCTTAATCATTGGATTAACATCCAATGGTTCAGATTTTGGATGTATCGATACAAATTTTTCCATGGGATATATTAGAGAAGGACCATATATATATATATATATATATATATATATATATATATATATATATATATATATATAAAGGAAAAGGAACTTTATTGATGTATCAGGCGCAAAATGCCGAAGCCTATACAAGTAACGCGCCGAGCGCGAAGAGGAGACGGAGCTAAAAAGAAGCCAGTAGGCAGCAACAGGTGCCTGGCCCGAGACCTATTTAAGCCAGCTGGCTCCAAAAACGTTCCGAAGAGTGAGTGCAGTGCCTTCGGATCTTGAGAGTTTGTCGGATGGCTTCTCTGTTCAGTTGTAGGGGGTGTGTATTGTCGTCCTTCGTATCTGTATTTGTTTCTGTTCTTCCAGAGTACCCAAATGCCTGCGGCTGCGACGATCTGATGCCCGTGATAGGTTCCCCAGTTGGCGAGGAGATCGTTGAAGCCCTCGGCCCGGTGGACCAGTCCACAACGGCGCGATAGGCATTTCCAGAGATGAACGACCAGGTCTCCGGACTGCAGAATGTGTTCTGAGGTTTTTGGGTGGTGCGAAGTGCAATAATGGCATTTGGAGGCAAGGCTGCAGCCTAAGGTGGTGAGGGAGTCGTCAGTGGGTAGCTTTTTGCGGTGTGCTCGCCAGACCAGTACCGACCATTTGTTGGGGATGCATGAGTGCCAGAAGGGAGCGATCAACGGAGATGGCACACTGATGCCTCTCACCACGATCCTGGCAGAGACCAACGTAAAAGTTCCGCCGACGGTAGGAGACCATCTCCAGGTATCTGGAAGATTGCTGATTTGTATCTCGGCGGCGGTCAGTGCGTCCGTCGCCGTCGGTCCCATCCAATCGTTGATCCGGTCCCACCTCCACCCCAGCTCAGAGTCCCACAGGTCGCGGATCTCGCAATTGGGTGGCACGTTCGGGGAAAGCTGGACGATCGCCTCGCCGAGCCAGCACTCGTGCCACAGCGATGAGCAACCGTTTCCAAGTTGTAGACGGATAAGGGGTTCGGCGAGATGTCGGCCGTACAGGATAGGCACCACGAAGCAGATGAGCGATTGTTGGCGACGGCCGTCGCGGGGTGGGAATGTTGAAAGTATCTGGCTTTCATGAACCGAGTCCAAATGGAGTTGTCTGTACGGAGTTTCTATCATAACTTCATTGAGCAGGCATCAAGGATGTGGGATAGTCTGCAGAAGCCTAGACCCCCCTCATCTGTAGGTTTGGCCATTGATTCCCAGCTGGCCCAGTGGTGCTTATCCTTGCCGTCAATGTGCCCCCAAAAGAAGCTGACAAAGAGGGATTCTAACGAAGACAACACCTTCTTAGGGGGCACAAACTGGCAGGGTGTAGATTGGAATGGAGGACAAGACGTGTTTGATGAGGATCATCTTTCCGCCCAGGGACAGGGTCGCGTTGTGTCATTCCACGATGTTGTTCCTGATTTTGTTCACCAGACCGTCGAAGATGCCCGAATTAGATTTGCCATATACCAGTGGGCATCCCAGATAGGAGAATGGCGGGTACGCGATGGAAAAAGAGGTCAGGTCGGCGAGAGTAACCGAGTGGTTCCTATCGGCTTTGTGATGGGTGTAGATGACTCTTTTGTCGGGATTGACACGTTGACTGGAGCATCTTGTGTATTTTTCAAGAGTTCTGCTGACCACCTCCACCGACCCGATGTCACCTGAAGAGAAGATGAGGATGTCGTCGATGTACGCAAGATGAGTAATTAAGGGGCAGCCAATGGTGGTATGATAGTGGTAGAATCTGGCGATATTTGGCATGTTATTCAGGTTTCTGCTGAGAGCTTCGGCCGCTATGATGAAAATGGTGGAGGAAAGAGGGTCTCCCTGACGAACCTCGCGGCTAGATTGGAAGAAGCTGTCGGCCTGCCCGTTGATGATGGTGGAGAACCAAGAGTTGCTGATGGATCTGAATATGACGTCTATCCAAATTTCTGAGAACTCGAAAGCCCTAAAGACCCAGATCATGAATTGCCAGTCTAGCCGGTCGTAGGCTTTCTCCATGTCGAGTTTGATGGCTACGTTCCTACCCCTGGACGGGAATTTCATGCACGTTATCATTTCTTGGACGAGGAGGATGTTGTCGGTGATGTTTCTCCCGAGGACGAAACCGCTTTGTTCCTCAGAGATTATCTTTGGAAGAAGAGTGGCCATGCGGCTCGTGATGATCTTGGAGATTATTTTATTGGTGAAAGTGCATAGGCTGATTGGTCTGAAATCTCTGAAGGACTCTGAGTTGTCTTTTTTTGGGATGAGGATAAGGTTGGCTCGAGAGATAGATTTGGGGTAGCTCTTGTCTTGAAAAAAAGCAACTGCGGTCGCAAGAATGTCTGAATCAATGATGTCCCAACAGGATCGGAAGAAGACTCCGGAGAACCATCATGGCCGGGTGCGCTGTGGGCGTCAAAGGCCCACACAACGGACTTGATCTCCTCCGAAGATGGGGGGTCAGGAGCTGCGCGTTGTCACACTCGTTGATCAGACTGGGGACCTTATCCAGGAATTCGTCGTCTTTAACGATGGCGTCTTTGGAGAATAATTTGGTGTAGAAATTAGCAGCAGCAGCCTGGATGCTTTGCTGGTCTTTGAGTAAGGTGCCGTTATCGTCGAAGATTTGGTGCAGGTTCAGTTGGTTTCTGCGGCCTTTAACGCAAGCGTGGAAGAAGCTGGAGTTCTTGTCGCCCTCTGTCTCCCAGGTCAATCTGGCTTTCTGCTTCCAAAATTCAGTCTCTACTTTCAACCGAGACTTGAGGATGGCTTTGGTTAGGTTTAGTGCGGCGCGAGCTTCCTCGGAGGGGTCCGAGGAGAACCGGATCTCAGCCCGAGTGACATAATCTTCCGCATTCTTTATTTCTTGGAAGATGTTACCGAAGGCAAGTTTGCTCCAGGTGGAGAGCGCACCTCTGGTTGCCTGTAGTTTGGTGGCCACGTTGGCAGGGGGTCAGGATGGCTTGCTAAGATATAGGCAGATGCTACTATGCTTCTGAATTGAGGGTGGTAGCTCCAGAAGTCTAAGAATCGGATGGGTTTCTTGATGTTGTTGGATTTGCTGCTGATCTCAATGAGAAGAGGGGAGTGGTCTGATTCGGTAGAGTTGAGGTGAGATAGGTTGGAGATGAGATCCATGTCGGACCATAGGTTGTCGATCAAGGCCCGATCCAGGCAAGAGTATTGTCTTCGGGCTCCTTCCTGCATGTTGCACCATGTGAAGGCATTTCCGGAGAAGGGGAGGGAGGATATGTTGGCGTTAAAGATGAAGGCATTGAAGTCTGCCATGGCCGGCTAGGGAGGGGGCGCCCCCAGATTTTTCTTCTCTGCACAAGATCGTGTTGAAGTCTCCTAGGCAGAGCCACGGAAGGTTGTTGAGGAGGAGGTGCATATTCGACAGGATGTCCCAGAGCAGCTTGTGTTCGGTGAGATCACAGCTACCGTGGACCGCAGAGAGGAGGGATCGGGATGGGAGAGTGGGGTGTTCCAACCAACAGGAGAGCGCCTGTTTGGAGTCATCAACGATGCCGAACTTGTATTCGACGGAGAAGAGGATCCATATGTCATGGCACCCGGTAGCAGCGGATGAGAACCCGAGTTGAAGCTGGATGGATTTGACTAAGGGATTTTGGGTTCGATGATAATTAAGATGTCAACCCGGTAGGTTTTCTTGAGGCTAATTAATCTCCTCAAGGTGGGCTTATTGGCCAGTCCTCTAACATTCCATGAGAGGATGTTAAGCATCGGACAGGGTGCGAGGGGGGAGGGTGTTGAGCTTTGTGGCTGATCGAGTGGTCATGGCCTTGGGCTCTTGGGGGTATTTTTTCTTCTTGTTGTGGCAGTTTTTGGGAGCTGTCGAGGTAGATGCTGTGATGGCTTCTGATGTCTCGACCAGGGCATTATAGGAGCTACCTGCTTCCTCCGATTGTGGTGAGGCATCGTCTGATTGTAATTCAGATAATGCGCAGAGAGGGTTGCTGGGATCGAGGAATCCGGCATCCTTGGCTTGTTGGAGTCTGTCTGTGTGAACGAGGCCGAACGCCTCCAGTACGTCTGAAGGGACGCTCCCATCGCTTGGGGAAGGAACATCGTTCTCTGCTAGGAACGGGTTTAAGATCGGAGCCATCTGGTTCTCTGCCTCGCTGACCAGAGAGGTGATACCGTCCGGTTGCTGGGCTGATGCTTGTTCCCTAACGGCGGTAGGGGTCTTGTCAGGTTGTTGGCTCGCTTGGACGACGTCTGGCGAGGGGGGTGAGTATATCGAACCTGCTGTTAAGGAAGATGGCCGGTGGATCGATAGGAGCGTTGGCTTTAGCCGACGGGGTGGGGTTGAGGGAGCTGTCGCTGTCGTCGAAGTAGGAGTGAGAGTTGGGGAGGGGAAGAATAGGGGCAGGGGAAAAGAGTTGGGTTGCTTTGGGGGGTTGCGGCTTGAATGGCACTTTTTTCCTAAGCTCTGAGTGTGCTCTGACACAATGCTTTGTCAGATGTTCTCTGAGCTGGCAGTGCTGGCAGAAGATAATGCTGTTGTCATAAACCAGCGGCTGAAGATGTGTCTGTTCCCCGAGATCGATCTGAAGAAGCATGGGAGGGTCAGAAGAAAAGTCGAGCTCCACGCAGATCTTCGCGTAGTGCCCTTTGGAAAGATTACGGATTTCTTCGACGATGGCCACGAGGGTCCCAATGGAGCTAGCAATTCTCCGGAGAGCGGCGGGGGTGAAGCAAATAAGGGAGAGGTTTGGGAGTGTGATCCATGCGAAGATAATCGACGAGTCGACTTTGGGGTTGAATCCGTAGGACCATTTGGCAATCTTGGAGAAGTGGGGGACCAGTCTGGTGGTGCCTTTGGCCCAGACTACGGAGTAGTCTGAGTCGGAAGAGAGATGGAGGAGCAGGTGTTTGGGGTCCAGCGTGGCGACCTTGTATGCAGAGGAGAATCCCCAGCCCGCGATAGCTTCTTGAGCTATGGTGATCTTTGGGCACCCGGAGGGGAATTTTAGCACGAAAGTCTTCGCGAAGCAGACGGAGAATGAGGTGATCTCCGCTAAGGAGAACAAAATACGGATGTTCTGGCCCTCGGAGGGGCATGGGAGGTTGATGTCCGGCAGCTCGACGTCCTCGGAAGGAAGGGGGAGTTGAGTTATGCGGTCTGGCCGCAGGATCTCTGTGAAAGAGGGGCCACAGGGGGGCAGGGGCACTATCGGAGGGTTGGGGCCCAGGAGCACTATCGGGGGTTGAGGCCCGGAAGGGGCGTGGGGGGATGAGGAAGACGATGCGACTACAGCACCAGGCGACGAAGGAGGTTCGACTGAAGGAATTCCATCCTGGGTTGGGGGCGCATAACTTCAGAAGACAGGCGCATGCGGCCACGGGAGGTGTGGGGGTGCGCATGCGACGGAAGGGGGAGGGTAGGCGTATGGCAGCCGACAGAGGGAGGGGGCTGGGGGGCGACCTGTCGCCCACGGAAAGGGGGTTGGGTGCAGAGCCAAGGCCACCCTTTGGAAGAGGGACATGGGTGGGCACATGCTCACAAGCGGGACGGGGTGCATGGACATTCCACAGCGGAGGTGGATCAAAATCGGCCGTGGATGTTGGGGGCGCATAGCCGTCGGCTGAGGAAGGGGGCGTATGACCCACCGAAGGTCGGGCGGTAGAGGGCGCATGCGTCGAGCCGCCAGCCAAGGAGGGTGGCGGCTGACCATCTCCATGCCAGGCTGATGGGGCGCATGGCCAACCCCTAGACGGGAAGGGGTGGGCGCATAGCCGCACTACCTTCAAGATAGCGCATAGCTTCTCTTGTCAGCTGTGGGCGCATGGATCCCCGAGATCCCGCCAACAGCGAGGATGGGGGGGAGATTCAAATTTGAATTCGAATCCAGCTGGTAGGAGATTCCCGATCCTGAGGCGATGCGAGAGGAGACTTCACGACCATGCGGGCTGATCAGGAGGGGGGTGTTGCGTCGGGGCGTAGCGGTGGGCGATACTGGAGGGGGGAAACGAGTCCCGGGGGGGGCGGTGCTCCGCGGCAGCCGTCAGCGACGACCGTCCCGCATATAGGAGTGGAGCCCTCGACTATGGCTAGGGCTGTGGGAGGCAACAACGGAGCTTCGGGGCCACCGCGGCGAAGGCGAGCGGCCACCAGAGTTTCGGGGCCACCGCGGGGGCGACGAGCCCGACGAGGGATAGCTGATCAATAGTCCAGGCGAGGGGTGCGCGCCGGTCCGCCGGCGGATGACGGGGCTCCGACTGAGCGAAGGGAGGCGCCGAGGGAGGTAGGGATAAGGGGGGGCGGAGGTTCGTCGATGCCGGCCTGCGCTGGCGGCGCCGTCGGGCGGGGGAGGGGGGATACGGGGAAGACTAAGGGGGGAGCGCTCGAGAGGGGCTCATACGAGAAGTTTTTTCCTATATATATATATATTTTAATATATATATTTTTTCATATATTTATATATATATATATATATATATATATATATATATATATATATATATATATATATATATATATATATATATATATTTGGAAAAAGGGTAAATTTTATTCCAAAAGCAATGTAGTAATCTTACAACATACAATCAAACTGGGACTTCCACTCATCAATTTCCCATAGCATTTACATCAAATTCTATGTTATGGAGAATGCCCACCGGAGGGTTGACCAGCCCCTCAAATATCTGACGGTTTCGTTCCCGCCATGTATGCCAAACTGAGGCCGCCAGTCGAATTCTGGCGGTCCGAAACCAGTCATGCCCTCGACCCCTGCTATCTCGAAGCACAGTGATGATGTCCCCAATTCCCTTCCCAGAGCCGTACCCTCCCAACGCTTTACTCTGCTCAGACCAAATCTGCCAAGCCAGGGCACACTCGAAGAAAATGTGCCCTATAGATTCATTCTCCAGACTACAAAGCACACACTTGGGATCGAGAACCGGCACTCCAAACAAACTCAGACGATCCCTAGTCAAAAGATGGCCCAGAAGAAGCTTGTAGACACAAAGCTGCATCTTTCTGGCCAGACCCTTGCACCATACAAACTCATAGTCAGAACTCTGAGGAAAAGTGCGCCGGATGAGGTTGTAGCAGCTCCGGAATTGGAACTCTCCAGTTTCTGGGGTTGCACCTGGCGGTTACCAAATCCACCGATCTGCAGGCAAGTCAGGATCAATGGAAATAGTACTAATGATCCCACCCAGCTCCTCGGTAAACTGATAAGACTCCGGCCTCCACTCCCCATCGTGAATGATACGACTACACGCCAGACCACGCTTGTCCTCCTGATGTGTCGGGGCTCCCCTGATTTCCAATAGCGAGCGCCGATATATTCAAAGATCCCGCCAGAGGTCTATTCCAGACCCATCCTTCATGACCTTCCGGATGGTAGATTTGAGAACCCTCCTGTGTCTCAAGACAGTCTTGAACGTGACGGAGTGATTGTTGTCAGTAGCACACGTCCAAAAGTTATCCTGCTTCACATATCTGCTGTGCATCCAGTCAGCCCAGAGAGAGACCCCGTTGATGAATCTCCATGCCAGCTTAAGCGCGGAGGCCTCCCTAATCTCCAGCAACGGCCTGAGCCCCACTCCTCCCTCCTTCATGGGTCGACAGAGCTTCTCCCAGGAGATCGCATGCATCCCCCCCTCTCCAAATAAAATCCGCACAGATCCGTTCCACTTTTCTAACAGTAGAAATAGGGAGGAGGATGGATTGCAGCCAGAAATGAGCCACCACCGAAATTACCGATCTGACCAGCTCGATGCGTCCTCCAAATAACAATCCGACGGCTTGCCAATCTTCCACTCTCCTCTGGACGTACTCCACCTGACTATGGCAGTCCCGATCGTGCGTATAGTTAACTGTGAGAGGTACTCCTAAATAGCACACCGGAAGATCACTCCTCTCAATACCAACACATCGGTCCGCTTCTCCTTCTAGGGACATAGGGAGCTGAAGTACACCCTGCTCTTTTCTCTGTTCATCTGAAGGCCCGAGAGGGAATTCAGCTCTCCCATAATCTCCTCAAGCGTCTGTATACCCTCCGTCGATGGCTGGATGAACACCAAGAGATCATCTGCATATATAAGGTGGGTAACTGGGGGGTCCACCCTCCGAAACAATGGGACCAGCCTCCCATGGTGCACTGCCAGGTCCATCAAACATGTGAAGTATTCCATAACAAGCGTGAACAGGTAAGGGGACATGGGGTCACCTTGCCTAAGCCCACGATTGCTCTGGAAGTACCCATAAGGAATACCCTGGATGAGGACAGAGAAAGTGGGTGATGTAATGCACTTCCGGATCAATACAATCCAGTGGTCCTCGAAACCCATGGCGGTCATCAGATGGCAGAGGAAGTCCCGATTGACCATGTCATACGCCTTTCTCAGGTCCAGTTTCACACATGCCTTCTCCCCTCCAGGTTTGCTAAAGCCCCTCACCATCTCATGAGCCAGGAGGCCGTGCTCAGCAATCGACCTCCCCTTGATGAACGCAGCCTGGTTCGGAGATACCAAGTCCTGCATGATCCTCTCCATCCGCCGGCACATAAGGTGCGTAATTAACTTATAAAGATGATTATAACACGCAATAGGTCTGAAATCCGCCAGTGCTATCGCTCCCTCCTTCTTAGGCACCAAGGTCAGGAAGGTGTGGTTCAGCTCTTTTAGCAGCTTCCCTTTGGTGAAGAATTCCTACACCACCTCCAAGACCTGATACTTCAGAGAGTCCCAGTGGCGTTTGTAGAATCCATTGCTAAAACCATCCGGTCCGGGAGCCTTGTTGTGATCCGCCAGCTTCACAATAGCTTCCACCTCCTCCAAAGTAACAGGGGCAAGAAGAATGCTATTCCCATACGGAGTCACCAATCTCTTCGTAACAATTTCTGGGAACACAGACAGGTAGTCATTCTGGAAATATAACTCAGAGTAGTACCTGACAGCCTTGCCCTGGATCTTGGCCAGCTCCCCCACAAGATTGCCATCCACATCAAGCAGCTGGGATATGTGATTCCTATGTTGTCTGGTCCGGATGACATCATAGAAGAATTTGGAGCAACGGTCACCGTCCTTGAGCCAGGAGTATTTGGCACGCTGAGCCGTGCTAATCTCCTTCTGCAGCCGCAAGATGTTAACTTCTTCAATCAGCGCCTTCTCTCTAGCCGCCAGGTCACCATTGAGCATGTCCGATTGCATGTCCTGCTGTATAGCCCGTAACTCCATCTCCTTATCTTCTAATGTAGACTTGGGCAACCCCTTTACCCAACTCCGAAGGGCCTTCTTCGTGACCTTGAGACGACGAACCAAACAAAACTGGGCCGTCCCCTTCTGACAGCTAGTAAGCCCCTCCGAGACAGCCTTCAGGTAGCCCTCCGAGAGATACCAACTGTTGTTATACCTGAACGGACGAGACTTCCCAGGAGACCGAGAAGTAAAGCCGACCCTGATGGGGGAGTGATCGCTCGTCCCAGCGACCAGGCCCTCAGCCGAAGAATTAGGAAAATGACGGAACCATTCCCCATTACCCAGGGCTCGATCAAGCTGGCAAGCAACCCTGTTCCGGATAGCTTTGTTATGCCAAGTCCAGATGAAGCCTGAGCACGACAATTCCTGGAGCCCCGCCTGGAGGAGGCATCTCTGGAAATCATATATGATAGAGTCTGGGACTGGACGACCACCCACCTTCTCCCTGTGGTGCCGAAGGGCATTGAAGTCCCCAATCAAAAGAAGGGAAAGATACGATAAATCTGCAACAGCGGCAACTCGGGAGATGTCGCTCCACAGGGACTCCCGTCTCCTTCTGTCATTATGCCCGTAAACCGCCCCCAGCAAGAACCGAAATCCACCTTTGTTCGAAAAGGAGATAGAAATCAACTGCTTCGTCATCAAGATCAAGTCACCATCCCAGCTCATCGAGTTCCATCGAACCCAAATCCTGGCCATGTCACACAGAGCCAGGTTGTGCAGTTGGGCCCAATGAGAAGGGGTCCGTCGAGCAAGAGTCTTTTCCCCTTTGATCTTATATTCTAATATAACAGAAATGTCGTATTTTTCTCTGTGGAGAACCCCACAAATCTTTTTCCACCTCCCTAGCGAACACGCCCCCCTCACATTCCAGGCGATGATAGCCATTAATTAATGAAAGGATGGGTTCCCTAAAAAACACCCGAATCAGCACCTGGGAAATGTGCCACATCCGACGCTAATAGATCTTCCTCCATCCCAGTCAGAATGGCCTGCTGGGGAGCGACCTGAGAGAGCACCAACGCCCAGGCACGGTTGTCAACACATACCACCTCCTCTCTGTCAGTAGGATGCCCCCCTCCCTGGAGGGGCCGTCACTCAGCGGACCGACCGCACGTCGCTTCCTACAGTAAACCTGCCCCTCTGTCGATCTGCCACCCCCTCGCGCCACGATCTCCGACGCCACCATGCCTCTGGTAATAATACTGCTCTGTCCCGGGCAAGTGGTCAACGCCCCGATCGTGGGAGCAAGCTGAGTAGAGACAATGAGGCTCATTCCACCCTCACTTCCTGGATGGGCAACCCCTCCCACCAAGTCCTCCTCTCCATTGTCATCTCTGGAATCCATGTCACAGGGTGAGTCAGGGGCCTCACTAAGTGGAATAGTAGGCTCTATCTGAGGGCCTACCGCCGAACAAGCACTGGCCAAATGCCCAAAACAGGTACAGCGAGAACATGAAGGTGGAACCCATTTGCATTCCACGCTCTGGGTTAGCACCTCTCCAGAAGGAATCTCATATTCCACCATCTTCGGTAACTCCCCCCCAGCCCGAATCTCCACAAAAATCCTGGCGTACATCAACCTCGACCGAAAGGCAGTAGCTTCATCCGCCTTGATCGGGGTGCCCACCAAGCTCGCCAGACACATCAGCAATAGAATACTCCAGAATCGGACAGGAAACTCAGGAAAGCGAATCCATATAGGGATGGCATTCATGACTTCCCTCTCACTTCTAAGATCCGGGGTCCATTCCTTTAGAATGATAAGCCTGCCGTCGAACGTCCAGGGGCCTCCTTGGAGGATCCTTGCAACATCCTCCGCAAGACCAAACTTCACATAGTAGAAGCCGTTCTCACGAGCAAAGAACTCCATACTCCCCTTAGGCTGCCATACACGGGCTGCATAATCCTGGATCTGTCCATAGAACGGCTTATTGCCTAGGACGTACAAAACCAGAGTATTCTCCCAGTATACTGTCACCTTCTCTATCTCCTCCGCAGGGAATGAGGCCCGTAAACCCCTCTCTGCCTTGATCAGCAGCACATACTCCATCGATATGGAGGTTTTCGGCCCCACAGGTTTGCAGATATCTGCCCAGGACCTTCCAGCCGGCCGTGTAGTCGCCCCATGTGGCCTGGGACCACCTCCGGGAGAGACCTAGACCCCTGATCGCCGAAATCCACCACCTTACTCTTCTCCTAATCTGCCGCGGTCACCTTTGGCCGCCAGTCCACCGACCTTCCAGCAGACACCACAGGGCCACGGGCCGATGGCCGCACCCATAGCCCGCCCTGTCGCCTATCAGCAGGATGGTGATCCCTAACATAGCCCTGTCCTCCTCCTGCCTTTCTCCCGGTCTTCATCATGCGACGATGCGTAATCGTCGTCCATCCTCCTCCCTCCATCTGGCTTTCCCCTCCATCTGGCTCCCTTGAGATCCAGATCCTGCTCCAAATTCGAAGTTAGGAGCGATGGAGCCACCCCGCAGGATCCGATCCCCTTCCGACACCGAAACCGACCCCCCCGCCATCGTCCCCCCCCCCCCCGCAGCCTGGAAGGGCGCCGCCGCTCGACGCCGATCCGGGGGGTCCGCCCGACCCCCCACCTTTGCTCCTGCCCCCCCACCGCCTGGGGGGGCGCTGTCGTACGCTCCGGAACCGAGGGGTCCGCCCGACCCTCCTGTCTTTGCTCCCCTCCCGTCGCCTGGGTGGGGCACCCCCGCCGACCACGGAGGGCAGCCTGCCCCCCCTTCTTCCCCGACGTCCTCCTCCCGCCCGCAAGGGGATTAGGCGGCCGCAGGGAAGGAACCCTAACCGCTCGCTCCTGATCGCCCAAATCGTCTGCTGCTCCCGGTTTCTCCATTATATATATATATATATATATATATATATATATATATATATATATATATATATATATATATATAGGAAGCGGATCAAAAGCCCCCTTAGAAAACCCCCTAAAAACCCCCCTCACTCTCGGTCATAATATTTACATTAATATTAATGTTAATATTAATATTAACATTAATATTAATTTTAATATTAATGTTAAATACTAAAATTAACATTAAACTTAACATTAAAATTAATATTAACATTAACATTAACATTAACATTAACATTAACATTAACATTAATATTAACATTAATATAAAAATTTTAAAAAATAATTTTAACATTAACATTAATATTAAAATTAATATTAATGTTAATATTAACATTAACATTAATATTAACATTAATATTAATGTTAATATTATGACCG
This sequence comes from Iris pallida, assembly GCA_029216955.1. Taxonomy (NCBI): domain Eukaryota; kingdom Viridiplantae; phylum Streptophyta; class Magnoliopsida; order Asparagales; family Iridaceae; genus Iris; species Iris pallida. The sequence goes on along the minus strand of JANAVB010032619.1, from coordinate 485,542 downwards.
AGAATGAGGGGGTTTTTTAGGGGGTTTTCTAAGGGGGGCTTTTGATCCGCTCCCATATATATATATATATATATATATATATATATATATAACTTGATGAAATTAATGACAATACAGAAAGGAAATACAGTAATGGTAGTAGAATGTTGGAAAGTCGCCCATAACGTAAAACCACAATCCTAAATATTGATTTACAGAATGTTGTAGGGTAGTAGTCATCATCTACATCAAACAAGAACAAGTAAATGACTACTAGCCCCTAATATCATGCCTAATAGCATGAAATTATGGATTCGTCATACCCAATATTTCTATATTAAGTTAACTATTATAATCCCCATTTGTTTCATTCTTCCTCGAGTCGTGGACACCCGGTGAATCAACTTATACGTCGATTCAAGATATCTTACTATTGTTAGAGATGTAACAAAATTGGACTTTCTTTGCACGAGGCACCAATTAGTCTCTCTGACTGAATATGTACGAGAATGCAAATAGGTTATTCTATAATCACATACATCCACGAAGATGTGGGCGCATGCGGGTGGTAGTACGTATGGGGACATAATCGAGCACACAAGTAAGTACGGGAGTCCCTGTGGACTATTCCGATAAAATCGAGTATAGATCAAATCATATTCATATACTTGCACAAGAGCCTTTGGATTAAACACATATCACTCACATGCAAGAGATAAGTAAAATAATATTACATTTAAATTGTATAACTCATAAACAAAAAAGTTAGGAGAGAACAAAATTAAGATATCTCAAATATATCATATTTATCCTTGTATCGATGATAAGGGGAGTTCGGAAAGTCCAAAATCCATGAAAATATACACACAAGTATAAAACAACTGAGGAAAAAAATTGATCAAAATCAGAACACGCAAATAAAGTTAAAATCTAGAAACTATCCAGGCATAGAATTAAGCCACATGTATTATAGAACTATACTACCAGTATACTATGCTTATGATTTCCAACCTATAACATTTTCTGGTTTTGCATGTTTTTGTCATTTCTCAACGGATCTTCGATCGATAAAAAATTCTAACTAGAGTGTTATAACCCTAGTTATTAGTACTTAGTGCAATCTTGCTATTGTGTCATTCCAGTTAGCCAAAAAAAATCGTATCCAAATATTAAGAAAACACAAAAATGATATAACTCAGTTGTTCCTCTACCAAAACCAATTCAATAAGAAGTTATAACACGGGGAGACCTTGGGGAACAAATTAAATTCAATGATTGCATTGAAGAAATACAATAAATGTTTAGAGGCCTAGCCTCAACAGAGAAAGATGTACTTGCATGTGGGAGGACTATGTGATCAAATCTTAGTATGATGTGTACACATGCAATATCCACCTCCAGGCTTGCTCAAAAGCATAAGCCTCACTTCCTCAAATCACTCGAGCACACATGGGGGTGGAGAGGAAGAAAGGGTTTTTTTTGGAAAAAAAACATTTGGTTTGTTTAGAATGGATGCATGAAAGAGAGAATGAGTTATATATAACCCCCCAAAACTGACCATGATCGTCGAATCTTGAACCAACGATCACATATCAATACAACAACTCATTATGGGCTAAACTCAATAGGACCGTTATACTGGCATTATAGTGCCATTGTACTGCCTAAGAGTGGAAAAATAGGTTATGTCCTATTTAAGTGAACCATTCTACGAGTAGGTCATATGGAGATGCCATAGGTTTCTACTCTTAGCCCATACAGCCATGGTCAACCTGATTTCGATAATTGACTTAAACTTCGACTTTGATATGAAAAGACAGAAGATTGCAACAGATATCGTCAAGCAAAATTTTACACATTATTCTGTTTTTTCTATTTATTGAGTCTAGAAAATTTGTGAGTCGGGATCACTGGCAATTTAGATCACCCTTACAAACCTAATTTTGACCCAAACCAAACCCTTTGACCCAAACCAAACATCCAAAACCCTTGCTAAACCAAACCAGGCATGAAATCCTCTTAGCCGAACTAGGGCCGAGTTCTGACCGAACTCGGACTGAACTCGGTCCACCTGAATTGCTCTAGGTCAGAAGCAAATTCCTACTACTTTGGATCTCTAACGTTTAAAATTATGAATGTTGCCCTAATCGAGTTCTGTCCGAACTCTAGTTCAAAAATTCTTATCAATGGAGAAGAATTTGTCATCTCTAATCACTCATTCATTCTTCATCTTCTCTATATAATCTAAAGCCTTTCTATTTACAAAAACTTTCAATCTTCCTATTTCCAAGACAACTATTCTTCTAAGTGTCGATGATTTCCAATTAGGAGCATTCGAGTTATACAAGCTTGTAGTATACAAGCTTTCTTTAGAAAGGTGTTGAAGTTTGATTGTAGACTTCGGATTAAAACACGATGGTATTAAAGTTGGCATGTTCTTCGGAGTAAAGCACGCAGTGTAATCTCTATTTCAAATAGTGGATTAATAGCGAGCAAGAGTTCTCGCGACTGGACTAGTCCTCTCAGAGGAAAACCATTATAAACTTTGGTGTCTGTATATTGCTTTCTTGCCCTATTTAGTTACTATTTTACTTTACTGCGTTTAAGTAATTACTTATATCTGCCTTTACCTGCTTAAATTATTATTAGGGATATTTTTTGCTACACTCTATTCATCTCCCCTCTAGATGTGCCATCGATCCAACAATTGGTATCAGAGAACGGTTTCTCTCTCGTTGGATTTAATCTTTTTGAGATATGGCATCATTATACACTAGCAATGGTGAAGGCCAGTCTACAAATAGGCTACCCATATTTGATGGCACAAACTACACATATTAGAAGACGCGAATGAGCTTTTACCTTAAATCTCTTAATTTTGATTTATGGTCGATTGTCATCGATGGTTATAAGAAACCACTATCTATTGTGGTAGATAGGAATCTAGTTAAAAAAACCACATGACAAATATACCGACAATAAAAGAAACAAGCAAGTCTTGATACAAAAGTCATTAATGCTTTGTTTTGTGCTGTAGATAGAACTGAGTTTAATAGAGTATCTACATGTGTCTCGTCTCACGAGGTTTAAAAACTTTTTGAGGTAACTCATGAAGGAACTTCACAACTGAAGGAGTCCAAAATCTCACGACTAACACAAGAATATCAGGCCTTCAAAATGAAGCCTAATGAGACTATTACAAATATGTTCACTCAGTTTCTAGATATTGTTAACCCCTTAGCTTCCCTTAGAAAAGAATACAACAATCATGAAAAGATTCGAAAGGTACTTCGCAGGCTGACCAAGAACTGGAATCCCATGGCAACGACCATTATTGAAGGGAATGATCTCACTACGATGACTCTTGAAACTCTCATGGAAAAGCTTATGACACATGAGCTGGACCTTAAAGATTTCGAAGATCCAGCACCAAAGGACAAGGCTATAGCATTCAAAGCACACCATAAGATAGCCTCCGATGACGAGAGTGAGACCGATAGCTCAGACAACGAGCAAATAGCCCTCATGACAAGGAACTTCAGAAGATTCCTTAAGTATAAGAAGACAAACAAGAAGAAAGATTCCAGAGACGACGAAGAACCAATCTGCTACAACTGTAAGAAGACAGAACATATCAAGAAAAACTGTTCTGTTGTAAGAAAGGGAAGTAGATACGATCAGTCAAGCAAAAGAAGGACATCGATAATAAATTATGCTAATACCAGCATCTGGTGTAAAAGTGAGGCGAGTGATTCTGATGAAGAAGAAAACCTCACAATACAGCAAACTTATGTTTCATGGCTACGGATGCTAAAGTAATTTCGAATCCTCTTTATAAATTTTTTACTTTTGATGAATTGTCTGATGCCTTCACTAATCTATTAGAAGACCAAATAAAGATGATGGATATGTACAAAAGCGCCAAAAGAGCTAAAATTTGTACAATATGAGTTTTCTAAGCAATCTCAAATGCTAGAAGACATTAGAAACTCTTCTAGTAACACGGATGAGGTTACTTCTTTAAAGCTGAGTTTACATGACACTCTTGAAAAGCTTGAGAAAGCTAATCGAAAAATATAAAACTCAATGATCTCTATGAACTAGAGAAAAAGAACTATAACATTGCTACTCAGAGGATAGATGCACTCACGACCAAGTACACTGAAGCCTATGATGTCTCTAGTTGGGCCAACAGGTTGTCAAGCTTGTAACTCAAGTAAACATAAGTCACAAGACTAAACACAAACATAACATGACCAACACTACTAGAACTGCTAGGAGTCATGCATTCATGTATACTTTTTCACACAAGAAGTCACACACATATTCAAAAACACATATACATGATTTTCGAACTTCACCTAGCACTATCACTTCTGCTACATGTCATTATATTGTGGTATAAAAGGACATATATCATATTAATGCAAGATTAGGAAGCTTGTAGATATGCATGTATATGTTTGGGTTTCAAAATCTAACAAATCTGAACCCTCAAGAAAGTGGGCATCAAAGGTTACATCTTCAACTTATGTTGTAGGTGGACCTTCCTTCTCCTACTAGAAGTAAATGGATCCTCGATAGTGGTTGCTCTAGACATATGATGGGCGATAACACTTTGTTTGCAACTGTATCGATGAAGAAAGAAGGCTACATCTCCTTTGGAAATAATTTAAAAGGACATATAATTAGAATTGGAGACATAGGTACTTCTCATCTATTATTAAAAATGTATGTTTAGTAGCAGAATTAAAATATAACCTGCTGAGTATTGGTCAATTGACTGATCATGATTATGGAACTAATTTTGTAAAAGATAAATGTTTTGTTTATGATAAATCTTCCGTGATAATTTTCTTTGAGGAAATAAGAGAGGACAACATATATGTATTATATCTGTCAGAAAGTACTAACAGTACAGGAAAGTATCTATTCACATCTCAAGACGAAAGCTGGGTATGGCATATGCATCTTGGATATACGAACATGGACACTATTACAAGATTGTCCACAAAGAAACTAGTAAGAGGCTTACCCGATATTACATTCAAAAAAGATATAGTTTGTGCCGAATGTGAAAAGAAGAAGGAATCTAGATCATCTTTCAAATCAATAAACGTTGTAAGTACCTCTAAACCACTATAATTGTTACATATGGACTTGTTTAGACCAAGTAGAGTAGCCAGTCTTGGCGATAAGCTGTATGCTTTCGTAATAGTTGATGACTATTCACGATATACTTGAGTTTACTTTCTTGTAAATAAAGATGAGACCTTTTCTGAATTTGTGTCTTTTTGTAAAAAGGTACAAAATGAGAAAGGATTCATGATTACTCGCATTCAAAGTGATCATGTAGGGAATTTGATAACCATGATTTTAAAATATTTTGTGATTCGAATAGTTTATCACATGAATTCTCTTGCCCCAGAACTCCTCAATAGAATGATGTTGTGGAGAGGAAGAATAGAACTCATAGCCAGAGTTTTGCTTAACCAGCATAATCTTCCAAAGTATTTTTGGGCAGAAGCTGTTTATACAACATGCCATGTGTTAAACAGAGTTCTTGTTAGACCAATTTCCAAAAAGACTCCATATGAATTATGGTTTAATAGAACTCCTAACATTATCTATTTTAAAGTGTTCGATTACAGATGTTTTATCTTAAACACTAATGACAACTTAGGAAAATTTGATGAAAAAACTGATGAAAGAATATTTCTGGAATATTCTGCAAAGAGCAAAGGATACAGAGTATTCAACAAAAGATCACATGTTGCTGAAGAAGCATTAAACATTACCTTCGATGAGCTTAACAGTCAACACAACAACGACAGTGACAATGAAGATGAGAAAGCTCCCTCAGACAAAACACCTGAAGATACACCGACCTCATACTTGGAAAGTCTGCCAAAGCGATTGCGGTTTACACCAAATCATCCAGAAGAACTAGTAATAGGTGATGTATCAAAAGATGTAATTACTCATTCAAGAACTAGAGATATAGTTGCTAATGTAGCATTTATTTCTAAGATATAACCTAAGAATGTTATAAAAGCTTTTAATGATGAAATTTGGATTTCTGCAATGCAAGAGGAACTAAACCAATTCGAATAGAATCAAGTTTGGGAACTCGTTCCCAGACCTAGTGATCACCTTGGTACTAAATGGGTATTCCGAAATAAGTTAGATGAGAATGGTTCAGTCACACACAACAAAGCACGTCTAGTAGCTCAAGACTATAATCAAGAAGAAGACATTGACTACGATGAGGCATATGCTCCAGTTGCTAGACTAGAATCTATTTGTATGCTTTGTGCTTTTGCAAGTTTGTATGGTTTCAAGCTTTTTTAAATGGATGTCAAAAGTGCTTTTCTAAATAGTTTTATAAAAGAAGAAGTTTTCATCAAACAACCTCTTGGTTTCGAAGATTTCAAAAATCCTGATCACGTATTCAAGCTTCGTAAGACTCTCTACAGACTCAAACAAGCACCTCATGCATGGTATGAGTGCCTTAGTTCCTTCTTACTTGAACAATATTTTTTAAAAGAAAAGGTTGATAATACTTTGTTTATAAATTTTTTGGATAAGCATATTTTATTAGTGCAAATATACGTAGATGACATTATCTTTAGATTAACAAATGAGATGCTATGTAACGAGTTTGCTAAGTGTATGCAGAGTGAATTTGAAATGATCATGATGGAAGAACTAACATTCTTCCTTGGACTATAAATCAAACAAAGTTCACAAAAGATCTTCATCAATCAAGCAAAGTATACAAAAGTCCTGCTAAAGAAGTTTGATATGGACAATGTCAAACCAATTGGAACTCCTATGGCAACGTCTACAAAGCTTGATATGGATGAAAGTGGTACACCAACTGAAGTGCCTAAGTACAGAGGTATGATTGGTAGTTTACTATATCTAACTGCTAGTCGTCCAGACATTATGTTTTCAGTATGCTTATGTGCTAGATATTAGGTATGTCCTAAGGAATCACATGTGAGTATCGTTAAGTATATCCTCCGATACCTTAAAGGTACTATGCCAATCGGTCTATGGTATCCCAAAACCGATTTGTTTGACCTGATAGGTTACTAGGACGCAGATTTACTGGATGCAAGGTGGATCGTAAAAGTACCAGTGGCACATGTCATTTCCTAGGGAAGTCCTAAGTCTTCTGGTTTTCTAAGACGCAAAATTTTATTGCATTATCGACAACCGAGGCTGAGTATATAGTCGCAGGACGTTGTTGTGCTCAGATTTTGTAGATGAAGCAAACTTTTGGAAGACTATCAGTTATCTTATGACCACATCCTTATTTACTGCGATAACACTAGTTCAATCAATCTCACAAAAAATTATGTTAGTCATTCTCGCACTAAATACATAGAGATTAGACATCACTTTCTCAGAGACCATGTTTTACATGGAGATATTAGTTTTGAATTTGTTGACACAGAATATCAATTAGCTGACATCTTCACTAAACCCCTAGCTGAAGATCGTTTTAACTCTATACGAAGAAAACTAGGAATTTTGGATGTTGAAGTTTTATAATTAAATATTACTTGATCTGAATTCATAAATTCGTAAAAACAATATTTTGGTTATAAGCCGAAAGGGCCATACTGACAAAAAGACGTAAAAGTCTAAGTGACATGGTGCCAAGTGTCTTCGGACTACCACTAGCTAGAATCCGGCCCCGACAGCTAATTCAAAATATTCTATACATTTTGTGTATTTTGGTTAATTAATATAAATTATTTTTTCTTCAACACAAGTATTTCTAATTATACTTTAAATTTATATTAAAACCTATATCACTTTTTCCAATTATGTCCTGACTACCCAGGGACTGAGCTTTGCCCGAATTCGGGCCAAACTCGGTCTAGAGTAATCAGAACAGAAGCTGGACAGTCGGGTTCTCCTCTTTAAAACCCCATCAAAACTTCTTCTTCTCCATCACAGCAGCTGAAAAACCACCCAAAACCCTAACCCTAGCCACCTTATAACTCCCTCTTCCACGACTCTCAAGCCCTAAAAACATGGATTCAGAGCTATCTTGGATTTCTCTTCTACTGTTTCTAGTCAATTTCGGTATATTTCTACTCTTTCCTCCAATTTTAGTTTCCATGGCTCCTAAAATTCCTCATTCTTCTAAAAAGAAAAAGGAAAGTTGGAGAAGCTTCTTCCTCCACTGCTCTCAAGGAAGGTTCATTTTCTATATTCAGTCCCACCATGCCTGACAGTGATTATTTTGATGATTTTATTTTCGTATCACAAGAACTTCGGATGAATGGTTCAACGACTTTCATCAACGAAAAATTTGTCTGGGTAGTCCAATCAATTTTAATTTGTTTTTCGATCATACAAACGTCTTTGAACACTTCGACCTTGTCGATCTAGTTCAAACCAGTTTTCCTATTTATTCTAATGTAATTCACATATTCTATTGTAATCTCTCGATCACTAAGGGCACGATTAAATCAAAAGTCGGTGGAATTGACATTAAGTTTGATGCCGATGTTTTGGAAATTTTGCTTCATATTTTCAATAGGGGAAGCATTAGTGGATATCACCTCAGTGCAATTTCTATGACTTTTGACTCTTTTCGTGATTCTTTATGTGCACCAAATTCACATCCCAAAGGTAGTCTTCATCCTAAGCATCTGAACAACCACTTTCATGATTTGCATTGGATAATATTTTCTGCTATTCTTCCTAAACAAATATCTACCAATGAGATCACATACTTGAAACTCTACGCTATTTACCATCTTCACTTCCAAGTTTCTTTCAGTCTTCCTAAGACTATAATTGCTGCTATGGAAAGGTGTCGCAAGAAACCGCGATGACTTCTCTATGCGATGTATCTGCCTTACATCTTTCAGTTCTTTGAGGTTATCTTGGACAATTGTCCCCAGGATGCTCCACCTGCCCATCTTCATGAGCATCGTAGAGTCACTTATATTCCTGCAGTTTAGGCTCCTCCTCCTCCTCCTCCAATTGACCCATCAGCCGGAAGTTCACATCCTTTCCATCCTTCCAATGGTGTTACCATTGAGTCTCTTCAGGCCTTGATGATGGATCAGTTTCGGTCCATAGATTTTTGTACAACTCTTCAGTTACACGCTATATCCAACACCATGAGGGATGTTACCTACAGTTTTGCTCATAACCCTAGCGGCCCTATTCCCATGGTTCGTGACCCCTCTTTGATTGGTTATCGCATTGATGATCGAGAGGCTCAGCGATACTTTAACCCTGCTGCTGCCCGCTATGATCCTCACCGTACTGCTGTGTCCAGACCTTTTAGGGCGGCGGATGCTGATGACAATGAGGATGATGATTGAGGATGTTCTCTAGTGATATAGCGTTACTTTTTTATGCTCTAGTTATGTCTTTTTATGTATTAGTGATAAATGCTTCTTTCAAGCATTATCAGACTTTAGTTATTTTAAGACTTACATTCTAGTTGGCATGTATCAGTGTATGCACTTTCTGCTTTCCGTCTATATATTAGTTTAATATTTCTAGCACTATGAGTTATAATATTTTCCTTATGAGTTTATACACTATTATATTTTTGTGCTGAGTACGTCACTCTACTTTCGTCATTTTGCTTATATGACAAAAAGGGGAGAAAATATGATACTTTTATTACTTTGTTGATTATCAAGCTACACTTATGTTGGCTATGTTTGCTCTAAAGTTTTTGGTTTGAGATTTTCTTCTAGACTTCACAGATTGTTCAGACAACTTGATTGGTTATGGGAGATCATGTCATTCAGACAGGACTTGACCATTTATTATGGGAGAGCAAGTCCATTAGCAAGCATTGTATCAATGAACAAGCTACTTCCGTACCGCACCAATGTTCTTTCCAACAAAGCTGAACAATAATAAAGTATCAATCATAGTTTTGTCAAATTATCAAAATAAGGGAGATTGTTGGCCCATACAACCATAGTCAACCTAATTTCAATAATTGACTTAAACTGCGACTTTGATATTAAAAGACAGAAGATTGCAGCAGATGTCGTTAAGCAATTTTTTTCTACTTTATTCTATATTTTCTATTTCTTGAGTTTAAAAAATTTGTGAGTCGAGATCACTGGCAATTTAGAAGATCACCCTTGTAAACCTATTCTTTGACCAAAACCAAACCCTTTGACCCAAACTAAACCAAACATCCAAAACCCTTGCTAAACCAGACCAGGCCTGAAATCCTCTTAGCCAAACTTGGCCGAGTTCTAACCGAACTCGGTCCACTTGAATTGCTCCTGGTCAGAAACAAATTTCTACTCCTTTGGATCTCTAACGTTCAAAATTATGAATGTTGTCCTAACCAAGTTCTGTCCGAACTCTGGTTGAAAAATTCCTATTAATAGAGAAGAATTTGTCATTTCTAATCACTCATTCATTCTTCATCTTCTCTATCTATTCTAAAGCCTTTCTATTTACAAAGAGCTTTCAATCTTCCTATTTCCAAGACAACTCCTATTCTTCTAAGTGCCGGTGGTTTCCGATTAGGAGTATTTGAGTTTTACAAGCTTGGAGTATAAAATCTTTCTTCAGAAAGGTATTGAAGTTTGATCGTGGGCTTCGGATTAAAACACGACGGTGTTGAAGCTGGCGTATTCTTCGGAGTAAAGCACGCGGTGTAATCTCTATTTCAAATAGTAGATTAATAGCGAGCAAGAGTTCTCACGACTGGACTAGTCCTCTTAGAGAAAAACCAGTATAAACCTCGGTGTCTGCATATTGCTTTCTTGCCCTATTTTATTACTAGTTTACTTCACTGCATTTAAGTAATTACTTATATCTGCCTTTACCTGCTTAAATTTTTATTGGGAATATTTTTTCTCTACACTCTATTCACCCCCTCTAGAAATATCCCCTATAAAAATTATTGAGAAATATATCTTATGAGAAATATATCTCATGGGGATATTTCCACTTTATTGGCAGACTATCCCTCTAGAAATATTTCTCAGTAATTACTTATATCTGCCTTTACCTGCTTAAACATCAATCCTACATCTACAAATCTCGAATAGTCTGCCAGAAGCCTGGTTGCTCACGAAAACTGAGAAATACTAATTAGTTGCATAAGTCACTAATCGATTTAAGGTTCTACAAGCATCTCATGAGATACTCTTGTGCGATACACGCTGCACGTTAAAACAACTCAAAAAATCATGCCAAGTCAGAAACTCAAAAATATAGGCGAGTAACTGTATCGATGATCGATAGCGCATGCTATGAGAATTATAATATATTCTTAATATGCACGATTCACGTATTACAAGAAAACTCAAACTTGCGATCAAGGTACCGAAACATAAAATATGAAGAGAAATACGAATACACATGCGTATTCAAATAAAATTTCGATACATGAAGATGGGTGTTACACCAAATGACCTTTTGAAAAATAACAAGATATCATATTTATATTACGATATTGTATATAATAACAATCATGATTAATTAACAATAATCAGTTAACATTATTTGTAACACATTTCATATAGCAAAAATTAATTATAAATAGATAACACATTATCTCATGCAAACTAATATGTTATAAATGTTTGGAATGTGTTATTATTATCTGTAATTTATTTCAAACACAATGTGTTGCATACAAAGTCAGTTCCAGGGTCAGGTACATAATCGATCATAATAAGAATCAGTTAAAGCTGAAGAGGAGACAAAGTAATAAAGGAAACAGTCGAAGTCACTTAAGTCAATTATTGATTGAGATCATACCGAGCGGTATTACAAAAATACATCTCCTCGAAGTGCTCGCTAAATACTGCCTAAGTGATCGGATGTGGAAGGGCCATCTTTTATGTTGCCCACCAATCTCGAGTAAGGTCAAATAGATGAAGCTTCACAACGACCAATCTATTTGTTGATGTATGCATGAAGCCTCGAGTAAGGTCTCTATGTTATGGTTTCATGCATCAGATGTGATAGCATCCTCAGTACCTCGGAAGCTAGGAGGTCGAAGATGCTGGAAGTTGATTGGTGAGCTTTCTGCTTAATACACACTATGATCCAATGCTCGCTGGATGCCCTACTGAAGTAACACATTTTGCTGGAGTTATTTGATATAATGCATCTGCTATCGCTGAGAATCCTGCTACTAAGTCGTCAACATCTCTCTAATATCACTAAAATAGTGGTTATATTTATCGGTGTTGTAGTTGGTGCTGATTGATCAGACTGCTAATGCTGGCTCTTATGAACTAACTATACATGTATTTCTATAGGCTGGGAATCTCCTAACCTCTGATGCTGGCTTCCTGGTACTTGACTTTATGCTGGAAAGGTATCTGACAGCTGATTTGGCAATGTCTTCTCAAAAATTGGTACAGTTTCCTTGAAAGAGAAGAATACGAGATATCGATAGCATATGGAAATATAGCAAGGATATCAAGTCATTAACAATTTCAAGGAAATAGGTAAGCAGATAGGCAAAAAAAATATTCAAAGGAGATAAACTTTTGGATTGAGATTTCTAGAGTCAGTATCCCCCATAAATCTAAAAAATAGACCTACATGAGCTAGCACTTTAAACTTGTCATGGCCCAGAACTAGAATACTGGAGAGCGGAGGTAGATGTAAGCCAACTATGCTATACGAGTATGCTAGTACTCAATACAATGGTCTCGGCTATCTAAAGAAATGCAAGGGACCAAGCTAACATGCCACTGACATCTACCTAGGGTTAGACAAATTCTATATCTCAATTCTCACAAGTAAATACCAACAAGAGTGTACAACACTTGTAATGTAGTAAGGCATCCCAAATACTATATACATATATGATCATGAAGCTAGTACATCAAAATGAAACACTAGCAGAAACTAAAGATGCATGATCATATGGCTAAGCGTAATCTAGAATATACAATCACACCAACATACTCATACTACTAAACGTAGATATTTTTTTCTTCCCAATGATCTAGATGATATAAAATAGTTAATTACCTACCATATTCATTTATCGATTCTCAAGCTGTGAAGACTGGAGAATCGTCTTAGAATGACGTGCGTTAATCAGGATAATTTGTGGGCTAGCATAGAAGATTATCCTCGTGTCACACTACGCATGCTGGATTGGATAAGTCCTTATGTTGGACTGTAATTGAGGTATCTATCTTATGTTACAGTCCGACACTAAGGGTTATACATATCCAAGAATGAAGGTAGTTTGACAATCAACCAAACAAGAAAGTCCACAATACTTATATACTAACAAAAGATCATATAACGAGTACATGATATGAGGCATGAACTTGTCTAAAAGTTATCTTAAGGCACAATTTGGGTTTCATATACTAGACATAAATTTCTCTATCTTATGTGCCCAAGATATTCTAGACGGGTGCAAGCTCGCTCGATAGAAGCGAACTATGCACAAAAACTAATTAATGTGTTCGTACGAGAAAAATCGTATTAGGAGCAATACATATTAACATTAATTAACTAATTTATTGAATAATAAAATAAGAACAATTATCCAAGAAATCCATTTATAAATACACAATTATGATTTTAAAAACCAGAAAGAAGCACTAGGAAAGTCTACGAAAAAATTCGAGAAAAATGGCTCAAGAAAAAGACTAATTTGAGATAAATCTGTTTTGATAGTATATTGGGTAGTATACCGTCGAGTACACTATTTTGGGACATAGAGCATTGTATATAAAATCATGTATAGATAGTATACTGGGCGATATACTGTTAGATAGTATACTAGGCCGTATATTGTCTAGTACTGCACCCAAAATATTGAGGAAATACGGGGGGCATATGTAATGCCCTGCTCTGCTTGGTGCAATTAAGATGGATTGTTTGTTCAAGTTAGTCGCTTGGGTTTAGATTCAGGCAGAGATACTATTTTGGCTTCTGAGTTTGTTAGTTGATGGGATTTGAGTTGTTCCAGTTAGCATGTTTCGAGCCTTGTTGCAGAGTTTCTTCCGTTCGGACGGATTACGATTCGTCATTAAGTGGGTGGTCTCGATGAACCTTCAATCCTTTACTGACATAATAGTAAAATGGAACGATATTTGTATGATTTTTTATGTTGTGAACCTTGCATGCTAATAATAAAAGAGGCAAAACCACATAGGCAAGAGAGTAATCTCATTTTGTATTATGTTGCTATAGAACATGGAATATTAACTTGATGCAATAGATAGACTTTAGTGTTACTGCTTTAAGATGTAGTGCCCCGTGTAATGCTCCGTCCCACTCAGTTCAACTGGAGGAATCGAAATGCCAACGACGTTCGGATTTAGCCATGCAACGGCTTGCTCGAAGTCCTGCTCGATCAAGGCAGCTCGCTCAGGGGGTGGCTTCGGTGAACTTGCCTCAGCATGGCCTTCACAGTAATAAAATGAAAGTTTTCAACTGCACAAATAGGCTTGATAATAAAATAGACGAATCCACATAGCTAAGGGAATAATTCCAAGTTGGGTCAGATTGAGTTAGAATATGGAAAGGTCCCACGGTCGGCTTAGAAGTGTTGTACGTCATGCTTTCAAATTGACACTCAGTCCTTCGTCCCGTGGCTTGGGAGAAAGAAAAGTTGGTCTATATGCCACAAGACTATAAAACTAACATAGTCGTAGGTGTCGATAAAGCATGCACTGTCCTATTGTACAATGCTTGGCATAGCATAATTGTTCCACAATGCAAGTTTCCACAGTGCAAGGCTTGGGTTAGTCTTTGCTCATCCCACGGGTTAAGTTGTTGCATAATTAACTTAGGCAAGAGTTATACCATGAGGTATCGAAGTCATAGCAAACACTGTCCTACATTTTCTACGGTTGTTATAGCCAACAGTCACACGATCTCAAGGTCCGTCATATAAAGTATGACTTGGGCGATTGCATCGCATAGGACACAATTGGTTTAAGGCACAAAACATGGTCGTTTCGATGATAAGGATGCCACGGTCTATGGCACGTAATAGACACGTATGGTTCAAGTCAAGTAGAAGGATATACATTAGCCACTTTCTGGGTTTCAATATTGGAAAAGTTCACACGACCGTTTGTCGTCGAGATCGGTCCCGTGGCTTAGGAGTCTCCAATGAAGTATGGAAAGCATGGACATGGATAAAGAAGTATAAGAAATAGAAAGCAAGTTATATCATCTATAGGCCTTGTATTTACGTCGAGTATAGAAGTCGTCATAGGTGCGTGGTCATGGACAACTTGTGCACAAAGGGTAGTCTTCCTTGACGTGATCACCGGGGCCTCGGGATCATGTTGTTCCCGGGGGAAGCGAGTTGGCTAAAGAAGGATGTTGGATGTACCGCATAGGAGATTCGAGGCTTCCACGGGCTAGCTACCCGTTTGGATGATCACCGTCTTTCCTCAGCCAAGTCGAAGATAGCTTGACATTGCTAGTGACCTTTTATATAGATGAGTCGGTGTGCTGAGCCGCAATCCGCATGCACGGTGTCGATCAAATCAAAGAAAGTACAAGCACGACATGAATTAAGTTAAGAAGGTGTGCACGGTTGCAATACCATTATGGAGCCTAATATTTGGCTATAACAAGGACACGTACTTCGGTACGAAATATGGCATCGTATTTGAGTCGTCCACACAAGTTCTACAAGTCAGGATTGAATCATCTCGAGTTAAGTCAAGAAGGACCGGAAGGCAAAGTTTGGTTAAGTCAAGTTGAAATATGAGGCATGGCCTCGATGTTTGAAGTACGGATCAAGTCGATGACACGAAACATATTGTTGCGTCCCAAAGTATGAGTCAAAAAGGCAAGCACGAGTTGACACGTTGATGTTGTTGGCACGAGAAATGTCTAGAGACACAACGATAAGTAAGTTATCGATGCGATGTCACAGTGATGGTCTAGAGACACAAATAGGCCAAGCGTCAATGTCCTACAACTGATCCTAAGATGTAACGCCCCAGTCCCAAAATACGTAGGACTAGGAACATAGACATGCCAGCTGTATTCATACGAAGTATACTCCAATATATGGAAGCCTCGTATAAATACATAAGCTGTAAAATACAGTAGAACCAATACTAATCTCATCCACACAGAATAAATGAATAAAAGATCATATAATGAGAATAAATTTGTCTTGATACAATATGTTGGGCGGAGACAAATCCACTACCAACAAAATAAGAAAAAGTACATAGAAAATGAAATGAGTGGCGAACAAAGCGAAGACGATCCAAATGCAATCATCCTCGTGAAACAGCAAAGATCACGGCTAGAGCTAAAGCACCTGCGAAAGATAATAACACACACCTGGCAAGACAACCAGGTCCTCAGAGGGACGTAACAAGACACATCATAGCATGCCATATAAACTGAATAAATATTGCTCACTAAATAAGTCAATCGAATTTATAACATAGTCCAATACGCACCTACTGAACGAGCGTACCATCCCCCCAACCAAACAAGGACAGGAGATGGTAAACTAATTCACGGCGACGTATCTTTCCATGCCATGACACATACAATAGGGTACCTAACCGTACTATAGTGAATATGCAATAAAGAACAAACCTTTGACGCATGGACCGGGTCAGTCAGGAATCAGGAATCAGGACCGTACCTCCTACTGGAGATAACCGGCAATCAGGACCGTACCTCCCACTGGAGATAACCGGCTAGCAGGACCGTACCTCCCACTGGAGATAACCGGCAATCAGGACAGTGCATAAATGACCCATACATTAAGGAGATGTTCTTCCCACCCAATGCCTACCATGTTGTATCCACAACAGTAACCTCTATAACCGCTAAGTCAAACTATCATGCAACCTCTATTAGCGGTTATTCCTATCGCACGGCTTGTACGTACTGGTGGCCAGCCAATCACGCACTTCCGTGTTCTACATGTGACACACAACTTCGTGTTTACAACGTGTCAAGGCCAATGAATGCGACACACAAGGTGGTCCCCTTAAATCTAGGTTTAATTTGTAAGAAAAATAATACACAGCAGGAATTATAAAAGAACAGTTATGCCATGTATCACAGTTTATAAAGAAAATAATAGACATGCATGAAATATGAGCTAAAAATAATTAAACAGCTAATGGCAAGGTGTCTTGCCTGGTAGAGCGCCTGGTGTGCTGCGATAATCATGGTGGCATGAACTGCGGCTTCGGTGCAACAACTATACATAGTGACCTCGGATGGTAGTACGGACAGTTTCATTGGGTCCAGAAGGGTCAAATTGGTTAGGGTTGACATAAGGTAGTCTAGTTTTGGAAGAGGGTAGGAAGATACGATTAGCAGGGACGGATGATGGTCAAAGGAATTTAGAATATATATACAAATTTTGAAAAATATTTTATCATTAGCTTAAAAATAGTTTTTTTTAGAAAGAAAAATATTTGTAAAACAAAAATCAGCTTTAGGCAAAAATATTATAGGTTTGTCAAAATAATAATCTTTAAGGTAGAAAACTATATTAGTTAATAAAATTTTGGAGATAATATATATACTTTTTATTAACTATTTGAATATCGAGAAATATTTATAAAATATTTAAAACTATATTTTTACTTATTAAGATATATATACAAAAATAATTTAAGTCAAAACTCCTTCACTATAAGCTAGGGACATATAACAATACTGCTACTACTACTACTAATAATAATAATTTTTAAGAATGATGATGATAGTGAAAATATTAAGTATGATGTTAGTAATAATACCAAAACAAAAATAGCAATAATAATTAAGAATAATATTAATAACCCTAATAATAATAATAGTAATAATATCAGCTACTAAAGAAGAATAACACGACTAAACAGAAACACAACTTAGACAAAACAAAAAAATATATATATAAAATAAACTAAACACAGCAAAATAATAATAATAATAATAATAACAACATGTGCAAAAAGAAAGAAAGAAGAAAAAAAAATAATGGTAATAATAATAATTAATAGATGTATACAACATCAACAGAAAGAAAAGTAATAAAAATAATAATAAAATTATTAAACGAAAAAGTAAAAATGAACAGTACTGCTGCTCCTCTTCATTTCCAGGAAAGAGGAGAGAGAGCGAAAGGAAAAAAAAAAAAAAGGAAAGGGAGAGAAGGCGCTCGGGTGGAGGAGAAGGAAGAGCGGGGAGGAGTCGGCGATCGCTGGCCGTGGCGGTCGCGGGAGGAAGAAGGAGGAAGTCGGACGGGGATGTGCGGGCGACGGCGGTTGGTGAGCGCCGCGCTCGCGGAGGATGGCCGCGGCTAGGGCAGCGGCAGACGCGGGACGAGCGGAGAGGGGGTTCGTCGCCGGCTCCGTACTCGCTGGCGGCGCTGCGGAGCTGTGGGCGGTGGACGGCGTGGCAAGGGTGCTGCTCCGGCGGCACCTCCGTAGGTGAGGTCGCGGAGGGTTCTACGGCTCGGCGGATGAGGTGGAGGGAAGGCGGACCGGGGTCAGTCGGTCGGGCGGCGGAAGGCCGGCGATGGGCTGGGAAGTCGACCGGAGGAGTTCTCGGCCATAGTCGACGCGTGGGGGCGGCGCCGACCCTGCCACGGCGAGAGGGGTTTGGGGGTTTTGAAGGGGGCGGCTCGTCCGACGTTCCCCGGTGGGGCGACGGAGCTGCGGAGGGGAGGTCGCAGGCGGAGTTTCGATCGGACGGACGGGCGGCAAGCGCAGCGAGGTTGGGTCGACTCCAGAGGTTAGGTTTCCCTTCCCTCTTCCCTTTTCTTCTCTGTGGTGTATGTGGGAAGGGGGTTGGTGGTCGGATTTTCGGCCAGTGGCCGTGGCCGCGGTGGTCTAGTAGTTTTGGTGACGGTGGGTTCTGGTGGTCGGAGGCTTACGGTGGTGATGGGCGTTGGTGATGGTGGCTGTACTCCGGGACTGTGGTGGCGATGGCAGCGGGCGTGGTGCCGGGCGGTGGTGGTTTCTGTTGTGGTCGGGGATGGCTGTGACGGGGATGTGATGATGACGACGGAGATGGTGGTGGCAGCGGTGGCTGCGGTTGTTCGGGTGGCCGGGGTGGTTGGGATGAACGGAGGCGGACGTGGCTAGAGAAAGAGATTAGGGTTTAGAGTAGAGTATTGGGTTAGTTGTGTCGAAATCGTGTCCGACATGTGGACACGAAGAAGGTGAACTGTATATGTAAAACTAATGGAATAAGAATTTGGGACGTGGAGCACGGACACGAGGCACTGCACTTGTGGATGGTGGAAATTTGTGGAGAAATAATGGATGATGGAAATTGGAGGAGTACCTGCCTATATTTATAGGATGTGGGAATTCCCACTTTGGATAGAATTAGGAGAATTTAAAACCCAAGTAGATAAATTATTTATTTAATTAAAATCAATCAAATCCAAATTTAAATCCAAATCCAATGCAATCAAATTAAATACTTTTAGTTTAAAACAAATCAATTTAAAATATAGATTGTTTCCTATTTTAATGTATCCATGGAATCAAATCAAAATTTAAGTTGTCACAAATATTTCAAAAATATGTTTTCCAAAAATACTATAATAATTAATTTCGAAAATAATAAATCTTTTTGAATAATGAATCTTTTTGGAATAATAAAATATTAATATTAAGTAATTTCGAAAATAAATGAAATAAATATTTTTGCACGAAGAATTTTATTATTAATAGCTGCTAAAAACAATAGGCCTTTCATAGCAAGAATAATAATTTTATATAATATTTTGAAAGTGTAATAAAATAGAAAAAAAAAATATTTTTATAAAATATGCACGCTCGCACATATTCGTACTCGTCGAGCAAACGAAAATTTCGCATACGACGTACAATACGACTACGTGTCATATAGTACCAAAAATTTTAAATCCATGCAAATTAATAAATAAAAAAAATAGTAGAAATTTAGGGGTTTTACATCCTACCCAACTTAAAAGAAATTTCGTCATCGAAATTAAGAATTAGTAGGGGGTGAGAGGACAAGGGGGTATCAATGGGGAACAATCAATAAGGCTCAACAAGATCATGTCAAAAGAAGTTATGATCTAGATCATTGAATGAGGGTCATAGTAGGGTCGAGGAGAAGGACGAGGAGTTTAGGATGAAGTTATAGCAACATCGAGTGAGAGTGGTCCTAATTGATAGGACAGCTAGAGGGATTTTAAGTATAACGCCTTCGTCCTTCGAAAATTGGTGAAGGCAAAAGCAATATAGAGTTCGAAGGAGGTGTTTATCGAATACGAATACGTGATTCAAAGGCGATCGAAGAGTTTCGAAAAAATTGTCAAGGCAGTCGGGGATGGGATTCTAGAGGACGAGTTTAACTATGTTCCCATCCACGTAGAACGAATAATTAAAAGCGAACCAAAGTGCACTTGGTTGATCAGACCATTATGCACCGGTTCTGATTAGACAACATGTTAGTGGGATATCTTCCAATAACATATGTCGTGAACAAGCTCGATAAAAGATAAGCTTGCAAAAACTAGGTCACATTAGCATCATTTAGTCAAATGGTAAATACATAGGCACGAGAGATTAAGATTTAAGAAGGTAGAATGATTCTAGGGCATACAGTCGTCCTATAGTCTTCTTGTCCAAGTCCTTGGTTGGCTAGACGGGTTAGGTCCTCTAGATTCTAGGATCTAAATAAGCTTGCTACTATAGGTCACTAGGTCAAGGGGTTGCTAGTTCATAAGGTATTCTACCCAACTTATTTTAAACTAATGGTGTTTGGGACAGCTAACTAATAGAGTCAACCTCTAGTAAGCACGAAGGAAGGATAATGATAGAAGGAATCAAGCAAGATGCAATCGACGAGTCAAACGGTAGGTTGGAGAAAGTGGTCAAGTATGTGGATGAGATCCTAGACTTCTAATCCTATACGCAGGCTTGCTTGGTACGGTGAAGTAACCAAACAATTTATGTTGACCGGCATGGGCCACCACAAAAACATGTAACGCCCGAGTCCCAAAATACGTAGGACTAGGAACGTAGACATGCCAGCTGTATTCATACGAAGTATACTCCAATATATGGAAGCCTCGTATAAATACATAAGCTGTAAAATGCAGTAGAACCAATACTAATCTCATCCACACAGAATAAATGAATAAAAGATCATATAATAAGAATAAATTTGTCTTGATACAATATGTTGGGCGGAGACAAATCTACTACCAACAAAATAAGAAAAAGTACATAGAAAATGAAATGAGTGGCGAACAAAGCGAAGACGATCCAAATGCAATCATCCTCGTGAAACAGCGAAGATCACGGCTAGAGCTAAAGCACCTGCGAAAGATAATAACACACACCTGGCAAGACAACCAGGTCCTCAGAGGGACGTAACAAGACACATCATAGCATGCCATATAAACTGAATAAATATTGCTCACTAAATAAGTCAATCGAATTTATAACATAGTCCAATACGCACCTACTGAACGAGCGTACCATCCCCCCAACCAAACAAGGACAGGAGATGGTAAACTAATTCACGGCGACGTATCTTTCCATGCCATGACACATACAATAGGGTACCTAACCGTACTATAGTGAATATGCAATAAAGAACAAACCTTTGACGCATGGGCCGGGTCAGTCAGGAATCAGGACCGTACCTCCTACTGAAGATAACCGGCAATCAGGACCGTACCTCCCACTGGAGATAACCGGCTAGCAGGACCGTACCTCCCACTGGAGATAACCGGCAATCAGGACAGTGCATAAATGACCCATACATTAAGGAGATGTTCTTCCCACCCAATGCCTACCATGTTGTATCCACAACAGTAACCTCTATAACCGCTAAGTCAAACTATCATGCAACCTCTATTAGCGGTTATTCCTATCGCACGGCTTGTACGTACTGGTGGCCAGCCAATCACGCACTTCCGTGTTCTACATGCGACACACAACTTCGTGTTTACAACGTGTCAAGGCCAATGAATGCGACACACAAGGTGGTCCCCTTAAATCTAGGTTTAATTTGTAAGAAAAATAATACACAGCAGGAATTATAAAAGAACAGTTATGCCATGTATCACAGTTTATAAAGAAAATAATAGACATGCATGAAATATGAGCTAAAAATAATTAAACAGCTAATGGCAAGGTGTCTTGCCTGGTAGAGCGCCTGGTGTGCTGCGATAATCATGGTGGCATGAACTGCGGCTTCGGTGCAACAACTATACATGGTGACCTCGGATGGTAGCACGGACAGTTTCATTGGGTCCAGAAGGGTCAAATTGGTTAGGGTTGACATAAGGTAGTCTAGTTTTGGAAGAGGGTAGGAAGATACGATTAGCAGGGACGGATGATGGTCAAAGGAATTTAGAATATATATACAAATTTTGAAAAATATTTTATCATTAGCTTAAAAATAGTTTTTTTTAGAAAGAAAAATATTTGTAAAACAAAAATCAGCTTTAGGCAAAAATATTATAGGTTTGTCAAAATAATAATCTTTAAGGTAGAAAACTATATTAGTTAATAAAATTTTGGAGATAATATATATACTTTTTATTAACTATTTGAATATCGAGAAATATTTATAAAATATTTAAAACTATATTTTTACTTATTAAGATATATATACAAAAATAATTTAAGTCAAAACTCCTTCACTATAAGCTAGGGACATATAACAATACTGCTACTACTACTACTAATAATAATAATAATTTTTAAGAATGATGATGATAGTGAAAATATTAAGTATGATGTTAGTAATAATACCAAAACAAAAATAGCAATAATAATTAAGAATAATATTAATAACCCTAATAATAATAATAGTAATAATATCAGCTACTAAAGAAGAATAACACGACTAAACAGAAACACAACTTAGACAAAACAAAAAAATATATATATAAAATAAACTAAACACAGCAAAATAATAATAATAATAATAATAACAACATGTGCAAAAAGAAAGAAAGAAGAAAAAAAAATAATGGTAATAATAATAATTAATAGATGTATACAACATCAACAGAAAGAAAAGTAATAAAAATAATAATAAAATTATTAAACGAAAAAGTAAAAATGAACAGTACTGCTGCTCCTCTTCATTTCCAGGAAAGAGGAGAGAGAGCGAAAGGAAAAAAAAAAAAAGGAAAGGGAGAGAAGGCGCTCGGGTGGAGGAGAAGGAAGAGCGGGGAGGAGTCGACGATCGCTGGCCGTGGCGGTCGCGGGAGGAAGAAGGAGGAAGTCGGACGGGGATGTGCGGGCGGCGGCGGTTGGTGAGCGCCGCGCTCGCGGAGGATGGCCGCGGCTAGGGCAGCGGCAGACGCGGGACGAACGGAGAGGGGGTTCGTCGCCGGCTCCGTACTCGCTGGCGGCGCTGCGGAGCTGTGGGCGGTGGACGGCGTGGCAAGGGTGCTGCTCCGGCGGCACCTCCGTAGGTGAGGTCGCGGAGGGTTCTACGGCTCGGCGGATGAGGTGGAGGGAAGGCGGACCGGGGTCAGTCGGTCGGGCGGCGGAAGGCCGACGATGGGCTGGAAAGTCGACCGGAGGAGTTCTCGGCCATAGTCGACGCGTGGGGGCGGCGCCGACCCTGCCACGGCGAGAGGGGTTTGGGGGTTTTGAAGGGGGCGGCTCGTCCGACGTTCCCCGGTGGGGCGGCGGAGCTGCGGAGGGGAGGTCGCAGGCGGAGTTTCGATCGGACGGACGGGCGGCAAGCGCAGCGAGGTTGGGTCGACTCCAGAGGTTAGGTTTCCCTTCCCTCTTCCCTTTTCTTCTCTGTGGTGTATGTGGGAAGGGGGTTGGTGGTCGGATTTTCGGCCAGTGGCCGTGGCCGCGGTGGTCTGGTAGTTTTGGTGACGGTGGGTTCTGGTGGTCGGAGGCTTACGGTGGTGATGGGCGTTGGTGATGGTGGCTGTACTCCGGGACTGTGGTGGCGATGGCAGCGGGCGTGGTGCCGGGCGGTGGTGGTTTCTGTTGTGGTCGGGGATGGCTGTGACGGGGATGTGATGATGACGACGGAGATGGTGGTGGCAGCGGTGGCTGCGGTTGTTCGGGTGGCCGGGGTGGTTGGGATGAACGGAGGCGGACGTGGCTAGAGAAAGAGATTAGGGTTTAGAGTAGAGTATTGGGTTAGTTGTGTCGAAATCGTGTCCGACATGTGGACACGAAGAAGGTGAACTGTATATGTAAAACTAATAGAATAAGAATTTGGGACGTGGAGCACGGACACGAGGCACTGCACTTGTGGATGGTGGAAATTTGTGGAGAAATAATGGATGATGGAAATTGGAGGAGTACCTGCCTATATTTATAGGATGTGGGAATTCCCACTTTGGATAGGATTAGGAGAATTTAAAACCCAAGTAGATAAATTATTTATTTAATTAAAATCAATCAAATCCAAATTTAAATCCAAATCCAATGCAATCAAATTAAATACTTTTAGTTTAAAACAAATCAATTTAAAATATAGATTGTTTCCTATTTTAATGTGTCCATGGAATCAAATCAAAATTTAAGTTGTCACAAATATTTCAAAAATATGTTTTCCAAAAATACTATAATAATTAATTTCGAAAATAATAAATCTTTTTGAATAATGAATCTTTTTGGAATAATAAAATATTAATATTAAGTAATTTCGAAAATAAATGAAATAAATATTTTTGCACGAAGAATTTTATTATTAATAGCTGCTAAAAACAATAGGCCTTTCATAGCAAGAATAATAATTTTATATAATATTTTGAAAGTGTAATAAAATAGAAAAGAAAATATTTTTATAAAATATGCACGCTCGCACATATTCGTACTCGTCGAGCAAACGAAAATTTCGCATACGACGTACAATACGACTACGTGTCATATAGTACCAAAAATTTTAAATCCATGCAAATTAATAAATAAAAAAAATAGTAGAAATTTAGGGGTTTTACATAAGACAAGATTAGAAAGACAATAGAAAGGATATGTTGCACAAAGTAAAATTACGTATCGGTTTTGTATGGGTGGGCGAGGAGCTCACACCACCAGTACAGTTAAGTACTGACACCCACATAGTATTTATGTGAAGGCATAGGTAGAAGATTAATCGGCATGGAGCTCGCTTGTATACGTCGAGACATGGAGTTCCTTAGCATTTTGAGGCGTGCGGCCGCATGGAGTGAACTTATACGGGACATAATATATGGACATCGCCTTCCGAAGCATCCATAAGTTGCAACCTTGAAGCTTATATCAATAGATGAGAGAGAGCAAAGTGACTTGTATTATGAGAAGAGTGAGACTGAGTCCTCATTGTAATCTTCATTTCAATATAAATAAAGAGTCCTCATTTTGTATACTCATGTTGCCTTCATTATTTAATGTTTATGCTTGGGACTTCTGTGCGACGATCCCGTCGCTTAGCCTGTAATCGGCCATTATGGAATCCGCCTTACGTAAGCGCAACCTAGGCTCACGCGGCATCACGCCTTAGCAAGGATGATCGGTCCTATGGGACCGGGGCGTGACATAATGGTATCAGAGCACGGCTTTACGTCATTGGACTTTCGATTGAATTCTTTAACTTCGATGCTGTTCCGTAAACTCTAATGTTTCACAATCGATATCGTTTGTGTGCTCTCTCTCAAATATCCTACGAGTGTCCATACAATAAGTCTATATATTTTAAAAAATCTTACGAAAGAAAATTTGGTTGAACAAAGTTAACTTCAAGTAAGCACGATTGGCTAACTCGGGCCGGACATATACACCAAGAATTGCAGCAACCTTAGCAAAGTCGTATGCGGTATTCGAATAATTTTGGATGAGAATAAGTTTGACTCGATTCATATTATGTGGGATGACTATAGAGGTGCCATCGAACGACATTATCGTCGATGCAATATAGGTAAATTGTGCTTGGATTTTGAGGAATAGTTCGAACGGAGATTCAAAATAATCGGTTGTGATTCGAAACTTGTTTGGAGGATTTGTCGAACGACTTCATCCCTGAGTGGTGTATGGGATAGCCTTAGGGATGTCGATCGTTAGAGCGTATGGGATGCCAACGAGTCTATCAGCAAGCGTCGCAATATGCAAAGCCTTAGATTAAGTATCATTAAGTAAGTTGTAATCTTGAAATTTTGTCAAACAGACAAGAAGACGATGCAAATTGACAGGATTGCACGGAGTATGAAATGTAAAATGATCGATAATAAAGATTGAATTGATGAAAAGTTAAGGTGTAACGAACGGATGACTCGATAGAGGAAATTGGTATAAATTATATACAAAAATTTAGCACGATTGAAAGTTAGCATGCATAGAAATGATTCGAATATTTGAGAATGACTCTAAAGGATTTTTTATATATGTTGTTCGATGACTTAAGATAGACAAATGAACATACATGATTTTGGATTTGAACGAATAGACCATGTAACTAGTTCGGGGGATAATGATCGAATTTGATCTTGAATGTCAAGAAGATTATGGTATATCCAATTCAGATGATAGCATCAATTGCACGACTCAGAGTTTGTTGTAGAGGAAGATCATCAGATTACGTATATCATCGATGGTATTGAGGCGTATCAAATATCGATGTACAATAACTCGGAGGTACTCTGATTCGAGGATTGACGACCGCATAAAATGTTATTATTCAAATGGATGCTATACTTAGAATTTTGATAGAAATGAATGTTTGGATGAAAATAAAAGTATCTTGATTGCTTCGAAGATAACCACAACGTTGACATTTTTGTCTTGTGTGAGTGCAATTCCAGTCTCGCACATGCGTCACGCCGAATTTGGGCGATCATCCTGCAGGAGCGCTGACATGGTGATTCATGTCCAGCGTGAATGATCGAACTTGCGGGAGATTACGAGATGGCAATTGGATTCTTACATCTTGTGGTTTGATGCAAAGATGAATTCGAGGTTGGTTCGGATTTATGATTAACGATTAAGTAAATTTGAGGATTGAGTAGATCCAATCTATCTATCAAGAATGAATTAGTCTAGACTCAAAGTAAGAGTTACGCCCCGATCAGGATGATTATCCCGCGTGAGCGTTAGCATGGTGATTTTATGTCCACCATAGAAAATCAGACTTGCGTGAGATTGGAGCATGACATATTGCTATGCTAGATGACCTCGTGATCAAATACGTAAATTGTGGTAAACAACTTATGGAATATGGAATAAGAATTATGATTTAGTGACAAATCATCTCATGTTGTACTTGACTTGGATATGATGGATAGGTGAATTATATCGACATGTTTGAAGAGATAGGCTACGCAAATTGCTGTTTGGACGTGCGATAGAAATATACAGAAGATTTGGTTGAGCAAAACTTATCGTAGGATGGCTTTGCTGAATGACTCGGACCCCTGAACTGAATACTGTGAATGCGAATAGTAGAAATCTATGCTCGAAGTTTAGAAATCGGAGTAATGCGAGCTTGGGCAGAAAACTCTGTACTATCAACTTGGTTTGACCTTAGGATTGGGGTCAGTGTTGATATTATTGTTTGGGAACGGTGATTCCAATATTGACGGACGACTTTAGCTTAGAGAGATGGCCTAGCGGTTAGGCAAGACATCCCTATTTCGAGAGTTAGTATCGGTACAATTGATCTTGAGGATTGATAGGATTGGATACTAGTGGATAGAATCATTCAAGAGTATGAAAATACCATTCACGAGGCTTGGCTAAAATGCATATATTTTAGGGACGCTTGAATATGTGCACGATCCGACTCGAGTAGAAATGGCAGATTCTCTATCACGAGGCTTGGTTGAAATGCATGTATTTTAGGGGTGCCTAAAATATGTGCACGATCCAACTAAGTGATATGTTAAATTCAAGTGAGACTAAAGGAACGAAAGAGTATCGAGGATTTCAAAATCGTGGGTTTCAAAGAAAAGATTGATGGCAGTGCGATCGTTGGTTTTGAAATAAAATGAATATTGATTGAGGCATTGATGCAAGTCAGGTTTCAGAGATTGGTTAAGGAGGAGTTTGTGCGAGGGTCACTGGATGTTGAATCAAGTGATAAGTCGATGAGTGTGTACTCAGTAAGTTTTAAGGACGAAACTTTTTATGAGTGGTGTATAATGTAATGCCCCGTCCCGCTCAGTTTAACCGGAGGAATCGAAATGCCAGCGATGTTCAAATTTAGCTATGCAATGGTTTGTTCGAAGTCCTGCTCGGTCGATGCAGCTCCTCACTCAGGTGGGTGGCTTCGATAAACTTGCCTCAGCTTGGCCTTCACACTAATAAAATAAAAGTTTTCAACTATACAAGTAGGCTTGATAATAAAAGAGACGAATCCACATAGCTAAGGAAATAATCCCAAGTTGGGTTAGGTTGATTTACAATATAGAAAGGTTCTACGGTTGCCTTAGAAGTGTTGCACGTCGTGCTTTTAAATTGACACTCAGTTCTTCGTTCCATGGCATGGAAGAAGGAAAAGTTGGTCTATATGCCACAAGACTATGAACCAAACATAGTCGTAGGTGTCGCACGATATAGATGCTTGATAAAGCATGTACTGTCCCACTGTCCAATGTTTGGCATAGAATAATTGTTCCACAATATAAGTTTCCACGGTACAAGGCTTGGGTTAGCCTTTGCTCGTCCTACGGGTTAAGTTGTTGTACAATTGACTTAGGAAATTGTTATACCACGAGGTATCGAAGTTATAGCAAATACCGTCCCACGTTTTCTTTGGTTGTTATAGCCAACAGTCCTACGATCTCAAAGCTCGTCATATAAAGTATGACTTGGGCGGTAGCGTCACACAGGACACAATTGGTTTAAGACACGAAACACGGTCGTTTATGATAGGATGCCATGGTCTATGGCACGTAATAGACACACATGGTTCAAGTCAAGTAAGAAGGATATACAGTAGCCAATTTTTGGGTTTCAATATTGAAAAAGTTTACGTGACCGTTTGTCGCCGAGATCGGTCTCGTGGCTTGGGAGTCTCCAATGAAGTATGAAAAAATGGACATGGATAAAGAAGTATAAGGAAGAGAAAGCAAGTTATATCATCTGTAGGCCTTGTATTTACGTGGAGTCTAGAAGTCATCATAGGTGCGTGGTCATGGATAACTTGTGCACAAGGGGTAGTCTTCTTCGACATGATCGCCGGGGCCTCGGGATCATGTCGTTCCCGGGGGAAGCGAGTTGGCTAAAGCGGGATGCTGGATGTTTAGAAGATTTTGGGCTTCCACGGGCTAGCTACCTGCTTGGATAATCGCCGTCTATCCTTAGCCAAGTCTAAGATAGCTTGACATTGCTAGTGACCTTTCACTGTTGCAACACCATTATGGAACCTAAGATTTGGCTATAGCAAGAACACGTGCTTCGGCATGAAATGTGGCATCGTGTTTGAGTTTTCCACACAAGTTCTACAAGTCAGGATTAAATCATCTTGAGTTAAGTCAAGAAGGGCTGTAAGGCAAAGTTTGGTTAAGTCAAGTTGAAATGTGAGGCACGACCTCGATGTTTGAAGCACGGATTAAGTCAATTACACGAAACATGTTGTTGCGTCCCAAAGCATGAGTCGAAAAGGCAAGCACGAGTCGACACATTGATGTTGTTGGCACGAAAAATGTCTAGAGACACAACGTAAGTAATTTATCGATGCGATGGCATGGTGATGGTCTAGAGACACAAATAGGCTAAGCGTCAATATCCTAAAACTGATCCTAAGACAAGATTAGAAAGACAATCAAAAGGATATGTTACACACAAAAAATTACGTGTCGGTTTTGTGTGGGTGGGCGAGGAGCTCACACCACCAGTACAGTTGAGTACTGACACCCACATAGTATTTATGTGCAGGCACATGTAGAAGTTTAGTCGGCACGGAGCTCGCTTGGATACGTCGATGCATGGAGTTCCTTGGCATTTTGTGGTGTGAAGTCGCATGGAGTGAACTAATACGGGACATAATGTATGGACATCGCCTTCCAAAGCATTCACAAGTTGCTGTCTTGAAGCTTGTATCGAGAGATGAGAAAGAGCAGAGTGAGTTGCATTATGAGAAGAGTAAGACTGAGTGATTGTAATCATGGCCAAGTGCCATATTGTAATCTTTGTTTCAATATAAATAAAGAGTCCTCATTTTGTATACTCATGTTGCCTTCATTATTTATTGTTTCTGCTTGGGACTTCTGTGTGACGACCCCATCGCTTAGCCTGTAATCGGTCATTATGAAACCCGCCTTGCGTGAGCGCAACCTAGGCTCACACGACATCACGCCTTAGCGAGGACGATCGGTCCTAAGGGACCGGGGCATGACACCCCACTCTTGGCAATTCACTACATAATGCTTGCAGCTTGTTGACTCAGTCTAGATTGAGTATTGGGGGAAACCTTTCAACATAATCGATCACGGGCAAAGTACACTGAACCTTTCCAACTCATGGATCAGCTTATGTTGGAATGAGTTAAGAGTTTTCATAAAATATTTTTGCTACTTGGTTTTGATGAATGTGTTCTTGTGCTTGTTTTTGATGATTGGTTTTATTGCTTGCTTTTATCGCATTACGTATTCATTCTGAATCTTGAAAGAAAGAGATCGAAGTATGATAATCAAATATTGGTGCAAGTTTCAGGATGCATAGGCGAGACGTAACCATTGTGTGAAGCTTTTCTTTCCCTTGAATATATTCATTTTGGTGGATTGCTTGACCGGGCAATCCTTTATCTTCACTCCTTAAAAAAGAGATCTCTAGTCCATTCTATTGTTGCATTCCTATAATCAATGATACCGTAACAATATAAGATGAGCTAAAAGTGATGTATTGTATACTGAAACATAGAACCATTCCCATGCTTGCATAAATAAAGAACGATCACATGTTTCCTTTTATCGTATGCTATCAAAAGTAGAACTACATGCTTTGTTACACGAGATAGAAAAATCGTTGCCAACCTTGCATTAGTAAGATCAATTACATGTTTTCTTTATCAATTATTGCAAAGATAAAATTGTATGAAAGAACTAGTAATTTTACAAAAAGTTGCATGATAGAGATGATACGACTTGTCCATATAGAGAATAGAGAAGAGAATAGATGGAAGTCTTTACTGCTGCATAGATGTTGCATCGTAGAGATTTATCTAGTATAAGTTGCATTCACACATCGGTCTCTTACACCTTGTGCACAAAGGCAATCCCATGGCCGGTTTATGGGCACCTGAATCGCTCGGCCTAGGGGGATTAGAAGAATACCCTAGGTAAAGAAACCTCGCGATCAGGTGGTGTTTATGGTTATTAGTGAAATGGACTTGTACGTCCCAAATTACTAATAATAGAAATTCACCCGTGGACCACCATGTATTTAGGTCACATGTATATGTAAAGATTATTGCAAGCCTAACAATGCGTAGACGAAAAAAGGAAATTCGATATATTTTCTATATACAATTTGTGCTTATCCTTGTTTATTACAGGGATGAACAGTCGTCATGGATAAGAATCACTATATAAGTGATACCTTTATTGTTTATATTTCTTTTATGAATTATTAAAAAAAACCTAGATAAGTAGAAAGATCATTCATTAATTAGTTGCTAGCTTCATATGTTTATTTAGTGTTGAATTCAGGTGAGTTCGATTACAGTATACGGTATGTACTGACCAAGTAGATATCCCCAGCTACTGAGATGCAGAAGAATAATCTGAGGCGCTTGAAGCTTGTCTAATCGAGTGGAACCTTGTTCATCGTCTCGAAGTTTTTCAATTCAAGTTTAGCAGTTTCCTTTCAAGGTGTTTTATCTTTTGTTTAGTAAAGGGATATGATATATGGGTATTGGGTCTACTTTCAATTTTATAAGAAAGATGTAAGCCAGATATAGCATTTTAAGTTAGCAAGCAATAGTACTTTGTAACCACTTTCAAGTTATCAATAAAAAAAATTTATTTTGTTCCTATCTCTATATTTAAATTTCCTTATTATTGAAAGTTTCGTTGCATGGTTGTTAGTTTATTCTCTTTGTTATTATACTGGTCCATGCCTTGTAAAATCACAACTTAGGATTGTGTGTTATCATGTCCAGTGGAGACATAACGGTCCTCTGGGATCGGGGAGACATAAGACATGGACTACAAAGTGTGATATAGACTTGCGTAAAGTAGAACTATTTATCATATCGCAGGTTATGATATTAGTGTAAAGATGTGGGCCTGTTACTATGTTATGTTTTATGACATGCAGTACATTTTTTTCCTATGTTTTGGATATGATATAGCACAATAGTTTAGTTATCATGTGGAATGTAGTCATGATGTTTTCATGTAAGAAGACTATTATATTGTGTTTCAGAGTTAGAATATGGTAACAATTTAAGTCCATTAGGTTGCTAAGGCCATATCCCTGGACTGTGAGCTGTGTAAGTATGGAATCCTTGAACTGGGAAGTTTGTCTTGAGCAGTGGCTTGAGGTATATATTAATAAAAAGATGTGTTATTGTACGTGCTGAGTAGAGATGCCTTATATAATTATTTTAGTCTATACCATACATATGTTTTAGAATATATGTTCACATAGTGGCATGGTCATGGACAAGGATTTATGGGTTTTCTCGAAAAGGGTTCGACATTATGGGTTTCCTCGAAAGGTCGTCGGAACACCGGAATTGATTCGACCTAGGAGGACCCAGGATGCCATGGTCGACGAACTGGCACCGGGTATTGTAGGAGCATCAGTAATCAGACAAAAGGGTATGACCCAATACACGGTGATTCAAAAACTCTTAGTATAGGCTAGCTACCAGGGTTGAGAGGGAGTCGTCTAACCCGAATTGTAATGTGTTGTATATTATTAATAAAGAGATTTTTTTCTTATATCTTGTGTTGATTCAACTTTTTTGCTTGGTATTATGTTGTGATGAATTTGCTCCTTAGTTGTTCAATCGGCCATTTTGGTGCTTACATTGTACAAGTACAATTTAGGCTTGTGCGACATTACGTCCGGTGGCAAAATTCGATCCTACGAGATTGGACGTGATACATTAGCATCAAAGCATTGACTTACGTCCTTGGACTGTCAATTGATTTGTTTTAACTCTAATTGCTTCCGTGATCTATGTTTTTGATACTCTCTCTCGACGTTCCGTTGGGTGTTTCATACAATAAGTTTAAATATATTATAGTATGGCTCATGTGGGTATTTTATTGGCCAGGGAAAGCTTGAAGAACATTTGGATTTGAGTTGGTTTTGAGGCAAAATATTTGGTTTCAGAGGATTTGTGTGATTAGTTGAGTAGTTGGTTATTTGGGATGATGATTAGTTGGATTTGGTTAACTTGGAGTTTGGATGAGTAATAAGTTATCAGTTGATGGGCTGCAGTATGATTGAGTATCCCTGATATGAGTATTTAAGGAAGTGTGCTTGCATTCTAGTAGACTTGTTCAATTCAATTTTTTTGAGGATTGCTAGCGGCGTTGATTGGATAATATGTTATGATCGTTAAGATCACCATGGTATTGGATTATTCAGCAAGGATGTTGTGATTCAGAGTTTTCATGATATATTATTTGATTTACAGAGTGGCTTGATCCATGAGTGATGTGTTGGGCAGCCATAGCGGTGCTTGTTGGATTTGAGAATTTGGGTATCGATGAGTCTATCAACAATGAATAGGTGTACAAAGCCTCAGATTATAATTGTGCATGATTGAGGCCAATTTTGTATGCCTTTTGTTAGACTGATTCAGATGATTGAAAATTATTGTTGGAAGATTGAGATTACATTGGATAATGATTCAACATTTTGAAATAGATGGCTTGGTTAAGAAGATCAAGATGGATATGTATCAAATGGTGGCTTGAATCGATTGGATTGAACTTGGAGCTGAATGGCCGTTTAAGCAATAAAGCCTCGATTGTAGGATCGCAAGGAAACTCTAGAAGGGGCTGAATAGAGTGCAGTGGAAAATTATCCCTCTTAAAAATAATAAAGGCATAATACCAACTAATAAAGCAATAAGTACAGATATGGAAATTTGAATTGTAGAGTTTAGAGAGAGCAAACGTAAAAACCAAAATTTTTATACTGGTTTCTCTATGATACGACTAGTCCAATCTCGAGAACTCTTTTTCGATGTTGAATTCAATATCAGTAAAACACAAGGTTTAATTCGCAGGACTTGTGACTTCTTACATCTCGTGCTTTGATCCGAAGAGCACGACAACTTTACAATCATATGTTTTTGATACAAAGAGCTTGTCGACTTCAAACAACAAGTGTAGAGACAACACTTAGTAAGCCAAACTTTACAACTAGATCAGACTTCTAAAATTGGTACCGCGTTGGTACTAGAAGACTGGGAGTTGATCTTGGGAATGGAGAAGGTTTATAGATCAACTAGATAGGCAAGTAAAGATTGAAAGAATTGGTGAAAAATAATGAAAAATTTAATGTCTACTTATAGGTTTATTAGGGATCGAGTTTGGGCAGAGTTAGGCCCCCTAATGTCCATAAATTTGAACATTAGAAGCCTGGTCTTCAGGAAAAGGAGGCTGACCATGGAAGTGGGTGTTACCCTGACTGAGTTCGGATAGAGTTCGAGCAGAACTCGGACCGAGTTCGGTCACCCTATTTCCAGAATGGTTTGGTTTTAGATCAGGTTCATTTATGGATTATAAATATGATTTAGGCTGAGGTTTGAGCTTCCTAGTGCCAACACGACCCAATACACGTTTGTTCCTACAAAAAAAATATAAATATATAATAAAACATAAGGACACAAGCACACTATAGACTTCTTGAATGATGACTTTTTACTCTGACGACAGTTGTCCAAAGATAAACATATCTGAAAATCTGAATACCTTTCGGGGGCTTCGCTACTGAACCCCCACAGAGGTATTGTACCCTCAACCCCGCCTGCTGACCAAGCTACAGAACCCCTGAGTGCGAGGCCCCAAAAATGTTGTTGGACGGTTCAGAGAAATCTTCTGATATAACGTCGTCTTTGGTCCGTTATGAATTCTTCATTGCATGTCCTGTTTTGATCTTTCTGACTGCTTTTCTGCAAATCCATATTGGACGAACAAAGAAGTATGATATATTTAATGCAGATTAGAACAATGCTAAGTTTAATTATCAATAATATAGTGATTGCATGAATACTAGTGATATCATAATCTTACACTTAATCAATAAGCCATATTCAAAAACATGATACAATCATTAGGTTAACATTGATAGTGTGATTGTAAGACTTAATAATGTGATTGGAAGTCTGTAGGAAATATCTGAGAATGACTCTTAGGATTTGGAACTGTGTTGCTCGATGACCTAATCTATCGTATATCTGATTTGATCCTGAATATGGATGAGTTGATCTTGTAATGACTTGGAAGATAGAATTGATTGAAACAATATTTAATTAGTGAATGGATGTTCTCTTGATTATGCATATATTTAAGGTATTAAGGTGCATAAAATATTAATAGGCGTGAAACGATTCGTTGTTTGATAGTTGATGATTGTATAATAGATTGAATCACTAAAATTGTGGTGGTCTCGATAGATTATAGCACCTGGACTATTGGTGGATTGAATGATTGTATCAAATGTTTCAGATGAATGGATTAGATGGACTCTTAGCATATACGAATGGATGTTAGTTTGACTTGGCTTGATGAATGTTTGGAAATTTTCCTATAATCGAGCTAATTGATGCAGAATGATTACGCTTTAACCGTATTTTGTCTAAAATGGATTCGTATGATTGAATTAATCCATGACTATGAAGATTGATATAACTTATGGATTGATAACGGGATGACCTTGGGATCGTACAAGTGAGATTAATGCATGGATTAAGGACTAGTTGAATTGAAATTGGAAGAAAGTTATAATCGGCAGAATTTTGATTGAGTTTTAAATGGCAATTGAGATTGAAGTTGGAGATCAGTATTACATCTTGTAATGGATGATTTTGAGATTATGAGTCATGATTTTGTGAATAAGGTATACGAATTTGGATTCAGTGGATCTATCGAATATATTGATAATGTAGACTATAAGGTTTGCTTGGATTAATATCATTGAATCATGATATAATCGAGGATGATTGTGGATGAATTTACCCTAGAAAAGACTTTGCTGGATAGACATCGACCCATGGACTTGATGATGCTATTGTTAGCAGGATGTTCGGTACTAGATGATTTTTGCATTATATAGGAGGAGTTTGGGTATAGTCCCTTAGATTGTTGAAGAATGTCCGACCCTAGGATTGACGTTAGTGTAGTGATTTATGGTTATTCTGATGGAAGTGGTGATCTTGATATTTGATGTGGCTGATGAGTTAGTTGGCCTAGTGGTTAGGCAGACTTTCCAATTTTGAGTGTTAGGAATTGGTAGGATGACCCAAAAAGTTGTTGCCTAGTCAGACTACCTTAGAATAGATCTAGGAATGGCTAGATGGAAAGATTAGGTTTGAGATGCTTCTTTGTCAAAGATATTGACTGATGGTTTGCGATTAGAAGGAATAAGATGGTATTGAAAATTTGTCGGACGGATTACCTATCAGATAGTCTTATTTGATGATACTCATGTAGAGGTGTGGACGAAATATTGGTTGAGAAGGGAATTAGCGCTTGGAAGAAGCGATAGTTAATAATATGATCTTTGAATTTGATATGGCTCAGATTTGGATGGATATTTATTGAGGTAACATTGATGTGTGCATATGCAGCAATATATGGAATGGATTGCATTTTTGACGGGTCAATTCTTCATGTTATTGGAAGAAATGAGCGAGACGGATATATGTTTTGTGATGTTGCAAGCTAGTAATGAATTGAGATTGACCCTTGGGTTTTGAATGTGGATGATTTTAACTTGGTTGAAATATGGCGATGCCATTAGGATTGAAATTATTTTTGGAAGAGTATGATTGAAATATGTATAATAATTGATTCATAGTGGTTAGTGCTTCAGAATTGGTTGTCTCTTGGATTAAGGAATTCTTGGGGATGAAATGCGGATCGAATGATAGTGAATTCGAAGATAGTAGAATTTTGCTAGAATTAAGAATTGATGTATGATTTTGATTGAGACTTTGACGAAGTCAGGTTTGGAAAATTTATAGGAGCTTGTGTCTGATGTCGTGAGAATCATTAGAATTACTTGAGCTGCAATATTTGATATTCGATTGGAGATGTCGATTGATTATATTGGCTTTGTTCTTGTGGATTCAAAATATTTTCAGGTATAGTGCTTGGGTATATGGCCCTAGTTCTTAGTTAGTTCCTTGGGTGGTGAGTGTTTGCTTGTCGAGTGAGTTCATGCAGAGTGGTCCTGCATGAGGCACATTTTGGATGGATGCAGAGTTATGGTGAAGCTTTGGATATGATTGGATCAAGTTCAGTGGTATAAGTTATTCGAAGGTTTTGGCTACAGCTTGCATATTGTGAGGAATGATGGGAAGTTGTTTTGGATTGATCTTTGATGTTATGCAAGGCACATTCATGTTGGATTTGAGGAAGATGCTTCATGGAGTTCATGTGTTTGAGTTCGGAGCAGCTGTAGATTTAGAAAAGTCGACATTGGCTTGAGTAAAGAGATTACTACGAATGTGTTTATTGTGTGCATAAGTTCTACTCCGTATTAATCATGAAGGGAAGGTATTGAATGATTGATTTGGTTGATCTTCATGTTTCGATGGTATTTGTGCTGTGGAATTGGCATAGGAGTTTGATTAAAGAATGTATAGAAGTTCTTCACTGGTCAGTGATGTAGTTGGTGTTGTTTGTTCTTGCAAATTTTAACGACGAAGATTCATTTGAGTAGTGTATTATGTAATGGCCCACTCCGCTTGGTGCATTGAAGATGGATTGTTTGCTCGAGTCGGCCATTTGGGGTCGGATTCAGGTAGAGGCACAATTTTGGCTTTTGAGTTTGTTTTGTGGGATTTGAATTAGCATATTTTTGCCTTGTTGCAAAGTTCTTTGCATTCGCACATATTGTGATTCATTATCAGGTGGGTGGTCTCAATGAACCTTCACTCCTTTGGCACAATAGTAAAATAGAATGATACTTTATGGGTTTTTTTATTGCTATGAGCCATTGCATGCTAAAAAAAGAGAGAAAACCACATAGATAAGAGAGTAATCATATTTTGTATTATGCTGTTATAGAATTGAATGTTAACTTGATACAATAGATAGACTTTCGTGGTACTGTTTTAAGACATGGACTATGAACTGGGATATTCATATTTGCAAAACGTAGAGATTTTTATTATATTGCATAGATTATTATATATATATTGTTGTATATATGTGGGCTTCTAACTTTGTTGTGTTTTATACATAGAGTACAATTCTTTCACTATGTTTTGGATATGAATATAGCATCGTGGTTTAGTTATCGTGTGGAATGTAGTAATGGTGTTTTTATGCAAGAAGACTATCATATTTTGTTCCAGAGTTAGAATATGGTAACGGTTTGGGACAGTTGGGTCGCCAAGATAGTATCCTTGGACAGGAAACTTGTTGGCCCACTAGTTATGATCATACCTGATTTTGATAATCAACATCAATTTTGGTTGATACAAAAATATACACAGCTACAGGTATCAAGTCAGAATGTCTGCCCCTATTGCTACAAACATATCGTCGTCATCAAGAACCAAAAGTGATGGAATCAAGATCAAGACTTTTACAGCTTTTTTATGTACTTTTATCTTTATTTCAGTCTAGAAAAGTATGTAAGATTGATCGGATTAGTACTGGCTTAGCTATTTTTAGTCCACAAAATACAGCCTTCCTATCCATCAAAAGTTTTATCCAAAGTCCACAAACAAAATAGCCAAAAATCTATGTTGTGTAAATATATCCAAATGGCCAAAATTTGTTCTGTCTGAACCCTGATAGAACTTGGCCAGAACTCGGCCCGAGTTCGGTCAAGTTATTTTTGGTCTTTCTGGATATCTGTATCCAACATTCGAATGCGAGATTTCTGCATCAGAACTCTATCCGAATTCGGTTAATAAAAACACTATAAATAGAGAAGAACTTTCACATTTCAGATACCTTATTCATTTTCTCTTCTCTCCTTAGGTGTTTTCTACGAGCTATACACTTTCATATTTAGCCTTTAGCCAAGCCAGTATTAGTTTTAGTTCAATCTAGAGTTTGGTTTAAAGAGTTGTATCGGAGGCTATCTCAGAAAACGTTCCCGTTTTCAAACACCTTCAGGAGTCGGTCGTGCACTCGTCGCCAAGCAAGGCGTTGTTGAAGTTGGCCGTGCACTTGCCCCCAAGCACGGTGTTGTTAGAGTTGCAAGTACTCAGTTAAATCTTGTGTCATAGTTGATTAACATCGAGCAAGAGTACTCGAGACTGGATTAGTCCTCCACGAGGGATACCATTATATATCGTTGTGTCACTGAGTTTGATTCTTCTTAACTCTTTACTTTTACTGTAACTGGTATTCATCTGCTCTTATATGTATTTGGTTAGCAATATTAAAATAGTTTTTTAATTATGATATTTATTTTGCTACACGTACACACTCTATTCACCCCCCTCTAGATGTGCTCAACAGTCCTACAATTGGTATCAGAGGAGGTTAAACATATACATAACCACCTAGAGAGTATATATGTCAGCCGTTAAATCTATGTTCAATGGTGAAGGGCAATCCACAAATATATCTCCACTATTTAATGGAACAAACTATACATATTGGAAAACATGAATGAGTTTCTATGTTAAGTCACTGGACTTCGATCTTTGGTCAATCATTATAGACGTTTATAAGAAACTACCTAGAACAGTGGTTGATGGTGTTCTAGTAGGCAAGCCCCATAATAAGTATACTGAGCATGAAAAGGCACAGGCTAGTCTAGATGCACGAGGTATCAATGCACTATTCTGTGTAATTAACAAAACCGAATTCAATTGTGTATCTATTTGTGCCACATCTAATGAGATTTGGAGAATTTTTGAGATAACTCATGAAGGAACTTCTCAAGTGAAGGAATCTAAGATCAGTAGATTGACACAAGAGTACGAGTCATTCAAGATGAAACTCGATGAATCAATTATACACAGGTTCACTCGTTTCCTAGATATTACTAATCATCTACAATCTCTTGGAAAGGATTACAGCAACCACGAAAAGATCAGGAAGGTACTGCATGGTCTAACTAAGAACTAAAACCCGAAGGCCACCGCGATCATAGAAGGAAACGACCTTACCACGATGACATTGGAGACACTTATGGGCAAGCTCATGACCCATGAGCTAGATTTGCAAGACTTTGAAGAGGCAACCCCCAAAGAAAAATCCATCGCCTTTAAAGCCCAAGCCAGAAGAGTCTCATGTAATGATACTAATGATGAAGATTCCGATAGTGATGCATAGGCCCTACTGGTCAAGAACTTCAAGAAATTCTTAAAGTTTGAGTGATCAAGTCGAAAGAAGAAGGATATCCATGAAAGCAATGAAGAAAATACTATCTGCTTTAGATGCAAGAAGTCAGGGCACATGAAAAAGGATTGTCCACTAGCAAAGAAAAGCACTCCATATAACCGATCAAGATCAAGCAAAAAAGCAACAACTGGTCGAAAGTATGTAAACACCAGCATTTGGCATGAAATTAAGGCCAGTGAATCAAAAGAGAAGGACAGACCCAACATCAGATGTCTGTCTAATGGCATATAAAAAGGTATCAGAAAAACCTCTTTATGATGATTTTACATTTGACCAGTTAGAAATGCCTTCAGCGAACTACTTAAAGAGCACAGAAATGTATTGGACAAGTATAAGCAGTCTCGCAAGGAGATTAAGGCATACACAGTCGAAGTAGCAAGACTGTCTAATCTTCTTGAAGATATCAAAGAGACGTCTACTACCGGTAACACGGAGGAGATAGCCAAGGTTAGACTGGACTATCATAAGGCTATCCTTACTATAGAAAAGAAAGAAATAGACTATGTCAAAGTGCAAGAATTGTATGACATAAAGAAGAAGAAACACTTGGTGACCGCACAAAGACTCACGAATATGACTGCTAAATTCGAAAAGTCTTGTATAATCTCTCAAAAA
Organism: Iris pallida; assembly: GCA_029216955.1. Classification (NCBI taxonomy): domain Eukaryota; kingdom Viridiplantae; phylum Streptophyta; class Magnoliopsida; order Asparagales; family Iridaceae; genus Iris; species Iris pallida. The sequence goes on along the minus strand of JANAVB010032619.1, from coordinate 444,516 downwards.
TTCGAGAACAAATTATGCAAACAGGTCACCCCTATTACACAGCCTAAGGTTAGTCATAATATTATGCATGTACCACAAAGGACTAAACCAAATAAAGCACAAAAGTAACATGTTTCTCATAACTATGCTTTCACATACAGGATTTCAAGAAAGACAAAAGAAGCATCACTACAACAAAAAGACCTATTAATGACGCTCGACAAGGAGTTTTAATGACGGCTGGTACATAAGCGTCATCAAGTTGAGAAATACCTTCTTTCTATGACGGTTTGGGCTAATTCTGGGCTTTTTATAACGTTTATAAAACAAAGCGTTATTAATAGTTTAAAGCGGTGGCAAACTTGTAATAAACTTTCTGTAATATATTCCATCCCCCTCCGATTTTACTCAGAAGAACTCTCATTCTCCTTGTTCTCCTTCTACCCCCTCTTTCCTCCTCTCCCTAAACCCTAAAATTTCCCATCTCCTCCTTTCAATCTCCCACAAACCCTAAATCTAGGTCTCACTCTAAACCCTAGCTCTAGGTCTCACTCTAAGCCCTAAGCCCCCAACCCCTCCTCCCACGAACCCTAAGCCCTAAGCTCCCAACCCCTCGCTCGTCGACGGAAGCGGCGGCAGCGGAAACGATGTGGTGGGTCGAGGTCGTCCAGGCGTTGTGGCTTCGGGTTCAGAAGATCGGGGAGGTCGGTGCTCATGATGAGCGGGACGACGCTCGGTCGAGAACAAAAAGTGGAGTCGGAGGAGGGCTCGGGAAGGCATGGGCTCGGGATCCGGTCGGGGTTGTCCTCGGCACGGAGACACGTCGGCATCGACGCTGGATCACAAACCCCATCTAGGTATCTACTCCCTCTATTTCTTTCGGTCGGTTCTGATGGAAAATTAGGTTAATTTTTTTCTTGTAGCTATTGGATTCTTGTGAATGTAGAAAGTTTGTATTTTTTTCATCGAAATGTAATTCTTGTGATTCTGATGGGAAATTAGGTTAATTTTCTTCTTGTAGCTAGGGGAGGCGGCGGTGGCGGAGCCCTTGGCGTCTCAAGCCGAAACGATCACCTGTAAATTTGCTGCGGCCAGACTTCGATTTGAATTTTTTTCTTCTACAGAAGAGGTAATTTCTCTACGACAGTATTTTGCTCTTATTTATAGGGTTTTTTTGTCTCAATTGTTGAGATTTGTTGCACTGTTGTAATTTCAATTATTTGTTCCTACTTTTTGCTGGATTTGACAGGATTATAAGAATAATTTGTTTTTGTCGGAAATCTTATTCAAGGTGTCCGCATCGGTCCGTATTGGATCCGGCCTCACTTCCTTCTGAAACATGCTTGGCATAGGAAGAAAACGCCTTACTGAGTGCTGAACTCTGTCTAAGCTGACATTGAGGTTATATTTCATCCTCCATTGCTTGTTTATTGATACATGTAGGTAGATTTTCAAACTTAAAGTTCCTTTTTAGTATACTTAATATATTGGTTCGTTCCAATACATTTTACTTCCGAATATTGCTCTTATACTCATTGGTTGCCATAATCTTGTTCGCTTCATCACAACTAGAAATTTTACTTTGCAAAATTTTTTTCTTTGTTGGATAAGTTGCAAATGGTTTTTAAAGAAATAGATCATGTATAACTGAAACCATGTATATATAAATAGATCATGTTCTAAATCAAATTTCACACTCCTATAGTGACCAGGGTCATTTAGGCTCATAGAAGTTTGCTAAGAGCTTAGAGATCTTGGAGAAATTGGATGAAGTTATCCAGGTTCTCATTTGGTATTGAGAACTAAAGGGGAGAAGAATTTGACCCACAAGGGATCTACGTATGTCTTAAGTTCTCTAGGTTCCTTAGCCAACTTCCAAGCCAAACATAAAGGAACTTGACGAACTTCATTGTAGAGAGAGGGAAAGGGTGAGTCCCAACACCAAAAAACTTGAGTCCATTGGGTTTCAAGTTTAATTTCTCCCAACCAAACACAATAACTCAAGCGAGGGAACAAGAACACAAAGAACATGGACTTAGGACCCACCACATATTTTGTTGGAGTTTGGCTTCTCCAAGTTCTTTCAGCTTCCATATAATTAAGATGCACATAATGCTCAAATCTAATAGATGTCTAATTTTACTCTACCTTTAGATTTTCAGTAGAAAACTGAAGGCATCCTTAAAATCCGACTCTGATAATTGATGCACTGAATTTTTTACCTAGGTGACAATTGTGAGATAATTTAAATGTTGTTAGTATTGTAAATCTTGTTAAAGGCGATACCTAGGTGCGCCTAGGCGCCCAAAAGGCGAGAGACGATGTTCATCGCCTAATCCAAAGACAGGCGAGGTATCTTCTTTAGGCGACGCCTAGTCGAGAAAGACGCCAAAGGCGAGAATAGGTGAATGGGTAATTAGGCGAACTTATGAATTTATGATACAAAGCTCTACTAACAACATTTGAGGATCGTTAAGGACTGGTACAACACGTATTCACTATTTTCCCTACAATTCTAGAAAAACATAAACTACTACAAATCTGTTAAGACATTTGGAAAATCAAACGGCTAGAAAAAGAGCCTGACCGCTACAATCTTTTCTTCAAATCAGAGTTCTTCAACAAGGATTCAAACAACTCAATTGAACTCCCAAAGGAGTTGTACTGATGTCTTAAGTAGTTAAAAAGGTGTCCCTGCTGCCAATAATGAGGAGTACTCTTGGACTCTTCGTCCAGTCAAGGCCTTCTTCTCGTGATGGAGGCAGAGCTTCCTGGTGCCACCACGGCACATTTTTAGAAGGAGACAGAATATGACATGTGCACTTTTTTGGAAGCTTCTTGAGAATATGCACACTGTTGTATTTATGGCATATTATTAACAGCAGATTAAGTTTAAAACAAGAAGGTAAAGTTATAAAATACAGAAAAAATTGGCATTAGAAAGAAAACTGCACTAACATAAAATAGCACCTTAGCATATATCATGATCAGATCAAGACTACCATGCTTTGGCAATTGCGACTGAGATCCAGATTGGTAAGTGAAGAACAAAATAGATAAAGCACAAAATAACGATAGTGCACTCCTACAAGAAACTCAATAAGGTGGAATAGTTCCAATTAATTAAAATTACTAAGCTACTACAAGAAGAAAAAAAAAGAATTGCCATAAAATTAAGGTGTTGTTTGTTTTCTCCTCTGAATCTGAAGTCTAATCTGAAATTTTTGTTCAGATTCAGATGTTAGATTTCATAGGCTGTTTAACCTATGAATGTTTTGAAGGCAAAATTCAGATATTGCCTCTGAATTTGTTGACAACCAGACAACATGTGAGGTCTCTGAAGTCTAATAGTTTCTCCTATTTTGACTTCACAGGTGCAAACAAACAGAACCTAAGAATGCAGTATAGCAAAATTGAAATATGAGATTCTTCAGTAAGAAGATTCTAGTAGGTGTAAGAATGAAAATTGTTATATATAACATTCAAATGTACAAGTTTGCAAACACTAAAATAATAACAAAACCTAAAACAAGTATTATATATGCAAAGGTTAGCAAGAAGAGAACTTACTTCAGTAAAGTAATATCATTCATCTGTATGAAATAGTTTGTTTTACTCATTTCTCTATCATGACCTAGTTTGTTTTACTCATTTCTCTTGATATTTCATGATTAGATTTAATTTTTAGGCCTGACAATTATATGGACTGATTTGGTTTTCTCTTTTTCTCATGATTTCACTGGTGTTCCGGCTGTCGTTGATCTTTCATGATTATTGGTTATATGGCCAAGTTTTGATGTGGACAATTTTGGTAGTTGTAAATATCTATATGTATTTGGATATTCTATTTTGATAATGTAATGAAGATGTTGATATGTACTCTATTTTGAGAAATGTAATAAAGATGGTGATATATAATGTTAACTTTTTGGAATGTAATATATACTGTGCAGTATAGAGCATTATAAATATGCTAATTTGAATAGTATAAAGTGTTATAAATGTGCTGCATTGAGCCTATACATATTATCTATTCATGACGTTTTAAAATTGTTCTGAATTGTGCACTATATATTAACTATTCATAACGTTTTTATAGAAACTATTCATGACGGTTATTTTATGACGCTTTTAAAAAACATTTATAACACCCGTTTTCATAATGGTTGCTGTGGGAAAAAAAAACGTCATGGTTCGTCATTAATGACGCTTTTTAGCCGTCATTAAAAGGGTTTTTTGTTGTAGTGCATGTCAATACAGAAACAAAGAACACTACTTCAAAAATCACATGTACATACTGTGGTAAACACGAGCACATATCATAGTATTGTAGAGCTGAAAAATTAGTTGACACAAATATGCTTACTTGGATTCCTAAAACTAATCAAGTTGGACCCTTGAAGAAATAGGTACCAAAGGTTACATCTACTCATTTTGTAGGTGGACCTTCAACCCTCTCATGCTAAAAGCAAATGGACCTTCAATAGCGGATGTTTATGGCACATGGTAGGTGATGCATCCTTATTCGCTACGCTATCGATGAAGAGAGAAGGATATGTTTCCTTTGGTAATAATTTTAGAGGTAACATTATAGGTAATGCTACTATTGGTATATCTCCCTACACATAAATAAAAGACATTTGTCTAGTCACATAATTGAAACATAACCTGTTGAGCATTAGTCATTTAGCATATAACGGTTACGATATCAACTTTGTAAAAGATAAACCTCTATATATGTAATGTCTACTGGTAATCTCGTATATGAAGGAATTAGGGAAGACAATATAGGGGTGAGCAAATGATCGGTTCGGTTGAACCGAACCATTTTTTTTACTAATCTAACTACCAACCGAATCGACTATATTCAAGCTGAACTAAACCGTTCGAAAATGATCCTGATCCGAACTGAATCGAAATTACTATTTCGGTTTAATCGGTTATTTTGGTTTATGAGCTTTCCCGGGCCTTAGAAAAGAGGTCGGCCCAAAGCTCCAAAAAAGAACTACAAAAGTATAAAGTTGTTTAAAAATTTTGGTTTTGAAAAACGGGCTGGCCCATTGCTTAAAAAAACTACAGGGTTCCCAAAAAAATGAACTTTCCAGACAATTACAATGTATTATCATCTATAGATTTTCACCTGCATAGTTCAAAAAATCGGCAGAATGTTCAAATATGTAGGCTTCCAACTTATACAACACAAATTTGTACATCACAAATGTATATAGAATGTTCAAATTTCCATATAAAAATCGAGTTCCAAATTTCCTAAGGCTAAGCTACCTAACCCTTACATAACCTATTAGACATCCAACATATTCAAACAATTTAGTAATCTACATAAACACCTATTAGGCATCCAACATGTTCAAACAATTTTGTAATCAACATAAACACCTATTAGGCATCCAACATGTTCAAACAATTTAGTAATCAACATAAAAGTCTTACTACAAACACAATATTTTTGTGCATACAGAAATATAAACTCTAAATGGCCTAAACTAATGTAATGAGATGTTAAACTTAAATTATATATGGGGTGCTAGATTATACCAGTGAAAACGTTAAAGACAAAAGGCCGAGAAGGCGAGAACTTGAGATCGAGAATATGGTCCAATTGAGAAATCTGTCAGAAAATAATTATACAACAAAAAACTCATGGAGATGTAAATAAAAACACAAAATTCAGAATATAGCAATAGGGAATGTTGAAACTTACCAAAGTTCGAGAAAGTCGTAGAGTTGAGAGCCTCAAAGAATGGATGCTGGAGAGTCGAGATTGTAGATCTAAGTTTAGTTTAGATCTGTCATGCAGATCTAAGTGTAGATCTTGTTATAGCCATCGGAGCTTAGATCTAGAGAGGAGACATAAATTACGGTTTGGGAATTAGAGTACTCGGTGGAGAAAAAGAATAGAGAGAAGAGAACTCGTCTCTAGGAGGAAAGAGGGTGTAGAGAAGAGATCGATAGTGGAGAAGAGAGGACTCTGTAGAGAAGACGAGTCTCGTCTCCGGGAGAGGGAGAGGGAGAGGGAGAGGGAGAGGGAGAGGAATTTTTTGTAGAGGGATAGGAAAGTTACGGCTGGACTTTAGAATTAGGTTTATGTTTAGATAATGAGAGGAGAGAGAAAGTTAGTGCAGCAATAGGGTTTTATATGGGTGAGGTAAATTTGTAATTGCACATAATAAAATCAGTTTTCGGTTCGGGTTAGTTACAAGAACCCAAAACCGTAACCCGACCTAAAACCCTAATTTGCAAAACCCAGGAACCGAATTTCAAACCGTACAATAAAAAATCGAACCAAATGCTAATTTCAATTCATTCGGGTCGGTTTTTCAGTTTTCAATCGTTGTTTGCTCACCCCTAAGACAATATATATATATATTCTTTTTAGAAAGTACTAACAGTGCAGGTAAGTGTCTAGTAGACAGTCAAGATGAAAGCTGGCTATGACACATAAGGCTAGGAGATGCTAACATGGATACTATCTCAAGTCTATCAACTAAGAAACTGGTAAAAGGACTCCAAAAAATTTTCTTCAAGAGGATGTGATATGTTCAGATTGTGAAAAGAACAAAGCAACTAGGTCATCATTTAAATCCATCAATGTTGTAAGCACTTCTAGACCCTTGCAATCAATTCAAATGGATTTGTTTGGTCCTAGTAGAGTCGCTAGTCTTAGCGGTAAGCTCTACGCTTTTGTTATTATTAATGAGTTCTCTCGATTTACACGGGTTTATTTTCTATCAAATAAAAGCGATACCATTTTTGAATTTCAAGTATTTTGTAAAAAGGTTCAAAACAAAAAAATGCTTCATGATTACTCGAATCCAAAGTTATCATGGCGGCAAATTCGAAAATACTGATTTCAAAAAGTTTTATGATGATAATGGATATTACCATAAATTTTTTTGTCCTAGAATTCCTCAACAAAATGGTGTTGTGGAGTGGAAGAATAGGATTCTAAGTGATATGGCTAGAGTCATACTTAACCAGCACAATCTTTCGAAATATTTTTGGACAGAAGCTGTAAGTACAGTCTGTCATGTTTTGAATATGGTGTTAATTAGACCTATATCGAAGAAAACCCCCTATGAAATATGGTTTGGAAAGATTCCTAGTATTTCTTGTTTTAAAGTTTTTGGATGTCGTTGTTTTATCCTGAACACGAAGGTTAACTTTGGTAAGTTCGACTCGAAGGCAGACGAAGGGATATATGCTGCCAAGGGTAAGGGATATAGGATTTTTAATAAGAGATCTATGATTACTGAAGAATCTATTAATATTTTCTTTGATGAGCTCAACCGTCAGAAATCTAGCAACAGCGATGACAAAGTCGTATGAAACCAATCCAAGGCAGCTGAAGATACTGCTACCGACAAGAACTATTGGAGAGTTTGCCTAAAAAGATAAAATTCATGCCAGACCATCCAAAAACACTTATTATAGGTGATGTATCCAAAGGAGTAGGTATGCATTCTTCTACTAGAGATATAGCAGCTAATGCAGCTTTTATTTCTCAAGTAGAACGTAAATCAGTAGCAAATGCTTTTCTTGATGAATTTTGGATTAATGCCATGCAAAAAAACTTAATCAATTTGAGAGAAATCAAATTTAAGAACTTGTTCCTAAACCTATTGGTCAATCGATAACTGGTACCAAATAGGTGTTCCAAAATAAATTAATTGAGGATGGACATGTTCTACGCAATAAAGCATGTCTAGTAGCCCAAGGTTATAATCAAGAAGAAAGAATTGATTATAACCAGACTTATGCTCATGTTGCTGGACTAGAATCTATTCGCATGTTTCATGCATTCGCATGTTTTCATAATTTCAATCTTTTCAAATAGATGTTAAGAGTGCATTTTAAATGGGTTTATAAAAGAAGAGGTTTTTGTAGCAACCCCTGGTTTTTAGGATTTTCAAAAATTTGATCATGTTTTCAAGTTAAGAAGACACTTTATGGACTCAAACAAGCACCCCATGCTTGGTATGAACGCCCAAGTACTTTTCTACTTGAAAATGTTTTTCAAGAGGAAGGATTGATACAACTTTGTTTATTAAAACTTCAGATGATAGTATTTTACTTGTGCAAATATATGTTGATGACATAATATTTGGTTCTACTAACGAAAAACTTTGTCTAGATTTTGCTAAGTGTATACAGAGTGAGTTTGAGATGAGTATCATGGGAGAGATCAACTACTTCCTAGGACTTCAGATCAAATAACACTCACAGGGAACCTTCATTAATCAAGTCAAGTACACGAAGGGCTTACTAAAGAAGTTTTACTTCGACAACGTAAAGCCTATTGGCACGCCAATGGCTATATCAACTCGACTTGAACTTGATGAAAGTGACAAACCAGTCGACCAGCGTATGTATCGAGGTATGATTGATACTTCACTGTATTTAACTACTAGTCACCCTGATATTATGTTTAGTGTTTGCATCTGTGCACGATATCAAGCTAACCCTAAGGAATCATACATATCCATTGTTAAGCGTATCTTTTGATACCTTAAAGAAACTTCTATTGTCGGCTTATAGTATCCCAAAACCATATCGTTTGACCTAATCGGTTACTCGAATGCTGATTTTGCTGGATGCAAAGTAGACCGTAAAAGTACTAGCTGTACGTGTCATCTCCTAGGTAAGGCTTTAGTCTCTTTATTTAGCAAGAAACAAAATTTTGTAGCTTTATCAACAATTGAGGCTGAGTATATCACCACATGACATTGTTGTGCTCGAATTTTATGGATGAAGCAAACTTTAGAAGACTATAATCTGCTCTACACTAAGATCCCCATATTCTGTGATAACACTAGAATAATTAATCTGACTAAGAAACATATATGTCACTCACGCACTAAGCACATAGAAATACGTCACTACTTTTTACGTGATTACTAACAACACGGGGATATTTGTCTAGAATTTATTGACACAGATCATCAACTAGAAAATATATTCACAAGACCACTAGTCGAAGATCGTTTTAACTTTTTGCGTCGCGAGCTAGGCATTCTTGAATTTTTGGAGTCATAATGTGTTATGATTAATAAAATACTTAAAACTTAAAATTCAATGATTTTCTAATCGAAGTTATTTTGGGTACAAGCCAAAAAGGCCCTTCTATCACAAATGTGTAAATAACCTGAAGCTACACGGTATGCGTTTCCTAGTGAACCACCGCTATCTGAGATCCATTCCCTACAGCTAACCAAGGTGTAGATATTAATTAATCAATTAATTCTAAGTTTCCAAGTGATTTTTAAATTTTATTACTCATAAATGAACTAAATTCAAGATGGCCGAACTCGAACCAAGTTCGGACCGAATTCAGCTGAGGTATTTTTTGCAACCCGAGAGCAGCAGCAGCCTACTTCTACTCCTTCCCTAAATCAGCCGTAAAATAACCCCCCAAAACCCTAAACTTTAAAACCCTAATCCTAGAAAGCTTCATTTTAGGATTCCCAACCCAAATTTCTTGGATCTAAGGTGTTCTGAAGGCTTTCTCGTTTTTGTTCATCTTGAGGAATAATTCTCTATATTTCTTTCTCAATTTCGTTATGGCACCTAGATTGTTTAAGAGAAAGAAAAGTAGAGATATTGCTTCTTCATCTACTTCTAAGTATGAACCTGTAAATCTTTTTTGTCCCCTTGTCCTGATGACGATGAGGAATGTGATACATTATTTGTTTCTCTAGAGAGATCTATTAACTGGTTTGATCATTTTCGTTATCGTGAGATATATCCGAGAAAATAATCAATTTTACTGTTTTAATAGAATATTTTAATACTTTTGAAAATCTTGGTCTTCGTAAATTTTTGGAAGTTACAAATCCGATATATGAAAATACGGACTGCATATTTTATTGTAACTTGCAAGAATCAAAAGATTGTATTCATTCACCGATTAGCGGGATAAAATTTGAATTTAATTCTGACGATTTGAGCGAGTATTTTCAAATGCAAAATAATGGTGACGCTCTTGTCGACATAATTAAAGTTCAATTTCCTGATGGTATGACCCTTGAATCTTTCAAAGTCGCGTTGGGTCATCCAGATCTGGTTCCTCGTAAACGGCTATACGCATACAAACTGAACCAGCACTTCTATGAGTTGTATTGCATTATTATTTCCTTTATCTTACCAAAGATGGGATCTACAGACGAGATCATGTATTTGGAACTATCTGTGATGTAACATATTCATTTTGGATTTGCTTTTTCTTTTCGAAAATAATGATAGCACTCATGATCAACTGTAGAAGGGCAGGCCGTAACCTCCTTTACCCAATGCATCTAACGGCAATCTTTTAGAAATTTTCTATTCATTTAGATTCTTGTAATATCTCTGGGATGCCTTTAGAGCCTCTTAGCTCTAGGAGATTCCCACATCCTCCTAGTGATGCTCTACCTCAGCCTATTCCATCTCCAGCCCCAGCAGACGCTCCAGCTGATATTTCAGCCCCTACAGCCCTGGTTCATACTATCGACGAGCTGTATCAGTGATTTGATACTTTTGTCACTTTTAAGGGACAACAACGTCAAGCCGACCTGACTCATTATAGTGATACTGAGTTTCACCACATCTTCCAGGTTCAGATCTTAAGAAATTCTATGGCAGATATTAAGTGGACTGTGACTCATCATCCTACTGCACCGATGCCTCTCATCCGTCACCCTGCCTTTAACGGACCGAGACTTAATGAGGATCAGACCTTTGCCTTCTTCGACCTGATGACTGCATGCTTTGATCCGACCCAGCAGCCTGCTGATGCTGTTGGTGATGCGGATAGTTGATATAATATTTTTGGACTTAATGTTATGTGGATATTTCTGATGATGATGATCTTTAGTAGCATTTAGATTTTCATCCTTTGTAGTGACACTTTATGATAAGTGTTAGACTATCATAAAAGTTTCTTTCTATTATGCAAGCTTTTATTTTTCATATACTGCTGCTGATGTTCTAGTTTTTCATTTTTTTATTAGCTATGACTTACTACTTGAGTTATAATGTGACTTGTGAATACATATATTATTTGGTATTACTCAGTTGTTTCTTTGTTGTTGTTTGGATTATTAATTGCGGGGGAGCCATCTTTTGTTTACATGACAAAAGGAAGATGAGTATATCAAAATCAAAAGTTTCAAGCTTTCGGACAAGTTAGGTATATTTTCAAAGTTAGAAGATAATATTTTGGTATAGACTCAAAGTTTTTCAATTATCAAAATGGGAGAGATTGTTGGTCCACTAGTCATGATCATACCTGATTTTGATAATCAATGTCAACTTTGGTTGATACAAAATATATACACAGCTAAAGGTATCAAGTCAGAATGTCTGCACCTACTACTACAAACACATCGTCGTCATCAAGAACCAAAAGTGATGGAATCAAGATCAAGACTTTTTATATCTTTCTTATGTATTTTTATCATTATTTGAGTCTAGAAAAGTATGTAAGATTGATCGGATCGGTACTGACTTAGCTATTTTTAGTCCATAAAATATAGCCTTCCTATCTACCAAAATTTCTATCCAAAGTCCACAAACAAAATAGCCCAAAATCTATATTGTGTAAATATATTAAAATGGCCCAAATATGTTCTATTTGAACCCTGACAGAACTCAGCCAGAATGCAGGCCAAGTTCGGTCAAGTTGTTTTTGGTCTTCCTGGATATCTGTATCCAATGTTCGAATGTGAGATTTCTGCATCCGAACTCTGCCCAAATTTGGTCCATAAAAATACTATAAATAGAGAAGAACTTTCACATTTCAGATATCTCATTCACTTTCTCTTCTCTCTATTCCTTATGTGTTTTCTACGATCTATACACTTTCATATTTGGCCTATACAACTCTTAGCCAAGCCAGTATCGATTTCAGTTCAATCTAGAGTTTGGTTTAAAGAGTTGTATCGGAGACTATCTCAGAAAATGTTCCTTTTTCAAAACGCCTTCAGGAGTCGGTCGTGCACTCATCGCCAAGCACGGTGTTTGTGACGTTAGTCGTGCACTTGCCCCAAAGCATAGTGTTGTAAGAGTTACAAGCACTTAGTTAAAGCTTGTGCCATAGTGGATTAACATCGAGCAAGTGTACTCGAGACTGGATTAGTTCTCTACGAGGGATACCAGTATATATATCGCTGTGTCAATGAGTTTGATTCTTCTTAACTCTTTACTTTTACTGCAATTCTGTGACCCCACTTTCTCAAAGTTTGTATATTTTTCCTTTTAAATAATTTTTAAACTATTTTATGAAACTTGACATTTGGGTGAATTTTATTTTGTACGTATTCTAATATTCTTTTGGCCTGGGCTGTTGGGCTATTTTGGGCCCAAGGTTTGTTTTGTTCTTCACTCCTGAGAAGAACCATCATTCTTTTCCCTGCTTCCTTGCTCATCCCTAACGGCCAGGAGAGAGAGAGAGAATCATTCGAATTCTTTCAATTTCTGTTGCAACCGTTTGGTAGTGGAGAATATTTCTAATTTTCCCGCCAAATTCATTCCTTCTCCAAGCTTCGATCCATTCTCCAACTCTTTATAATCCAGAGTCTTCCTTTCAAACAATTCATCACAGTCCTTACTAAGAGATGCTGCCAATTTCTCTTTGAATTCCTCTTCTTCTCGACGAAGCTTCTGTTTGGCCATGGCGCTCCTCTTCGCAGCGACGGTGAACAACCGTTGAGTTGCCTCTTCGGTGAGCCTTGCTAGAACGAAGGAATAGAGTTCGTTCGTCTTCATTTCAATTCATCTCGAGTTCGATCCTGGTAAGCTATCAACAACTCAGTTGAACTCGATTTCTGATCGTTTGAGCTAGCTTGTGATCCCTTGTTCTTAATAGATTCTTTTCTTCATTATGCAATTCTCGTATAGAGATCCTGTTCTGTGAGAGTAGATCAACCAAGATCTTTCCATCTTCGTGAAGCTCTACTGTCTGGCTGCAGTTGACGCCACAATTCAGGACCATAGCCAACAGTAAGTATCAATTATATTTGTACAGAGATATTGATTCAATTCTTGTTGAATAGTTTTGGGGATCTTTTTTTTAACTTCTCATCACCATGTTCGTATCAACTCGTTAGAACCCCTGGATCTGGTTGCGCGGACACGTTGAGCAGATCGTGAATTTGAGTTGGATACGAGAGTGAGTATCCGATTCTCTGATTATTCGATTCTAATCCTTGTGTCTTGCCTAGAGCAATGTATAAATTATCTGTGGTGTGATTTCCCTATTTTTACTCTTGCACTTGTTCGATCAATTGTTTCAGAAGTTTTGGGGATCGGATCAGTCGAGTAGTTGGATATCCAATTTGTGACACCAAGTGCAAATCAAATCCTATCTCCACCAGGTATTTCCTAAATTTTCTTTTCATTTAGGTTTGTTACCTACTTATGTTCGAATAATTAGAAAGAAGGCAGTGTATCAGGAAACAGTGGGTTAGACTAGGCATAAGGTTTACATTGCTGCTTAATCTTGAATTAAGATGTTGTTCTATTTGAGTCATGTAGAACAATTGTTTGAGCAAATTACTACAGGGTAGTTATATTGACAGTGGAAGATATCACTGTTCATACTGAACAATATGCCTCTTTAAGCATCCAAGGATATTTAGTATTATTTCTTTGATGTCATAGTATAAATAGTTATCCTTAACTTTCTTTATCTGAACTCTGTTTTCAACTGAAAATGTCGCCAGATTTTAGGTTAGGATATCTTGTTGAGTAGATATTGTAAGAGCTAAATGTGTGATTGAATCTTGTGACTGGAACCATAGGCTTTAGAAGAATGGGGAATCAACTCTGATTTCGAAGGACATCAGTAGTTTCAGGATCATACCTGAGTTTGTGTGGAGGTATTTCGTGCAGGTTGGAACTGAAGCATTTGGCAGGGGACTTTAGGCTTGATTGCATGATTGGGAAACCATTAATCTAACTTGTATCTAGTCTAAGTCACAGTACCTATAGGAAGGCTGTCATCATTCTTATTTATGGGATGTTATTTGGTGAATTGAAGTCGAATGAATGGTGATTGGATGAACCTGAAACTGCATCTGCAGTATTGGTTCAGTTGATGAATCTGAAGTTATATATGCAATATTTGATTCAGTTGAAGAATCTGAAATTACATATGCAATGAATGGTGATTTGATGAACCTAAAACTGCATCTACAGTATGGATTCAGTTGATAAAACTGAAACTACATGTGCAATGTTTGGTTCAGTAGGTGAATCTGAAACTGCATATGCAGTATTTGGGTTCAGTTGATTGCATATGAAGTATTGGGTGAGCTGATGAATCTAAGACTTCATATAGTGTATTATCACTAAACCTGAGACTGCATATCATTATTTTGTTTCAGTGATGAACCTGAGGACTCATATTAGTGTATTATCACTGAACCTGAGATTTTATGTACATTATCTTGGTTAGTTGATGAACTTGGAAATTGGTTAGGAAACCCTTCAATAGGAACTTAGCTCACTTTATAAAAACAGCTATAGGGTCCACCTTTAAGCAGGTTTTATATAAGCCATCTGTTTGTAATCTCAAATACCATTGTGGTTTAAGACTTTCCTTTAGCCTAACTCAAGGCTAAAGTAAGTAAGGTTGTCCACTTAGGTTTATATTCCAAACAGTGGTAGATAGCTTTACATTCTAGTTATTAGTTTAACTAATGGTTTATAAGGAATAGTTGTAGGAAGTTTAATGTTGAATAGTTAATATAAATGGGCTTAACCAAATAACATAGCTTGTAGTTAGGCATGTTTAAAACTGCAAGATACCAATTTAGAACTTGTTTAGTTATTAACCAACTTGTACTCAATAAACTAGGAGGACATCCAGCTTCATCTAATACACTTGATTCCCCGGAGCAAGGCAAGTACTTTTCTACGGTCTTGTGCATTTACATATCTTGTACCTTTCTTGTGACACGTCATAACACGATATCCTGTACTCCTGTATTTCCTGTTCTTGTACTTGCTTGTGTCGAGTGGGGAAATACACTAGCTATGTGACCAAATCCTGGTTACCATATTCATATAGATAGCTTAGGCCTCTCATCGTGCACGCGGGTCCTAAGCCGTACCGATATTCATGTACTCCTGTACATGCTCCTGTACTCCCCTTAGCCGGTCACATAGGCTAGTTGTATTTCAAACATGGTGTACTTGTCATCTTGTACTTTAGGTTCATAGTTACATTCCTGTACTTTACATTCTTGTACTTTACTTCCTGTACTTTCATTCTTGTACTTTCATGTTCATTTCCTGTACTTTCTGTTTATGTTCTCATGTACTTATTTTCTATATCATGATGTTCTTGTTCATTACCTAGAACTGTACTTTGCTCCGCTCCTGACTAGGATATGTTGTAGGTGAGATGGAGGCTTTGTATGATACCTATTATGGTCGAGAGCCTGTAGATGCAGTAGAGCCAGCTGGAGTTGCTCTAGACTTAGAGGCTGAGGAAGCCTAGCACTTTACCTTAGCGGTTTATATTTCCTTGTATTTTGAGACTGTTAGACTTTACTTTCATTTGCTGGAATGTAATAACTTTGAGCATGTATCGGGATTTAGGATTCATTTATAGATGCTGTGTTTCACATTTACTTTTGTTTATCTGGTTAGTTTCCCTAGATTGGTACAGCTTACTTCGTCGTGTCTAACGACGAAGGCTGGGCGTGTCCGACTCGTGTCCGATTATTCGGGAGCAGTTCGTGACAAATTCATATACTGATATTCATCTGCTCTTACCTGTATTTGGTTAGCTATATTAAATAGTTTTTGAATTGTGATATTTATTCTACTGCACGCACACACTCTATTCACCCCCACTCTAGAGGTGCTCAACGGTTCAACAGAAATGTGTAAGTATGGAATCCCTGGACTGAGAAGTTTAACTCGAGTGGTGGCTTGAGGTATATAGTAATGAAAAGAGGTGTGTTATTATATGTGCTGAGTAGAGATGCCTTATATGATTATTTCAGTTTAGTACCATGCATATACTTTAAAATAGATGTTTACGTAGTTGCTTGGTCATGGACAATTTGTGCATAAGAATTTATAGGTTTCCTCGAACGGTCATCGGAGCACCAGAACTAATTCAGCCTAGGAGGAACCAGGATATCGTAGTCGATGTACTGGCATGGGATATTACGAGACCTTCAGTAGCTAGACCGAAGGGTGCGACACAATACATGGTGATTCAAAAACTCACAATGGAGGCTAGCTACCCGAGCTGAGAGGGAGTCATCTAACCTGAAATAGTCTAAGATGGCTTGTAGTACCAGTGACCTTCATATAGAGTTAGGTTGTATGCTAACATCAGTTTGCTTTACAGGCCTAGTACTTGAGATAGAAGATATGGACACATGTTACATATGTATTAATGATAGCTAACAATGTCTTATGCAAACACATGAATGGGACACACTTATGTTTGTATTGATGGATTAATGCATTATTATGATATATGTTGTATTGAACAGAAAGGAAGGATGGTAAGTATTGGTAAGTTCAACTCTGTCACGTAACACATTTATGATTTTAGACACAAGTATGTTATGCCATGTAACTGATCATAAGACAATATTAGAAAGACCACATAATATTACTTACAGTTACTATATTAACGTGTTGGTCTTGTAGTCTCAGTGCGATCATGCTCACAAATATGCATCATATTGATACCCTTCTAGTCTTGTAGGTGCCGGGAGCGACTCGGATGTGCTGAGGCGTTGGTGTAGAGCTCGGTTGGAGCTTCAGGCTTTGTAGTCGAGTTGAATTTTGTTTGTTTATGAAGTACATAATGTATGAACATCGTTATTTGTATAATTCTCAAGTTATAAGCCTTGTGGTATGATTCATTATATTAAGATATAGAGATAGAGAGTAATTGTCATCGAGTTGTACTTTTGCTTTGAGACGTTGTAATTTTACTACATGTTACCAAAAAAAGAATTATTTTCATATATGTTGTGTTGATTCAACTTTTCTGCTTGAAATTCTGTTATGTTGACTTTGCTCCTTAGTTGTTCAATCGGCCATTTTTGTGCTTGTCTTGTACAAGCACAATTTAGGCTTGTACGGCATTACGTCCGGTGGCGATTTTCTATTATATGGGATCTGATCATGACAACGAATTCGGCCAGGTACATCGAACAAGGTATGTAAATATAGTACGACAATCACAATTGTGTAGAAGATAAGTGGGTGGACCCTAACAAGCACATTACGTCAGTCTTAAGGCCAACAATCTTAACATATCAATCCAACAACAGCAACTAATAAGAATATCATACATGAAAGTACAGGTACAGAGACATCTAGAATACATGTCATATATGATCACGAAGCTAAGGAATAAAATGCTACACTAGCAGAATATGAATATACATGATAACAATACTATCCATGATCTAATATATACAATCAAGCTGACTGAACTCGGAGAGAACGATGTCCAAAAGAATAAGGCCAACACATGCCCAGGCTCTAATGCCACAAAAAGAATAAGAAATTTGAATGGTAAAGAAAAGAAATCCAATCGCGAGCTAAGGTCGCTGATCTACAAATGCGGGCCATCAAGCTGAAGGTATTGCAGATCCTCCAGCTCCTTAAGTAAATTTAGCCAGATAAAACCAGTAGAGCCAGAACCCCAAGCAACAACTACCATAAAGGAGCCTGAAGTGAATGAAAAAATCTACAACAAATCAACAACACAACAATGATAATAAAGACTGAAGTAAATAAATACGAGCTAAAACTTGTGTGGTACCAATGCATGCATGTCGAGAATAGAACAAAGAATACTAAAATGAAATAATGAACAAGATCTAACTATAGAGCGGGTTAATGTGGCAAGTGGCAAGAGAGTATAGGAACTACTCTGGAGCAGGACTACAATACATAAACCAAACAAGGACTGGGGTTGCAGACCATTACCCAAGCAAAACGTAGCCTTCTAACAATATACAGGTAAAATAGAACTAAAGTGCGAGTATAACAGATAATGAGCAACCACAAGAGAACGACCAAACATTTCTATAGCTTGATAAAAATTAACTAGCTAGGGTTACCACTTTTATTACCAAGAATGCAAATTGATGAACTTCAGTACCACATGCACTGCAGGTATCCGGATTGCCAATGGATCGAGTACGCGCTTGTAACACAAACATATCATAAGCAACTAACGTACGAGACATAACATATGAACAAATAAAAAGTGTCATAGCACATGAACTTGGTAGGTCAAGGAGCCCTTGCCAATCAGCACGTCCATGCTTCATGGGGCCCTTAGCGATTGGAGTTGCTGGTAGTGCTACTATCCTACCCTCCTAATGTACTAAATAAATTTTAACTTGCCAATTATCCTATAAGATTGATTCTAGATTCTCAAGTCATAGACACTAGAAAATCGCCCCGGAATGACGAGTAATATGACGAGCTATTCACGAGTTATCACTGGCAAACTCATCGCAACTCATAATACGCGATATACTGGACAATACTCACCCTCAATTGTCCAATGTCAAGATGCAATAGGTTAAGCATGCAACATATTAGCTACTTCCATTGTGTCGTGAATAACATAAATTCGTGTAAAAACATATCCAATTAAAATAGTTAAACAAAATATCGAAATAGGCAAACTTGGGTGCCTGGGTGATATACACCGATATACCAAAAAAATACTACAAGTTTTACCACGACCAAAATGGTACAACACAGTATACTGTCGCTCGGACTGAATTAGTGTAGAAAATTACATAAAAATAGTTTTTTGGGAACCAAAACTTGCACCGATTCTACCAAATCCAAAACCAACATAATACAAATGTAAGGGCGGGTCTTCTATAGCATATATGACTAAGTTTGCAAGAGAAACGTAGGTATTGCGATACTTGGTTTTCACTATGGTATCACACTATACCACCTAGAATCTTAAATCTATTCAAAACCATCAACCAAAACCAAATAAGCCATATACAAATGATGAAAATAATTTGGAGAAACCCATTTTGGACCAAAAAAGATGTAACCTACCGAGGGAAATGAGATACAAATAAATCATGGTTGTTTTTACTTTGAGCAAGATATACTTGCCTTAAGTAGCCCATAGACACAAACCTAAGATCCCACTAAGGGATAGCACAAATCCAAGCTTCCAAGCAAGCTTCAAAGCTCATCCCAAAGAAGAGAGAGAGAGAAATAAAGGGAGAAAATAAGAAAATTAAAAAAGAAAGAGGGAGGGTGAGAGATATTAAATAGAAGGACAGAGTGAATGAGAGTCCTTGGATCTGCCACGTTAACGATCTAAGTACTCTCTCAATCTATCTCAACCACTGAAACAAAACTAAGAAAACCTTGAGTAAAGAAATGACTTGGTTAATAACCAAGGGATGAGTCATTGGCTCAAGGCGGTATATCGACGGTAAGTCACGGTATGCCGGTGTTATACCGGTATAACTGCCAAATTTCTTTTTTAAGAAAACTCAGGGATTCCGTTCTACGTGCGGGTCCTAGCAC
This sequence comes from Iris pallida, assembly GCA_029216955.1. Classification (NCBI taxonomy): domain Eukaryota; kingdom Viridiplantae; phylum Streptophyta; class Magnoliopsida; order Asparagales; family Iridaceae; genus Iris; species Iris pallida. The sequence continues at coordinate 424,983 of JANAVB010032619.1, read as the reverse complement.
TGGTTTATGGCAATGGTAATGGGTATTCTACAAGTCCAGGATAGTCTCTATTATGTCAAAGAAAAAGTCAAATGAAAATATGATAAACGAGATATGCAAAAACACGAAATACAGCATAAGCTCGATTTTATAAAAAATAATAAGACAAAAAAAATCCAGAAGTACGAACGCAAAAAATGAGCATAACATCAATTATATATAAAATGATGTGCAGACACCATACTGGACAGTATACTGCCTGTACTATGTAGGGGCAGAAAGTGGGGTTGAACCTCGATTCGTACGAATTGTCCTTTGGTCGATCGATTCACAACTAAATCAAAATCCGAAAAGTGTGACATGCTCGATATCACTTATAGATGTCATGTACAAACAATCACGACTAACCACTATAATTAAATGGAGAAATTCAATAAAATGACCAAAATTTAATCGATACTCTATCGATTCAAGTGTCGTCAAGGGAAACGGACGGGCTCAAAACATCCAGTATTCTCGACTACAAACAATGACAATCAAAGTCGAATAGAAATTCCAAGAGTTTACATGAAAATATGTCAAAAAATAAATCAATATTTTAGGTCAAGAGTAAGGTGTACTTGCCTGCGGGCGGACAATGCAATCGACAAGGACTCTTAGGATGTTCTGTACTATTCGCGTCCACCCCCAGGCCATCTCAAAAGTATAAGTTTCGCTCCCTTGACAATCTCGAGCTCGTAGGAAGAGATGGTGAAGTGAAAGAGTGAGAGAGAAGGGGAGTTCTTTTCCCTTGGATCAAGAGAAAACCATAAGAGAGAGAGAAGGAATTAGAAATAATGAGGGTTCTCACCCTTATATACAATACCAGAACAGATCATAGCAGTTGGATCAAAATCCAACAGTTGAAAATGACATGCATAGTCCAAAACCACACTCCTAGAAGGAAAATAGTATATTGTACAATATATTGGGACTATATTGTATACTGTTAGGCAGGAAAATTAAAAAAATCATAATTTTTAGGGCTCCGGTTCTACTTGCGAGTTCTAATCGGGGTACATGGCCATGTCATGGGTCTCTACAAGTCTTTGGTGGTCTACAAGTTAGCACAGTTATCAATAAACTCAGAAAAAAACTTTAAAGATACATAAATTATTAATTCGATTCATAATTATGATATCATTCGAATATCCTACTTTTGAGATACCGTGGCACGAAAATGGAGATAAAAAAGCTAGTCAAAACCAAGGTACCAACTCAAAGTTGATTCAAGAAATCGAGACACCGATCTACAAAAATACAAATACTATACAAATATGTTTTTCGAGAAAAAATTGAAATACTGAAGTTTTATAAATAGGAAATCCAAAAACGGACTCACATAAAGGAAAGTAAAAAATTAAGAGTTAAAAAGTGGGACCAAAATAGAGAGGGAACAGAGAAATAAGAGACGGGGAGAGAGAATCAAAATGTGGGTTGCCTGAATTAATGAGCAGCAAGAATGTATTTCTTTCTTTTTTAATACTTACATATTGTTTGAGAAGGGAGTAAAATGGGGGGTGGGAGGAGATTGAGGCAAAAATGGTAGGAAGGAGGAAGGAAAATGAAGGAGGGGAATATGACGGGAAAAAATTAGATGGGTCCCACTAAAAAAATTTCTTCCAAAAAATGGGAGAAAATGGAGAGAGATAAGAGAATATTTTAAAAATTTACCTAACTACCCCTTAAAATGCTAAGCATAAATTATGATTTCAAAAACCAAGGACTAAATAGTAATTATATCTTTATTTCCACAAACAAACAAAAAATTATTTATCACTTTTCCTCCCTCCACTTTTTGTCATCCGAACAAGTGAAGGAAAATTAAGGTTACCTTCATCTTACTCTATTTCATTTTCCTTCCGTTCAAAATTTTATTTCCCTCTCAAAAAAAAAGTTTCCCATACACACCAAACACCATTAATAAACGACTAATTCTAAGGGCACACCATTTTTTGCTATGGGCTATCCCTTACTAGGGGACAACCCATAATGATGGAACTTTTACTGGGGACAGCCTGAAATTTACTTGGGGCTAGCCCACCTCCCCAAACCCGTTCTCCTACTTCATTTTTTCATTTCCTTTCTCTCTATTTTTATTTCTCAAACCCTAAACCCTTTTCTCTTCTCCACAACTTCACTCCCAAAATTTCTATCCCTGAATTTCTTCTCCATTCCTTCAAATCCAATCAATGGCATCCAAGCCCAAACCCTCATCCCAATTTAGGTATGTTTTGACATAATTTTGGTATATTTTCATTTCAAATTTATTGAATCTTTCATAATTCTCTAAAAAGTTTTGATAAAATAGGTTAGAACACCTTTAGGGTTCATGTATGGATTTTTTGAACATGACAAATCCTTTATTTACCATGAAACCCTAACCCTAGAACACGACAAAGGATCGGTTTGGCCGTTCTGGCCGCCACAGTCGCGCACGTCGACATTAGGACTGCAGGCAGACAAGCAGTCCTAATGTGAATAAGGACTGCAGGCAGCCTGGCAGTCCTAATATAAAGAAGGACTGCAAGCAGACATGCAGTCCTATAGTAAAGTAGGACTGTATGTCGTCCTACAGTCCTAAAATACTGTTGGACTGCATGCAGTCCTGCAGTCCTCTATAATTTTAGGACTTTATGTTGTCCTATTGTCCTGACTATTTTTTGGATATTATTTACTGACTGTATGTTGTCCTGCAGTCCTGCGGCCACTCCCAAAAGAAAATGACCCACCGCGTCGGCGCGCACGGAACGCGCTACTTCTACTTGAGAGACCAATAAGAATTGCCGAATCGCTTCCAGAAAGCGAAGTCACTGTACCGACTGGCTGGTCTCAGACGAAGACACCAGCTCACCAAACTCGGTTGAAGCAAACAGCTCCTCCTAGTCCTCCTTCTTCTTTCGATGATGACATGCCTATTGGCCAACTTCGTACACGTGACAGTTTCGGGCCTTCTCAGGAGCATGTCCGTAAGGAAGGTTGCTCAATGTTGTTGTCGTTTGACAACCATATTGCTTATCAAATATGGAAGGACCCGATATGTACATTAAGTTTATAAGCTTCCATTTAGTCTACTATATATATATATATATTTTTTATAATTCTAATTTATCATGTTATCCGACATACAGAGGAGCTTTCCTATGCTTAGGGTCGTAAGCCACGGGAAGAAGTCTAGGGGCTGGTAGTTTGATAGTTTAGGGGAGGCCGTCCAGAACAAAATCATTCCGAGCGGCTTGCAAAATTTGGCTCGATACGCCTACAAGACGATGGACAGTGCTCTCATATCAGTCTTCGTGTAGAGATCGCATCCAGAGACAAATACTTTTCATCTCTCAGCAGGGGAGATGACGATTACACTTGACGACGTCCATCAGATATTGGACCTCAATGCTACCGGGCGGGTCATGATGAAAGAACTCTTCCATGAGAAATCCCCTGATTGGTACGACAATATTGTAGATTTTGTGTCAGAGAATCTTGGGGTTGAGGCTAATAGTTTTACAACCCTTCAAGACTTCAAGAAGTCCTACGGACTTCCTTTGTCATATTTGGAGAGAATTTTATAGAGATGGAGGCCGATGATGATGAAACCGTTGACATAGTGGCCCGTGCGTACATCATTTTCATACTAGGATCCATCGACATTTCGGACAAGTCCAGAACCTCGATTCATGCGAGGTATATTCTAAATTTATCCGATGTGGATGACGTAGAAGACATATCTTGGAGAAGCGGTATACTAGCAAATCTTTACTGCGAGCTTGGTATAACATCCCATGTCGGTACCAAGACAATCGCTAGATGCCAGACTCTACTCCATGTAAGGAAATTTTTAACTTCTTAATCTCATATACAAAATTTTGTTATTTATTTGTTGGCCATTGGTTTCAAAATTGTACATGCATGGATATATGAGCACTTTCCAATGCTGAAGCAGGGTGAGCTGAACCCAAACTATGGCGACCACCTTCCAAGAATGTGTCGATGGAGGCTATCTCAGTCTGAAACTAAAAATTATTGAACACTGGCAACCATTCGTAATGTACTTGATAATTTGGTGCCAGAAGAGGTAAGTAGGTAGCGTAGTTAGCATATTACTTGTTAGATTTTTTTGGTTATGACGATAAATTAAGCTATGCACGCACATATTTGTTTAAAATTTTTTCCAACAGATAGTTTGGCATCCATACCAGGATTTGTGAGAGATTAATCGCCATCTACAACCAGTAGCTTTATTTTATGGTATGATCACATGCTATGAAATCATGGAGCCTTACATGCCTGATCGAGTCCTTCGTCAGTTTGGCTTCGTACAAACTGTGCCGCAATGCACATTAAAGTTATTGGAGCCTCCGCGCGGGACACAACCTTTGAATTATAAACCGGCCGAATTCGACTGGGTTACGGACTTCCACTCCGAGTGGCAACGGCATGTGCTTGGGAAAGCTGAAAGACAATCGGTGAAGGATATGGCTGACTGCAGCAATGACTACATGGCGTACTATGCTAGTGTCGGACATCCTAAGTTGTCGAACCCTAGCAAGCCAGGGCCCGTTGCTGTGGGAGCTCTGGGACCTCTTTCCTCAAAAAATGTCTTATATGCTTTATTGGTGAATATGAGTTTCAAATTTGTAGTCTTTAATGATTTCCAAGTTTGTAGACTTAATTTATGTCGTGTCATTTACAGGCTACAAGGGTGAAGGAATTGGCCAAATGTCTCCATCAATGCCAGGGCAAAAAATGTGTCACAATCGCCAACGAGATGGAGCGCATCAACGACACTGTAGATTTTCCCTTTATACAAAATCTGAAGCAGTGTACGAAGGCCCGGCATGATAACTAGTTATTTCTGGATATTTGGATGTTATGTGTTTTGAATATTTGGATTTGTTTTGAATATTTGGATATGTTTGGATATTTGGATGTGTATATTTGGATACGTTTGGATATGTGGACATGTATGTGATATAATTTTGGATATGGTTTGGTATGATTGCATATTTTTGGATATGGTTTGGTATGATTACATATTGTTTGGTGCTATTTGGATATGTTTGGATTGCTTATGACTTGTGAAACTCTCTGTATAGTGAGTTTGGACTTGGACTACCAGCTACTCTCTGTATAGAGAGTTTCAACTAGGATTGTCAGCTTCTTGGCAGTCCTGCATGAAGCAAGGACTGCCAAGTAGCTGGCAGTCCTAATTAAAACTCTTTGTACAGAGTGTCCTATCCAAACTCTATGTATATAGAGTTTGGATTAGGACTGCCAGCTTCTTGGCAGTCCTTGCTTCATGAAAGACTGCCAAGTATCTGGCAGTCCTAGTCCAAACTCTCTGTACAGAGAGTGTCCTAACCAAACTCTCTTTACAGAGAGTTTGGATTAGGACTGCCAGCTACTTGGCAGTCCTGCATGAAGCAAGGACTGGCAAGAAGCTGGCAGTCCTAATTGAAACTCTTTGTACAGAGAGTGTCCTAACCAAACTTTCTGTACAGAGAGTTTGGACTAGGACTGTCAGCTACTTGGCAGTCCTGCATGAAGCAAGGACTGCCCACAAGCTAGCATTCCTAGTCCAAACTCTTTGTACAGAGAGTTTCAACTAGGACTGCCAGCTACTTGGCAGTCCTGCATGAAGCAAGGACTGCCAACTAGCTAGCAGTCCTAGTTGAAACTTTTTGTACAAAGAGTTTGGACTAGGCTGCTAGCTTGTGGGCAGTCCTTGCTTCATGATGGACTTTCAAGCAGCTGGCAATCCTAGTTCATGAACTCTGATACTCTGTTAAACACAAATTGCACACTGATACTTTGATACATTTTTGACACAGGTAAACACAAATTGCACACTGAGACTTTAATACATTTTGCACACAGGTAAACACATATAGCACACAGGTAAAAGTGTAAAACACAAAACATATATTGGACTTCATATTTCAAAATAATATAATTTACTGTATACAAAAGTGGTACTCCATATACAAAATGCCAAAGTATAAATTACTCCATATTCAATCGTTTATGTAACAGTTGATTTCGATGTCGTAGTGGCCGACAGGTAAGTCTTTTGGCTCCTCAATTTTCAACAACTTCTTACAATGATTGATTTGATCAATAAAAGGTGTGGTCTAGGCGATTGCTTCGTCCGGTGCATATTTGTACCAAATTGTTGAAAGTGAAGGAATCGAAGAATGATCGATCAACCTTATTATGACAAAGTGGTTCCCGATATGACCTATAGTACATAGGTTAGATTGTTTGTGCTCCACCGGAGGAGCGCACATCCAAAAGAATGTATTGTTAATACCCATCGAAATAAGTGCAACAGGTATCCTGTACCTATTAGCAAATAAATAACCGGTAGATGGGACGGACATGTAGTGGTCTTCACCGGTAACACTGTCAGTGCAAGGAATACTTGTCAACAAGCTTCCAACTGTATCTTCGCTTAGGATACGGGAGTAGAATGGAAGGCGAGTCTCTAACTCCTCATACAGCTCCTGCCTCATCTGTCTCTATCCGTCTTTGTCAGAATAACCAAGATCTCTTGCAAGCACATGAAATCTGCAATGGCCATCCCCCAGGACATCAACATTAGACCAAATGTAACTACGAATTTCAGGTTGAAAACTGTCAATATACAAATCCAGTGTTTGTTTATCCATGGTATCTTCGCTTGGTATGTCCGTTTTCTGCTTTTTCGACGAATGACAAGCTTGCTCTTCTGTGCAAGCGGAGCTTGCTCTAAGCTTCGTTCAATATGCTCAAAGGACAATAGATCTCTCTTAGTTGACTCCATACTTCTCTTTTGTGAACTACTCATTCTTGTTTGAGGCATGTCCTTAGGATTGGAAACAACGGATGGCTCATTCATTCTAGTAGTCACCGGGCATATAATTTCTTGGATTTTAAGCTCAATGCACTCCCGCTTCGCTCCTATTGAGGCACACCACCTTGCGTGGAGAAGTTTCACTTGTGGCAAAGCGAAGAAATCATCGCCACTCTTCACCATGGGTATTATAAACAACTGCCTCTAACGTTCATCAATAGCACCTACTGGAATAGGAAAGGGTTGACGACGATATTCATTAATCTCATGTGCATAAGGGAGGCCCAATGTATCTCGATGTACACACCCACAAACATCGGGATCAAACCCGACAAACTTTGACTTATCAATCACATCAAATAGTAATGCCAACGCCTTGTGAGATATAACACGCATTAAGCATCCAAGAGGGCTTCCTTTCTATTCTCATGCTTGACAATATTTAAGCTCATCTCAAATGATGTCTTAATTTTGTTCACCGTCCGGTCTACTATTAGATGTATAGCTTCCCAAACCGAAACAAAGTTACCGAGGGATGACCTTAGATGCTGTTTTAATACTGAGTGTGCTCCTTCGACACGATTGGTAGTTGTCGTTCCATAATGCTTCACCACGCACATTCGTCAATGCTAAGACAAAATGTTCTTTGTGCGGTTCAAGCCATGTAACTTTGATGTAAAAAATGCATGTCGGCTCCTTCGCCTCCTACTTTTTCTTGAACAAGTACCATGCGGCGGCGTAACTGTCTTTCGTACAGGCTCGCCATACACAATTCCAATCATTGTAGAATTCTTCAAAAATTTCCATGTCAAGTTTACCATCCACCTTCCCGAACTTCAACTTACATTGGGATTGGATATTACGATTGATATGCCAAGTGCATAGCAATGTATTCGCTTGAGGAAACACAATATGTATAATATTAATTAGGGCATATTCTATGTCGGTAACAAGAACAGACGGCTCTCTATAACCGGTGTAAAGTATTTTAAGTTTCTCCAGCGCCCATGTAGTCTTCAAGTTTCTCACTCTTCATGAATCAAAAAGCAATTGGAAATGTTTTTCATGTAGAGGTGAAGTCAACAACATGAAAGAGAGGCATCTTGAACTTATTGGTCTTATACGTGCAATCAAGAACTAACACATCGACGAATGACCTAGCTAAATGTGTGCAATCAGGATGAGCCCAAAAGAGTGAAATGACATCATTACTCTGGGGATGTCTTCCATGGTACTCAACATAATGATTATCGGCAAGCAACTTCAGCACTTCTTGCATCGCCATTCTTGATTTTGTCTGAATGGCGTTCGAAGAAGATAGGGTGTTGTAAATTGACTTCATTGTTTACTTGTTCTTCTCATCTTCATGTCGTATGACAGAATATATTTGTCTCAGTGCAACTCCGAAAGTGGACAAGTCTTCAACTATCTTCTACTCCGTATTGTTCAACCGTCCGACATACGGATGACCCAAAGTGTTTCAGCAATAACATGGTTGTGGATTTCATTCTTGACTTCGACTGTCAACTTCGCTTCTTCTACGTTTCTAACATGGATCTTGAATGGACAACCACATTTCCTCGTTCCAATTTCTTGAAACATTACTTTGGAGAACTGTATCTTTCTTATGGTTTCTGAATACACCATCTCTTTCACATCCAACCACAACAGTTTGTCGTCCCGGGCAATTTTGGACCGATCTGGATATCACAAGAACATTGTTTTCCCGTCCAACTTCTCGGCACCAATGTAGCGCTTCTTCGCTTGATTCAAACCAAATATCGGTCGAGAATAAATTGCCTACATCAACGACAATTGGAGGAGGTACCGCAATCTCGAAAGATGATAAGCCCTACAATAGAACTTAAAGTTAATAAAACTAAACAACTGCACAAGTATGAAAACTACTGCAAATAAATAGGACTGCAGACAATGAAGCAGTCCATAGAATACAAAGGACTGCAGCCTTCTTGGCAGTCCTCTATTTCTTCAGGACTGCCACACTGTTGACAGTCCTGTTTCAACTGGACTGTCAACACTTTGACAGTCCTGTTTTACAACTGGATTGTCAACACTTTGACAGTACTATTTCATTGTTGTACAGCTAGCTTTTTCGCAGTCTTATGTGTTACAAACCCGACTTTCACCCGACAAAAGGTTCAAATTTAATTACAAGAGTGCTTCCGAAGCATTGATGTGTTCTTCGGACGTAGCAGGACGAGAGTCTAGTACATTTGATGACCCGGGTTCTTCCATGTTCATTTTTCCTACATTAAACACACATAATTAAATATTTATATGTGAAATTAATGTTTGAAACTCTAAACATATATTAATTCGATGACATACCAAATGACGGTAGATGTCGATGAAACTATTACTAGAATTTCCACCCACAATCTTCACAAAATGTAGGTTGGGAAAAAATTTGGGCTAGGGTTTAATTATATGACCTAGAAATGTTGGTAGAGAAGAAAAGAGTAGAGGGAGAGACGGAAAAAAAAAGTTGGTATTTATACTATCATGTTGGCTAGCCCCAAGCAAAGAAAAAGAATGGCAAACTTGTAATTTTTTGGAAAAAAAATTGGGCTAGCCCCTAGCAAAAAGTAGTGTGCCCTTAGAGTTAGCCTAATAAACAGGCACAACCAAGTAAACGATATTCAACGAATACATTCACCTCATTTCAAAAACTATTGGGGATAGATATTTATCATTTAACTATTGTAATTTTTCTTTTCAAACATCCACTTAAGGCTCATTTGGTTCGCAGAAAGGAATGGAATGGGAATCAATACGCTTTGAAAAATTACAATTTTTATTTATTTTTCTTTCCTATGTTTGGAAATGTCAAAAAAATTGGAAAGAAAAGTGAATATTTCAAGGTGTCAAAAAAATTGAAAAGAAAAGTGAATATTTCAAGGTGGGATAGTGATTCCTTCTTTGGATGGAATCATTTTCAATAAAAATCTTTCCCGACTCCATGATCCCACGAACCAAACGAGGCCTAACAATTTATGTTAGTTTATTATTGTGTCATCTTTAACTTCTTTTTTTTTTGATTTGATGCAAATAAACAACATTTTCATTACAAAATTTAGTTTTTTTTTTTCCAAAAATCAATAGAAACTAAGCTTGTTCAAAAGTTTGCACTTGCAGTCAAGATCCTTGTTTTTGGTTTGACAGAAAATCAAAAAATTTTAAAAAAAAAGAATTAAAAGATAAGAAAATAAAAATATTTCTTATGGAAACTTTACCTTCATTTACATATAGGAGTCGGGCTTCATTTTTCTTTATCTTCCAAACATGTCCTTAGATGTTCTTTTTATAGATAAGAGGAAACGTCAGTTCGATATGGGAACAAAAATTTGGCCAACTAAGAGCATCTCCAACCCTATTGTGAGTTTGAAAAAAATGGTTGCCACATAGGAATAACAACCATTTTTTCCAAAAGTACTTCTCCAATGCAAATGTGAAATTAAGTGTGGAGTTGACATGGCAATGACATGGCAAAGACAATGTGAAGTTGGTTGTCTAGATCTAGACAATGCACTTCACAATGTCTTTATGTCCACATCATCATTTGTGAATAAAAATATTTATAAAAAAGAAGTAGAAGAGTAAAAGTTGTCTTGGAAGTTGTAAAAAATTATTTGTATTGTCTTCTCAATACTTTTGCATTGGAGATGACTTTTTAAATCCATTGTCATTTGTGAATATAACCTTGCCACCTATACAAGACATTGTCTTGTCCCTCATGCCACATAGGATTCACAACACAAAACAAGACAATAGGGTTGGAGATGCTCTAAAACTTATTTGAACGACCACAGTTTCTTGGTTCTTTCCCAAGCCCCCTCAACTTCCATCTACCAAACAGGGTCTTGACTGATTTGAAGGTTTCAATTCTTGTGGAGTGTTCATCTTGGAACTTACATCTCTAGAGAGGGATCCTGGCCAGGATATTCTCAGCCTGTTGCATCTCAGTCACACCCAGGCTCATCAGCACAAAATAATACAACATACCATTCTATGGTCTTAACAAGATCAATAAAACATAACCCTTCTAAAAGATGTTTACACTGTTCAACATGTTACAAGCTTCTGAGTTTAATTGGGAACTTAATCTCAACTACCAATTTAAATGATAATGCCAGATTACAAGCACCACTGCTACTACTATGACTCTAAGAACATGTTACAAATTTTATTTAGTTTGAAATGTCCGTCAGTATTTTCTCAACTACTATTTGAATAATACTGCCAGATTACAGCTGCCACGGCTACTATTCCGACTCCATATACCATCTTAGATCCCAATGACGATGATGATGACCCCAATGGCGACTCGGGTGGTTCTTGGGGTCGTCCCTTTAATTTGAGAGACAACTTAGAAAGGAGCAACGGAACCAACCCTAGTTTCTCAGCTGTCGAATGCAAAATAATATGAGATCTTGTATTCTGAGAGATAAAAAGGCAAAGGTTTGTATATACAGTGACAGCAAAAATATTTTAGAATTACACAGAAAAGGCAACCTAAATTCGATTATGGAACATGTTGAATAACAAGGCAACTTGGTTTGATTTGCAACTAGATGGTAAAGTGAATAATACAGAATATCAATAAACACTTCAATCTTTCTAGAAACAACACAAAAATGAGAACTGATTCCAAGTCGAATATCAAAGAATTTAAGATTCCATTGCTCGGGTAAATAAAAATAGGGGAAATATCTTATAAACGAAGGGGCTCTCCAACAGAGGCCAGATAAAGAAGCTAGTATGGAGAAAGTAATGTGTTGTTCAAATGTGAAATGCTTCATCCGGATATCAGCATTAGTTAGTTTAGTGTCCATGATATCACTTTACACCCCCCTCCAGAAGAAACAAGACAACAAAGACATGGCTGAATTGATACTCCAGACCAGCACAAGTTAAATAAAAACCATCAGGTATAACATATAATGCGCAGTGTGTGGGTGTGTGCATGCAAGTGAAATACATTACAAGGAAGTTGGGTTGGGAGTCGAGAACCCAAACAAATAACGGAAAATTTCAATCACAGCAGCCAACTTTAATGAAAATGTGGTGAAAGCATAAAGTTTACTGAAATTATGATGAGAGAATAAAAATGCCCAACCGTATGAAGTTTTTAAGAAAACGCCCAACGTTTTCCTTGTAAAACTTTATATTAAGTTACCTAAAGCTGGATTTAAGCCTTTTCTTAAAAAAAAACCCAAAGGGCACATTATGTGAAGAAAACGCCTAACGTTAGGCGTATTCTGCTCAGGAAACGCCTAACTAAAGGGCATTTTTTGACAATTTTTTTAGGATTTTATTTTATTCTATTTTATTTGACAGTGAGTGGGGATTTTCTTTCTTTATTTATTTTTGAAATTTTTTATTTTATGTGAGAGTAAAATTTAAGTAGGTAACAAAAGTGGATAAAAGTGGGTGTCAACACCTATCAGTTTTATTTTATTTTATTTTATCTTTACTTCCCCTCTCCCATTTTATAATCCACTTCCGCCGACCAACCAATGCACATTTAATCCCATCCATCCACATTTAATCCAACCAATCCAACCCAAAACGCCCTTTGGTTGGCACATTCTGTGCATAAAATGTCCTTTGGTTGGACGTATAATGCTCAAAAAACGTCCAATAGTTGGGCATTTTTTGCACGGGATGCACCCAACGGTTGGGCGTATCTACCGATTTTTTTTTTGTTATGGTAGGGTATTAAAGGAAAATGGCTGTTGTCAAGTAAAACGCCCAACAAAAGGGCGTTTTTATTCTTTGTTTGTAATTTTATAAAACTTATTGTTGTATGCACAATTTCCTTAAACTTGGATGCTGTGTATAAAAATTTACGAACAATTAAATACGAAAATCCAACAATGCTCGACTAATAATATCACCAAAAAACTGCTGCAATGCTAATAAATAATTTGCTACTCCCAAAATAACTAGTGAAAATCACCATAACTTTCGACTAAAATCTGCTAATAACTATGTCAATTTAAATAGCTACTGAAGACTTCTATTAAATAATGTGCTAATAACTATCAATATGTAAGACAGATTAGTGAAGATACTAGATTCACCAAAATACTACACTAAGAAGAAAAAGAAAGACGAGCATTACAATATCAACAATTAAGAAAGGAACACTGAAGTAGAAGAAATAAAAAGAATAAGAAGATAACAGAAGTTTCTGACTTAGGATAGTTACTCGTTAAGTAATATTGGGCATTATACCCATTAAATAATAAAAAACCAATCAATAGATATATTGCTTACTAGATATTTTAATCATTGTTCCAAAAAAACTAATAACGGATAAACAGAAGAGCAGTCGGCACTTAATCTGATTACTGGGTGGCCGGTTAATCGAATATTCAAAGTGGCTGCATACTGTGAATTGTGATTTATAGGTGCCATGGACAAAGCGCACAAGTAAAACTGCTTTAGAACATTATTTTTTTAAATTAGTATAAGTTAAAAGGAAAGCAGAACTACCAATTATTCCAAAATGGTTCATGTCAGCTGTTGTTGTACCCCATTATGTACCCAAAAATGTTGGGGGCGACATATCGGTTCTAACACGATATGGTGGACAACATTCACCAAAACGCCCTATAGGTGACATTTTAGCATGTTGTGGCAGCGAAATAGTGGCTTTTTATGGCAGACACTACGAACGTCATTTAGAACAATAAAAAAAATTAACAGGTAAGGGGCACAGGCACAGAGATCATGTTTCTATAGCTAACCCAAATGTGAACTCAAGCTTTACCTATTAGGTCCGCTCAATAAACGCGCAAGTACAGGGTAAAGAAAATGGGAACAAATGCAAGACTATACTAGTCTTGCCCAAAGCTAACTTGCTGCCAGCCCTAATATGTGAGCAGGTGTCCATGCTCAGGCATGAGACAACTTACAAAACTAAAGAAGGTTAGGCATGTCAGTACTTGATTATAGATCCCATGTTCATAGATCTGTAGCAACAGAAAGCATAAGGTAGTGTCTATGTTGGATGATGCAAATTTATGACTTGTTTAATGATATATTGGTCAAATATCCATAAATAAAAAAATTGCTCTTAAGGCAACTGTCTATAGTTTAGGACCTCCAGCTGAGGATGCAAATTGATAAGTGTATTATTGTGGATCCACATACAGTAATAAGTGGTAGCTTATGGGAATTTAAGGTCTAGGTACAGTCTTCAGTATAGTCAATTAGTCATCCACCTATATCTACAATTAGCTTATTTAAGTTGCAAGATCATATAAAGAATGATTTGACAAGAGTAATTCTAGACATACATTGAATGTTCTACTGGTCCCTCTTGTCAGAAAGGTGAAACACATACCTCCCTTATATGTAATATAACCTATGTGGTTCATTTCATAGTATAAACATGATAGTTCACTTGACATGATCATAAAACTGCAAATGGAAAATGTTTAGCAACTTTTGAACCCTAACCTTTTAAAAAACACGTAAATAAAGTGGAATTAAGTGATTATTTAGAACATATGTCAACAATTTGATGTGAACTTTTCATTATGTAGTTCTTTGTAACCTTCACATAGTATACAACAAGTACACACATGAAAATAACTTTTTGTAGATACATTGGAACACGAGGCAACCAGTAACTCACCTAAGGTTATCCCATGTAGACTAGGAAGCACTAACACTCCAAAATTGGTTCAATGATCCTCTTGCACACATATCACATATCAAATGCAACACACTCCACAATACACCAAAACTGGAACCGTATCCATGCCATTGTGCCATATCGTGTCACATCATATATGTCCATGTCACAGTATCTAGGCAAGCTAGATGCAAGAAATTCATTGCAGAGGACAGGACCGATAGTCATTTAATCCTAATACGAAGGGGTGTGAATGTCTCACTTTCTTATAATTAAAATGAGGAATACCTTTGTAAATCATATGTAAACTTTCTACCACAAAGTAAAGGCTCAACAAGTTGACAATAAGGCCTCAGTTAGCTCTCTGATCAAGATCAAAAACCAGATTTGGTGCAAGCTTCTACTGGCAATCATAAGTATGTGGTGGTGTTAATGCTTTTTGTACAGTTCGATAGCCACAAGGATAGGTAGGGAACAGAAGTAGGAAACAAGAAAATTGGCTCTCTCCAAAGTCAACACGAAACAAAATAATTTTCTTGATAACAACGTGGATGCTCAAGTTTTCACGTATAAAAAATAGAACATGGTGAAATAGTTGCTTCAATTGCTTGATATGACAACACAATAAAAACTGGTGATGTAAGAATTCAGTTTTCGGTTCATATAGAAAATAATAGACCATGATTACTTTGATTCAGAACTAGAAACTCAAAGGTTAAGTTAAAACTGCTGAAAATGTTAATTATAGAGCATTCCTTCACCCAGTAGTAGGATAAATATTTCTTCCAGGCATAGATAGCTACTATAAAAATAATTCAACTACCAAAGAAAAGTACCTTGGGTTTTTAATAATCTCTCCTCTTCACCAACTCTCCTTCGCACGACATTAAACAAAGATCCAAAATATAATGCTAAAACAGTGCAGGTGAATGTAATGACATTATATGGCATGCTAAAATCAGGAGTCGTCAATGGCACAAGCAATACTTCTGTGTATGAATGAACGGGATTTCTTTTCTGCCAAACATCAAAGAAGACTCAGAAATTACAGCATAGGATTAAAAGGAGTTAGAAGGAGGAGGTCCTATGACTGGAAGAGTTGCAACAGAAGAAGTTTAAGCATTCATTCTCAAGTCTCAACCAGCTGATGAATATCAGATGGATACCTGAAACTTTTGTAGCAGCGGGGACTGGTCTAAGGAATCTTCTATAAGATAACTTCTGCTTGAATAAATGTCTGGAAAACTAATCAGAGCTGATGGAATGTCAAACCCCTGATTAGCATTTGGTGGATATTCATCTATGTGTAAGAATCCCTGCACAGTATAAAAGTTTGTTAGATTAATACGTAGCAAAATACCAATATTTGAAAGATTTTCCGAATTATAAGATACAAATGTACAACAGTTCAAAGAACTATATGTGTATAAATTACAAACACTCAAAAATCTGCTTTCGCACAATCACCCCTTTATAATTAGAATATATACACTGTAGAAGTTCAAATGTTTCAAGTATACAGTTCGAACATTATTATCTACTTATAGTCGACAAAACCAGAATTGAGCAGATAGTCAGCTGCCCAATGGTATTACGAATCTCACCAAAGTAAGCTATATCTCAACCTTAAAACCTTAAGAAGCCACAGAATAGTCAAATGTTTCCTTCAAACAAATTAGGCTCAAAAGCTTATAATTCTATCAACTTCATGCATTTCATGCCAGTGATAAGTCACAACAAGATTAGGCTTTACAAAGTGAAAGTAGTGAGCAATGTGCATACTCTGCATTAGTACAGTGGTTTAGCTAGCTTGAAATACAATATTCGGCAGGGACAAGCTTATCATAAGGCTATTAACTAAAACATATAAAATATTGAAGGCAAAATATGCAAATTAAATGCTTACAAGAAAAATTATATTAAAAGGCATAATTTAGTCTTCAGTACACTTGTATAAGAAATAAAATAAAGGATATTGCACAACTGTTATTAGGTTCTTACCCAAAAAGAACTAAAAAAACAGATGGAACTACTATCAATGTGCCCAGATAGACTGACTAAAGCAACTTATTCAATCATCCATGTGGCTTTTTAGTCATTATGCAGATGTCACATTTTCCATGGAAAAAATAAATGGTATGTGATCAAATTCAGTGCATGTGCGTGAAAGAATATAGACCCACATGTCAATATACGTGCATAAGCCTGCATAGGGGTAGTCTCATTTGAGATGATTCAAATCAAAAGACATCAGAACAGACCTTATCAAAATCTAAAATCAAGGCAGCTGATTGCATTCTGCATGGGACCCGAAGCATCATTTCTATTGATCCAGGTGACACCTTGTCTTCCGAAGGAGAGACCAATATCTTTTCGACCACTTTTGAGATGATCTGTGGCTTACCATCTATGAAAATTTGCAGCGTGTGGTAATATACTTTGACATACCACGGAACAACCTGAAAAACCAAAACCTGCACTGTGCACCCTTGTGAACCTTCTGAAAACCGTCTGTATGACGGTGTAGATTGTAGTGAAATAGCAACAGAGCCTCTCTCATTGCCACTTCCCATTAGAAATCTGCTTGCGTAGAAAGGTGCATGAGGACAAGACCATTTCAAAGGAAGCTTCCATGTAACTCCAACATCTACTGTTTCATAGTCATCGAAGTTAACTCTATATTCATAGAGAACTGAAGTGCTTTGACCTTGCAATGTATTAGATTCTCTTATCACCCTTTGTGGTGGAACAGACAATTCAAAAACTGGATTTCTCGATGAATAACTGGATTCCAACTTCTCAAGTTCAGAAACTAAACCTTTGTCCAGTTCATAGAAAATTCTACTAGCTTTAGAAACAACACATTGTCCAGCCACCTTCTTTCTCAAAACTGAACTAAGAGACCAACTTGGCTGAAGAGAACCATCAGTGGAAGAGACTTGGGCACTCCTTCCAACTCTAGGTTGGAGCACAACAGTTAAACTCTGCTCAAGAATCATACCAGTCAATTTAGTTGATAATAACCGCAGTCGCTGAGAATGATAATATCCTCTATAAATTGAAGGCCTGTCCAACAGAGAAGCTAGCCCAGCTTTGTCTCGGCAAGGCAGCAGTTTTAACCAGGGCGTTAGGTTCTCAGTACACACTGCTTCACGTGGTAATGCACCATACCTTAAGTTGCTTGCATTGGAGCGGAAACCCCAATGAGGAGCTGTATAAGCAGTGGAAGATGCGAGAAAGTTAATTGAAGAGCAGAAGAGACCAGAGAGAGAATGAGTAAGATTTCCCTAAGTCACATCAACTTCATTGGTTGGGAGGTCAAAAAGGGCCCACAACTCAACACCAGGGGGCTTGGCATTGGTGCTGGACATGGGATCAAAACCACCCCAGCTCTCATAGTTCCAGCGACCCTGTGTGAAAGACAACTCCAGCTCTTGAATATGAAACTTCTGGACCTGGATTAGAAATTTTTATGTCAATTTGCAGTCGTAAAAAAGAAGGCTCTTGAGCATCATAAAAAATTGCCATTTAATCTACCATTCAAGAATGCTATTTTCCCAACCTTTTGACAGATTAGCGATGTAACTAGAACAAGCCAGTTACTCTTATGATTTTGGGTATAAACTCGATTGCTGGGCCTACAAATTTATGAACAGCTTATGAATTCCCTATATAAAAAACCAGTAGGCGACTTATCCACCTTTAAGGAGACAGCTTTTACATAGTGAGGGATAAAGTAAATTGAAGACCATCTTATGGTTTGCGATGATAAGAAGTTTCTCCCACACACAAGACACCAGTTAATGACTTGTGCTTCGTGCTCCTCTATGAAGTGCAAAGTGCACCTGAAACAACAATGCAACTACACCCTGTATAATGCAAAGAATACACCTCAACGTACAATGCACCCCCCCACACACACACGCCCACCCACAAAAGGGGTGGGGGGGGGGGGGGGGGGGGGGGGGGTGTGTTTAATAAAAGCTTAAGGTAGACCAAGTCCATTTTATTAACCAATCCTTCAAAAGGACTAAGGGTGGGACACATGAATTAGAGGACAACATGCAACAGGCCTTTGTCTCAAATTTTTAGGGTAGGTTGTTTGAATCATTTACTATCATTTATCTCTATTAAGAGACATCTCCTCTATAGCACAAACAAATCATATCCTTCTTTAAAATTTCAATCCATGTTCATTGACGCATACCTCTTTCCTAACGGCTCCTTTAACTAGTATCTTATCGCTCTTTATCAAGTCTGTGATGCACATGCCCAAACCACCTAAATGGTTTTTTTCGTTTTGTCCTCAATTGACGTCACCTTCAACTTTCCAAGAATATATACTCATTTCGTAACATATCTTTTAATGGACTATCACTAATCTATCTTAGCATTCTTATTTCAGCTTCACTAAATATCTGGACATGTTTCTTAAGTGCCAACACTGATTCATAAAGCATGGTTAGTCTTAAAGTAATCCTAACTTTTAAATCAACTTCAAAAGTATTTTGTGATACCAAAGTACTCCAAAAGCACTCCTCCATTTCAATCATTATATTTTAATTCTATACACGACAGATACCTCTTCCTACTGACACAGAATTTGAAGAAGATCGAGTAGTATTGGCCATGATGAAACTAGGGTTTCAATGACATCTAAGAGTTTGGGGGAAGAAGAAGACTTTATTGCAATCAAAAGAGAATTCAGTTACAATCAAGAACAACATTCCATACAACTATAAGTTTTTCCCTCCTAAACTCAGGTATTTATACAGTTTGAAAGATATACAACAATTACAGAAATACCCTTGCTACCTTTGTTTTGCTGATTCTTTCTTTGCACTCAGGTGGTTAACTCTGCTCTCCACTACCATCTGCTAAGCTGGACTCCAAGCTGGACAATTGATGAGTTGGATTAGTGCTGACCGTAAGTAACTGCTATTGCTGACTGTAAGTAACTGCTATCTGACTAATTTGAGGTAACTGTTATGAGAGTTATTGCTACTTTAGCTAGTGATTACGATTGGAAATGTATCAATACTCCCCCCTTAATTTGACCTTGCCTCAAGGTCAAAAGTAAGGAAATGTTTTAAGAAACTCCTCATATGGAACCCAAGTTGCTTCTCCTACACTCCTATTCTTCCATTGTACAAGTAAATCTACTTCTGCTCTATTATTTCTTTTGACTAACCTCCTCTCTAGAACCCATTCTGGTTCCATCAGTAATTCCTCCCCAGAATTAAGAATGCCATCCTGCACTACCACCCTTTGACCTATATGCTTTTTAAGCTGAGACACATGGAAGACAGGGTGTATGGAAGCTTCATCTGCAATGCAAGCCTTATAGGCTACTGGACCCACCCTTGCTAACACTTGATAGGGTCCAAAATATTTTGGTGACAGTTTCTTAAACTCTCTGTGATACAGAGATTTGTCTGTAAGGTTGCAACTTAAGGTAAACCCAATCACCAACTGCAAATTCCCTATATGTCCTATGTAGGTTTGCTAATCTCTTCATTTTGTTTTGAGCCAGTTTCAAATTGTCTTTAAGGATTTGGAGAGAATTATCTCTTGTAGCCATAGCTTCTGCGACACCTTGATCTTGTACTAACTCTACATATGCCAAGATATTGGGAGGTACTCTCCCATAGACAGCCTCAAATGGTGTAGTCTTGGTAGTTCAGTGCCAATTGGTATTAAACCAATACTCAGCCCATAACAAATGCCTTACCCATTCCTTTGGTTTATGGCTACAAAAACACCTTAGGTACCCTTCAATACTCCTGTTAGTAACCTCTGTTTGCCCATCTAACTGAGGGTGATAGAAAGTATTGCAGTTCATCTGAGAATAGTGTTCTAAAAATCGCTAGGCGAACTCGGTGCAGCAGAGGTCCGTGTAGTGCCTAGCCCGCCTAGGCGGCCGCCTAGAATTTTTTTTTGAAATTTAGAAATTTTGAATTTGAAATTTCAATGTTCTAAAATCCAAATACTATCTTAAAACCCAAACAAATATCCAAAATACAACTAAGAATAAGCAAAATCAAAAAAAAAATCAAAAAACACGGCCGCCTAGGGGAGCCTAGGGCCCGCCTTAGCCCACCTAGTGCACCGCCTAGGAGGTTTTCGGTACGGTAGGCCAGCGCCTAGCGCCTAGGTGGACGCCTATGCCGATTTTTAGAACACTGACTGAGAACCCTACAATTTAAAAAAAAATTCCAGAAAACACCGGTGAATATAGGCTCCCTATCTAATACTATAGTCTTGGCATCCCATACAACTTGAAAACTCCTTCTAAGAAGACCTGAGCCACTATGGCAGCAGTGTATTGATGTGCAAGAGCAAAGAGATGTACATATTTGGTGAGCCTGTCAACCACCACCATTATAACAGACTTGTGATGACCGCGAGGTAACCCCTCTATGAAGTCCATGGATATGCCCTCCCATACTCTGTTAGGAAGTGGGAGGGGTTGTAATAAACCTGCAGGTGAAGAATTTTCAATCTTATGTTTTTGACATACTTCACCAGCCTTGATAAAATTCTGAACATCCCTCTTTATGCCCCTCCAATAACAGACCCTCCTGAGTCTATGAAGAGTCTTCTGGTATCCAGAATGCCCTGACTGAAGGGTGTTGTGATGTTCCTTGAGCATAGTCAATGCAAACTCTGAATCTGGTTCAATCAACAATCTATTCTTAAAGTACAAGAGCCAACTCCTAATGGAGTACTTGTTGGCATTAAGAAGCCCTTGTTCCCATTTTTGTAACTGCTCTTGGTAGTATTGGGGAGTTTTCATTGCCTCCTTATACTGTTGTAGCCAATCAGTCTGGACTACACTCACAGCCTGTAGTTGCACATCTTCTCTTCTTGAAAGGCTATCTACAGCCTTGTTTTATGCCCCTTTTTTGTATTCCACCTTGTAGTTATACCCATATAATTTCATTACCCACTTATATTGGACATCAATATAAATCCTTTGCTCTAACAAGTATTTAAGGAACTTGTGGTCAGTTTTTATGATAAATTGCCTTCCCCACAAGTATTGGCTCTACTTCTTATAACCGCTAGGAGGATTGCTAGCATCTCCTTCTCATAAGTAGACAAAACAGTGGCTCTCCCTTTTAGATTCTGACTCAAATAGGCTATTGGATGCCCTCTTTGCATAAGCACAGCCCCAATTCCACTTCCACAGGCATCACACTCTAAAATGAAAGTTTTACTAAAGTCAGGCATGGCAAGAATAGGATGTTGGGTCAGGTGTATTTTCAAGTCTTCAAAAGCCTTCTGAGCTGTATCAGTCCAACTTAAAGAATTCTTCTTGAGGAGAAATGTCAATGGACCTGCTATAACCCCATGGTTTTTAACAAATCTCCTATAATAACCTGTAAGGCTGTAAGCCCCAAGAAGCCTCTGAGCTCTTTGACAGTTTTGGGAACATGCCATTCCAGAACAGACTTGATTTTGTCTTGATCTACTGCTACACCTGTCTCAGAGATGATGTGCCCAAGGTACCCCACTTGCTTCTGCCCAAAATAGTATTTGCTCCTGTTCACTTTCAATTGATGGTCCTGCAGTCTTTGGAAAACTCTCTCT
Source organism: Iris pallida (assembly GCA_029216955.1). Lineage (NCBI taxonomy): Eukaryota > Viridiplantae > Streptophyta > Magnoliopsida > Asparagales > Iridaceae > Iris > Iris pallida. Next base: position 402,877 of record JANAVB010032619.1, on the reverse strand, counting down.
AGATGTGTATAATGACTTTTAAGATCTGGACTATACGCTAATATGTCATCAAAGAAAACAAGTACAAATTTTCTAAGGAAGTCCTTAAAAACAGAATTCATAAGACATTGAAAAGTTGAAGGAGCATTAGTGAGCCTAAGAGGCATCACTAAGAACTCACAGTGTCCTTCATGAGTCCTAAATGCAGTTTTGTGAATATCTTCCTGTGCCATTCTTACTTGATGGTATCCAGCTCCTAGATCAAGTTTGGAGAAATACCTGGAGCCATATAATTCATCAAAAATCTCTTCAATGAATGGAATAGGAAACTTATCTTTGACTGTCTGTTGATTCAAGCTCCTGTAATCAATGCACATCCTCCAAGTGCCATCATTCTTCTTCACAAGAATGATTGGGGATGAGTATGAACTGTGGCTGGGCCAAGGTTGTAAAAATCGCTAGTCGGTTGTTAGTTGCTTCGCGGGGATTAGGAATTAATCGGATTAATCGGGGGACTAGTCGAGGACTAGTCGGATTAATCGGTTTATATATATATATATATATATATATATATATATATATATATATATATATAAACATATTAACTTAATTACCCAAAAAAATATACGCAATATGTGTCCTTGGTATACACCATTTCTGAAACTTCCTTCTCCTTCTCTTCTTTCTTCTTCTCTGTCGGTTGCTTTTAGGTTTTTGAAAGAACTGAATTTCGGATCGAATTTTGATCTTTTTTACCCCCTTTTTTTTGGAACCGAGGCATAGTCGGCCTAATAGGCCCGTCTAGCCGCCTAGTCGTCTGCCTAGGTCCGATTATTGTTTGAGCCTTTTTTTTGCTGACTAGCCTCCTAGTCGGTAGTCGGCCCTAGTCGAGTCGGCGAAGGCCGACTACCGACTAGTCGGGGATTAGTCGGCTGACTAGTAGGATTTTTACAACAGTGGGCTGGGCCTGATTATTCCTGTAATTAGCATCTCTTGCACCTGTCTTTCTATTTCGTTTTTGTATATATTAGGGTGCCTGTAAGGTCTATTGCACACTGGTACAGAACCAGGTACCAAAGGAATTGTATGTCAAACTGCCTTGGAGGAGGTAATCCCTTGGGTTCAACAAATAACTGCTCATATTTCTGTAACAACTCCATTGTTGCTACTTTCTCACTGCTATTTGATAGCTTGGTTTCTTGCAGGCCTATGGAGCATAACTGAATGATGAAGAACTGACCCTTCTGTCTCAGCCTCTCAGGTCCTTCCTTTCAGGTTCCCTTAGTGCTAACCCAGTGTCTTGAACTCCTGTAAACTGCTGCAAAACTCCTAATTATTCATAAATTCTTGGAAATTCCAAATTATATCACCAAGGGTGCTAAGCCAGTTGGCTCCCAACACTGTTTGGGAACCAGTAATGGGTAGGGACAGAAGATCTGTGACTATCTTCTTTTGTTGACACTCAACGACAACTCCCTTACATAGTCCTTGACTAATTACTTTTTCCCCATTAGCCACCTGTACTTCAAAAGACATGTTATCTGTGATAGGTAGGCATATTCTTTTACTAAAATTTGAATCAATAAAACTGTGGGTAGACCCGGAGTCCACTAAGATCATAACTGGCTTATTTTGAACTACACCCCTTAGTTTCATAGTGGAATGACTCAAGTTGCCTGATATAGCCTGTAGGGAAATTTCAAACAAACTTTGGTTATTCCCCTCAGATTTCCATTCACCTTTATATGCTACCCCTGTATCTTCCACTTCATTCTCCAGTTCCTCCTCTTCTGTAACTAACATGAACAGCTTCTTTTCCTTACATTTATGTCCCCTAACCCATTTCTCATCACAAGTATAACACAGTCCCAAATTTCTCTTCCTATTGATTTCTGCAGGTTAGATAGTATTATGAGGTAAGGATGAAAACCATTTGGAGCCTTCTGATGCTGTAGGAACTGTAGGTAAGGTTGCCATAGTGGTTCTGCTTGGGTAGCTGTTACTTTTATAGGCTTTCTTTACTGCTAATATCTTGGACTCATAGAGTTTAGCTACTTGCACTGCTGGTAAACTAACTGGTCTTGCTACCAAGACTTCAAATATGATCTCCTCCTTAAGTCCTCCTACATACTGACTTATCAAAGAAGCTTCAGGGAGACAACTAACTTTCTTAGACAAGTTCTGAAACTGCAATGTATAATCTTGCACTGTTCCTTCTTGCCTGAGCAACTTGAGGTCAATGTGATGATCTATAAATTGGGATGGACTATACTCCATTTGTATAGCATTACAAAATTCTTCCCAGCTCAAACCCTCCTCTGATTTTAAGCAACCAGTCAAACCAATATGCAGCTGTTCCTTTTAACTGGACTGAACAAATTTTCACTCTATCCCATTCAGGGATGCAGTAAAAATTGTAGTAGCCATTCTTCAACATCCTTCTCACCATCAAAGTCTGGTATCTTCAACCTCACAGATGATTGGCCCCAACCTTGCCCTCCTTGAGGCAAATTTTGATGAGCCCCAAAGTAAAGGGGTGGTATAGTCATTAAATTTGGGGAAAACCCCTGGGATTGGGAAATTCCTGTAAATCCAGTACTCTTTCTGGGATTTTGGGGATATGTTGTGGTATTTGTCACTCCTCTATTAGGTGGATAGCACATTGGACTCGACATGTTAGCCCCAAATTGATGAAAATATTAGGGTTTGTGGGAGGAGTAGCAGCCCCAAATTGAATGAAATTTGGGTTCATGGGTGGAATTGCCATCATACCTTGAGAGCTTTGCTGCTGTTGAGAAGTTCTTGTACCCACAGTGTGATTCACACTGGTTGCCATGGCTGGAGCACCAGAGCTCTCGCCCCCTTCCCTCATGCTTCTGGAGATCTCTTCCATGAATCGATCTAGTTTGCTGCTGAGCTCAGGGACGGTCCCCTCTAAGGATCATAGGCGGAGACGATCCTCCTTGGCGGTTGGTCGAACCCCCTCCGGTGATCCTTGCTGAGCTCCTCGACTGCTCGAACCTCGCTCCCGCTCGATTCCCTAATGGGTTCGAGTGGTTCTGATACTACGTTGATACGACCTCTTCCTACTGACGCAGAATTTGAAGAAGATCGAGTAGTAATGGCCATGGTGAAACTAGGGTTTCAATGACATCTAAGAGTTTGGGGAAGAAGAAGACTTTATTGCAATCAAAAGAGAATTCAGTTATAATCAAGAATTAATTAACATTCCACACAACTGTAAGTTCTTTCCTCCTAAACTCAGGTATTTATACAGTTTGAAAGATATACAGCAATTACAGAAATACCCTTGCTAATTTTGTCTTCCTGATTCTTTCTTTGCACTCAGGTGGTTAACTCTGCTCTCCACTACCATCTGCTAAGCTGGACTCCAAGCTGGATGATTGATGAGTTGCATTAGTGCTGACTGTAAGTAACTGCTATTGCTCTGCTATTATTGACTGTAAGTAACTGCTATCTGACTAATTGGAGGTAACTTTCATGAGAGCTACTGCTACTTTAGCTAGTGATTACGATTGGGAATATATCAACATCCTTCTCAACCTATCCATCATGATGGATGACTCATCTTAGTACCGAAAACTATGACTCTTAGATATCTCTTGTCCATCTCTATGTACTCCATCAATTATCTTTTGACTTGTGTCATGTACTTTACTTGGTTTTCATCCTACTCATTTTAAAACTCTTAGGTTCCCAAAGTTTCTCCACACTTTTATTCTAGCATGTAAACCTTCTCTACTCTCACGGTCTCACCAACCGGCACAATATCGGCAACACACACCGGACACCACGGAGCCTCCTGAACATGCCCTATTAATTCAATCCATAACTATGCAAAAAAAAAAGTAAGGGCTTAATGATGATCATTGATGTAAGCCAAGAGTGATAGAAAATGGTTTGTTATCTCTTCCAATGATTTGCACAGTCGTTATAACTCATCATGCATATCCTTAATAACCTCAACATAGCTATTTGAGATTTGTTTATTCTTCAAAGGCCACCACAATATCTCCCAAAGACTTTATTATAAATTTTCTCCAAGTCAATAAAAACCATATACAAATCCCTAATTTTCTCTCCAACTTTTTCATTAACCTATTAATAAGTAATATGCTTAAGTAGTAGTCCTCGAGATAAACCATAGGCCCACATTACTACCATAATCCTACAATTTTGTACTTGAATTTTTTATAAAACAAGTAAAGAGATCATCAAACTTGTGACCAAACACAAATCTAAATTACTCAATCGACATAAAAATTCCTCGTGCTTTTTTAGCATATAAACCCTCTAATATTTTCAATACTGTATGCATAGCCCTGTAAATTTTCTAATTGTGTTGATGCCCTTGGAATTATTTCTTTTTGCACAAATATGACAACCATCCATGAACATATGTAATTTAAGACACGCTTAACAATATTCATACAATTATAATCCATGATGAATAAAAATGTTGTCTTCCCATATTGTTAATACGAGTAATTTACCAAAGTTGATTATCAATAATTTTGAACTGATTTTTTTTCTTTCTCATTTCTCTCTTTTGTGGTGATCTCTTCTCAATCCTTAGTGAAAATTGTAGATAAATGGAACAATATTAACAGATGCTAACTATAAGGGTACATATGCAAAATAAACATTTTTAAGGTATATAAATGCAATTAGAAATTTTAAAAGGGTGTACATACAAATATCGAATGTTTAAGAGGTATACATGTATTAAACTCATTCCTCACTCCTAACATTTAGATTACAGACCAATATCAATGAATTTGGATTAGTAAAACCCTAATTCAGTACTTCGGACATTGATTGGACATCAACCTGGTCAAGGCTCCAGGGTCAACGAGTCACTGGTCCAACTAATGGGTCAACCATATACAATTAAATTATATATATATATATATATATATATATATATATATATATATATATATATATATATATATATCATTTTTCAAGTAAAGTATACCATTATGGCTCCTCAAATTGAGAAGAGCGTAAACAAGCCGAAAAGTGAGCAGCTCAAGATTTTCCTAATTGGAAATTGTCCATAAAGACAAAAAAATCCCTTACAATACTTGAACAAAAATATATAATCATGAAACACTGTGTACTAAATAACCTAACATAAGCACGAACTGTCGGGTCGCACGGGTTTAAAATACCCGGCCGGTCAATCGATTTTTAACCGAGTCGATGGAAAAGCGGTCCAACTGTGACTATGACTGGATTAACCAAGAGGTCACCGATTTCCGGGTTCAACATTTGGCCTAGTCCAGCTTTGTTAACTATGACTTCACACTAGAGAGTATCTTTTTATTAAAATAAGGTTATTCTAGAACATTACTCTTTGAAATGGTAGTTTAGAAAGATATTACCAAAATAAAATACTTTTAAAAATCATTTTTCCGAAACACGAAGTTATGCAGAGGAATCAATGTTATGGAAAGACAATTTCATGTCAAAAACTTAGTGAAATCGCATTTCGAAAAAAAAACGTGACTCATCATTAAATCATGTTTCCAAAATGCAATATTTATTAGTTAAATCTTATTTTTCGAAGGGTGAGTCTGAAAACTACTTTACTTTGGTAATGCTTTCCACAGCTGCCATTTTTTAAACAATATGTTAAAAATAAACCCCTATTTACTCAAAATTCCCAAAACACGGTCTAAATCGATCAACATACAAACTCCCCATCACAAGTTTTAGATCACCCATATAAAAGATCATATAAAAGATGAGTGGTGATGGCAAACATCACCGATATAGGAAGAATCCAACCTAATTCAAATATTTCAGGAGTTTTTCAGTAGAGAATGGTTTCGGCGATAAAATTTGTGTGTTGAAAACTTTACTTCGTTAAAGAAATCAAGTTAACTTGCGTCTTCAAAACTACTTTGAAAACTATCACGTCGGTAATATTTTTCAAAGCTACCATTTTTAAAGAGTAGTTTTTATTTTCTTTAAAAAAAAAAAAAAAAAAAAATCCTATTTTGCTCTCAAATCCACGCACACGCAGTCTATATTCCTCGATCAACATATAAATTTCCACATTATAACATTAGATCACAAACTAACATCACTGGATTTGAACCACCAAAACACTAATTTCAATACTCCAACCCTAATGTCAGTAGAGGAAGGAGGACGAGATGGGTTACCAGCTGGGCAATGGCTTTGGGGAAGAGATGGTGGTGGCGGCCATTGTCGGCGGAGGGAGGAGCGGTGCTTTGGAAGTGGAAGTGGGCCAGCAGCTTCCGATCCGGCAGAGGCCTCAGGAGCAGCTCCTCGGTGAACTCCTCCTCCCCGCCTCCGCCGTCCGATCCCGCCAGGACGGGAATCGCACGGTGGTGGAAGGGGATGATAAGGAGGAGGAGGAGGAGGGAGAGGAAGGAGGAGATGATCGCCATTAGAGGAAGGGGGAGATCGAGCGTCCTTCAACTCGCCATTGGCGAGCTTGATTATTCGAGCCCTGAACTAGTTTCTTCCGTGGAAATGAAAAAAGATTGTTTGATTGTAAGATAAGCTCTCAAACTCTCCAAATTCGGATTCTATTTGCTCAATTTAGGAATAAGATAAAGCTCTCAAGGCTGAAATTAAGAATCAGATAACACGACCTTGTTCTCATGCCAGAGCTCGATCTCAACCCCATGTCAGGGCTCGGCCTCATCTCAAGATGGCATTTGATTTGTACATCATTCATTTTCGTAAGGCCCGTATGGTAAATCGTATTTGGTAGTAGATTTTAGAACTTTATGGATTTGAAGTTAAATTCATGGAATCCTATATTTAGTTGGAGATGAATTTGATATGTAAAGTATAACCAAATCCAACATTTGGATTTGGAAGAAAGAGAGTTGGATTTTGAAGGAAAAAATTAGTTATTTTTAATAATTTCGTTGTTAGATTAAATATTTAGTTAGAACTAATTAATAATTAATAAGTAATAATTAATAGATTAATAATTTGTTATGTTCTATATATTAGTTTTCTTGCAATTATTATTTTTTAAAAATATTTAATTTTAAATTAATTAACAGAAAATTTACTGTATTGAATTAAATTTATATAACTATTACAAACGAAGCAACTTCAAAATAATTTACAGCAACGAAACATGCCGCCAACTGAGATGGCGGAAAAATGAAAGCTGTAAAAGAAAAAAAAAATTCGTCAACTGAGTTGGCGAAATTTTAGCAATTTGCTAAAATTTCGCCATCTTAGATGGCTGAATTTGGGCATGGGGGTGGCTCAAGGGTTGGTTTTTTTTATTTGGTTTTAATTTTATAATGTTTATAGTTTAAATTTTGTTGGTCTTTAAAAACAATTTATTTTAAATATTAATTTTAATATTAGTACTAATATTAACTTTAGTATTAATATTAATATTTTAATGTTTATGTTATTGTTAATGTTAATTTTAATATTTATTGTTAACAAAATAAACATTAAAAATTTAATATTAATATTAATACCAATGTTAATATTAGTACTAATATTAAAATTAATATTTTAAAATAAATTGTTTTTAAAGACCAAAAAATTTTAAACTATAACCATTACAAAATTAAAATCAACTAAAACCAAATTAAACCAAATCAAAAAACCAACTAAAATCAAACAAAAAAAAACCAACCCATGGACCCCACCCATGTCCAAATTCAGCCATCTAAGATGGCAAAATTTTATCAAAGCTAAAATTGGACTTTTTTATTTTAATTTTTTTTACAGCTTTCGTTTTTTTCCTCCATTTCAGTTGGTGGTATGTTTCGTTCCTGTAAATTATTTTGAAGTTGTTTCGTTTGTAGTAATCTATATAAAATTTATTTCGGTACAATTTTTTTTTGATTAATTAAAATTAGTCATTATTATTGTTTTAAAAATTAACTTTTTTATAACTAATAGTTAGTTATTATTTTTATAAAAACAATTAACAAATAGTTAGTTATCATAATTATAATCTAAATTTATAATTTATTAATTAATACTTTATTATTTAATAGTTTATAATAATCTTAATTAATAATTTACAATTTAACTAATCATAACTATAATCATAATTATAGTCATTTATTAATCATAACTATAATCTTAATTAATAATTTTATTAATTAATATTCAATTATAGTCATAATTAAAAAATTATTAGTCTTATTATAATATTAATTAATAGTTCATTAATTACTATTTTATAATAATCTTAATTATTAATATTTTAGCCACAATTATAATCATAGTTAATAATTTATAATTTAATAATCTTTCATTATATTCTCATACTACGTTTGGGAAGGAGGGGAAATAGAGGGAGGGAAAAATTTGAGGGAAAAGTGGAGGAAAAATTAGAAACAAAGTTGTTTGGAAAGGGGAAAAGAAATAGGAGGAGGGTAATCGGGAGGGAAAATTTTGGTAGGCCCCACCAAAAAAATTTCTCCCAAAATCGGGAGGAAAATGTATGTGCTTGAGGGAATTGGGTAATATTTACCCAATTACCCCTCAATCAATTCTCTTTCTTTTTCTAAGTTGTCCGTTTATTTTTTTTTTCTTTTTTTTTTCTTCTACGGGTAGTATATATATTTCTTTCCTATCTGCTTACATATCACAAAAAAATTATCGGTTATGATTGCTACATATCAGGTAATCAAACTATCTTATCCCTTTTATTTTGTTCTATTTTTAAATTTTGTTGATTTTAAAATTTTGTTCAAATATGTAACATACGTCAATTTCTGTACATGAAGTTTCTGTGTAGTTTGTTTGTAGTTTGTTTAAACAAATATTTAACAAACTATCTTATCACAAGATTAAACAAATATGTCTCTATAAAATATAGGAGTTTCTGTGTAGTTTGTTATAGATATACATGAAGTTTAAATTTACGTATGTTACTTTAAAGATAATATTTCATCATTTAAATCTTAAATCGAATATAAGACTTTGTATTTTGATTTATTTACAATTTAAATTCATATAAATTACTGTATTTGTAGAAGCATGGAAAATATGGGGTCCATGTGGATTACAAATTGCCGCATATGTACTTTGGGCCAAACATGTCCGCATAAAGGAAAGTCGCATGACTGATTCAATGGCTTATGCAGCCCGTCAACAACCAGTTGCAGAAGAAAGATAGACGGCCAAGAGGATCAGTTCGTCTGATAAAGCTGACAAGTTCTGTCAAAACTGACAAAAGTGACAGCTCTGACACTTTGACAAAAAAATAAAACGTGAGACGTCCCCAAAAGCAAGGTTCATACGCTTTTATGCGGCCAGAAGGAGTGTCACCTAAGCCAAATGAACCTTATGCGGCTCAAACATATGCGGCCCCAAAGTCTTCGAACTTTATGCGGCCAAGAGTGACTGTGACCCAAGCCGCATGAGCTTTATGCGGCCAAAATACATGCGGCTTAAATCCTTAAGCTATATGCGGGCTAAGGAAGTTTGCGACTTAAGCCGCATGAGTCTCATGCGGCCCCACATGGTCGAAAACTGGGATACTCATGCGGCTCAAAATGATTCCTGCGACAATACACGTGGCAGGCTGACCAAGTCCTAACTGCCCAGATTTGTTGCAACAAAATCCCAACAAATCGACATATGGCGGCCAAAGAGCGGATCTTCATGTGTTATGCGGCTCAACATACATACCATTATAAATAGCAGGGTGACACACCCATGCAAAAGGCTGGCAACCTTCAAAAAGACAATTTCTTCAAGAGTTAAAGTCTGCGTCAGATAGTCCACGGAGTAAGGGCAGAGTTGATAGCACTTTCTCGAGCCTCTACCGTCACCCCCCAGAATCAAAACTAAATAATTGTACTTATATTGTTTCCTAGGATTTCTTTCTAGACTTTTCTTTGTACAAGCGAGTTTGTAATCAATTTCAGTGTTTCTGTAGTCTTTGATTTTTTAATGGCAAACACGATGGCGACTCTGCTGGGGACGTCCTTCTCCTCTGATGAGAAGCTGGTGATGCAATCTGACGCGTCCAAACTCGGCTCTACGTAGCAAATGCTTGTGGTTCGCTTTGACCAACAAGCCTTCGAAGAAATGCTCTCTGAAGGGAGCACCAGCTCGTCTCAGAAGCGAGCCAACCCAAAGAGAACTCGCAGGACATCGGTGCACAGAACTGTTGCCCCCGACCAAGTTCTCGAAGAAGCTTCTTCTGCAGCCCAAGACGGTGACCAAAGCTCTCCTGTGGCTTTGCTTCCGACCGCAGGGGACCCCACTGTCCCTAAATCCAGCAGAGGAAAACACTACGATGCTGAGTTTTTGGGGGCACAAGGGAAATCCATGCGGATAAAGAAGAAGCCGTATAAGAGAGATGGACAGTCTGCCCATGCGACAGACAACTCATGCGGCAGCCAACTCTGGCCGCAGGAAGATCGCCCATACGACAGATAACTCGGGCCGCAGGAAGATGGCCTATGCGGCAACCAGCTCTGGCCGCAAGAAGATAACTCATGCGGCACCCAGCTCTGGCCGTAAGAAGATAGCCCATGCGGCAGCCAAACCTGGCCTCAGACAGGATGTTCCATGCGGCCCTGTCAGAAGCTCTGTGTTCAACCGTCTCTCATGCGGGCCCGATGCCATACGACCTATTGAGAATGTGGGATGTATTAATCTGGACTCTTTCTACTATGCGCCTTCGGGTGCTAAGTCAAAAAAGTCTAGGGCAGTACAGGTCCAACAAGCCCAGTCAACTGTCCAAGTTGCTGATTGTCAGCAGGCCTCGTTGACTGTTACACGGGCTCCTGATGGAAAGTTGTACAGAATCACCCGCGTCCAGTCCTCCAGGGCTAACGGACATGGTGGGTCTTTAAAGTCTCCCTCCAACGATCCAGAACAAGTACTTTTACTAGCCACGGATCAGTGAGCAAACATGATACCTAAGTACCCGTGCGCTCGGGATACCCGAGTCCACAAGTTTGGTGCATAGGTAGATCAGCTTGCTACCGACTTGCGTGAGGTGATTACTCACAAATGCAAGGTGGCAGCATTGGCATGCAATGAGTCCCTCTCGGGACGTCGTTGCACCCAAGTTATCATCAACTGCTGCTGCAACAAATCAGCAGCACCTGAAGGACGACAGTCAGTTTTCCAACGATTGCAGCAACCAGCACCTATCCGACAACAACTCAAGAAACATGTGCAAATTTTGGAAGACGAGGAGTTTCCTCTCGCCTCCTGTATTTCAACTCAGAAGGTTCGCAAGAAAGGAAAGAAGACAGGCTCTTCCAGCCCGGCGATCTCAGCCAGTATTGCAAGGAGACCCTCATCTGGAGGGTTGCCACCGACAACCACATGGGGTGTCTATTTAGGCACTCGATCCAAAAAGAAGCTTCCAGCACCTGGGGGTGCACCTTCGGCCTCCTTGAGAGTAGATGAAGCTGGGGGTAGCAGTCTTCTTAGTATATGCGACAACCTGGTGTACCAAGAGCACAACAGGGGGTAGAGATCCCCCAGAACTGCACAACGGACTTAGATTTCCCTGAGGGCCACCACACTCACCAAGACGATGTGGCTTCCTGCACAAGGGGTAGTACCCCTTCCGAGTCCGAAGAAGATGACATTTCGACATTCTCCGATGATTTCTCTGTACAAAGGTACGGCACAGAGAGCGCCTCTACGATAATCCCTTCCACCTCTACCCATGTGAGGACAGTCTTTATGGCTGACGATGATCATGAAGCGCCTTCTGACAGACAACGTCTAGAAGTACTGGAAGCCATGCTCCTGTCCTTGGTCAAGTCCGTGGACGAGATCAATGCCGCCTTGCCAACTCAACCAGCAAGGACGCTCGGACAAACAAGCTTGGGACCCGCAGTCAACGCGGACTCCAACACGGTCGCCCCTCCTTTGGGTGATGATCCCGTAGCACCATCTGTTCCTTCAGCTGCAGATGAAGACAAGGAAGCTATGAGGGAAGTCCAGGAGCTCCGAGCGATGTTCAATGCCCGAGACTCCTCTCGGGATCTCAGAATACGACAGCCATATCCCGTCACATGGAGGGACGTACCTTTTCCACCATGGTACAAGCCGTTCCATATCGATTCTTATGATGGGAAGACCTCTACTAGTCGGTACATGACTTACTTTAAAGTCACCACCGATCACTTGCCGCATAATGACGCCATCCTTACGCGATTATTCATCGGAGCATTGGAAGGGATCGCATTCGACTGGTACCGCAATCTCCCCGACAACTGTATCTACTCTTTTGATGGCTTCAAGAACATGTTCCTGGAGAGATTTTATAAAGTAGGGCATGACGTGACAATGTCATCTCTCATGGACGTCGTTCAGGGAGAGAGGGAGCTCACGAGGAACTACATCGAGCGGTTCCGCCAAACCACAATGAGGTTGCCCCAAGGCAACCCCGAGAGCTCCTTGATTGAAATCTGCCAGAAGAAGTTGCTTCCTGCAATTAGCCTCTGGATGGGTGACGATCAGTTCAGGGATTGGACAACCTTCATCATAAGTGCTACCAACGCAGAGGCAAAATCGAAGAAGGCTCGCCAGTTGGGATTACACATCCCAGACGGAGAAGATAAGGGCAGATATCCTGGTTCCACCTCCAGCAACAACAACAGTGGCACCATCTCCAACCGGGATAATAAGGACAAACAGGCCATGGTCGCTGATGCGACCCAGAAGCCCGAACAAAAACAGGCGGAAGGTCAATGCCCCAAGGTGAATTACTCATTTGAGGATAGTCATGTCAAACCTATCTTCGATATGCTCTTGCAAGGGGGTAGGATCCAGCTCCCTCCACCAAGGCGTGAGCCCCGAGCGGCAGAAATGTAGGACCCAAAATATTGTCACTTCTACCGTTATGTCCACCATTCGACTCATGACTGCTTCCAATTAAAGCGGTACATTCAGAGTCTTATCGACTCCAAAGCTCTGTCGATAGACTTTGAAGAGGTTACCGTGGCAGCGAACATGGTTTCAATTCAGTTCGACGACTTCCCTCCAATAAGCACTCCAAACGGGATAATACCTGTCCCCCGGGCGACGATGGAGGTTACCAATCTTCCACCCATTCGGAACCAGACATCTGGACTGGTACCTCTTACCACATCGTGAGGAAAGATCATGTGGGTGCACCCGTACTTAGTGCTCAAAGTTACCCAGGTGGTGTCATCTCCTACCAATAAGAAGAAGTACAGGAATTCTAGATCCTGCCATACAATTTTAGTCGAGGCTGAGGAAGCTGCAGCCATTGTTACCCGGTCTGGAGCACAAGTCCAGCCCGCACGGGATAGTTCAGTCGAAGATCCTCAGCCTCCAACATTGCCTTCCTCTGATGTTCCAAGGCCATCTCAGCCTCCACCGACAGATAAATCTAAGCCAAAGGAAACTGCTTCGACAGGCCACTCTGTAATGATGTACCTCAGGGACTGGAGAGACCCTACAACTTTGACATATTAGCACAATTGGCTAATACGTCAGCAAAGTTGTCGTTATACGAGCTCCTAAGGCTCTCCAAGGATCTTCGTGTCGCATTAAGCGAAGCACTCCAAAATGTTGATGCCTACTTAGCTCAGGTCAAGCCTCCAGTGGAAGACCCGCCAGCAGATCTACAGGGCAGCGATAGCACAGATGCGATGCCCAACATCATATTTACCCCATAGGACATATTGATCAAGTCTAATTTGTATGATCGGCCCTTGTACTACACTGGATACATAGGCGACATCAAGGTGGATCGGATGCATATCGACCCTGGCTCGTCAATAAGCATCATCTCGAAAAGCTTGCTCCAACTTCTTGGCATCCCTATGCACCGGCTAGCGACGACCAATACTGTCATTAGCTGTTTTAACTCGGAAAGGAGCTATCCTCTAGGGAAGATTCGATTGAAATATCAGATTGGCGACCTGAAGACGGAGGTCACCTGCTACGTCATAGATGCAGACACCACCTACAACATCCTTCTGGGACGTCCGTGGATACATGACTATATGATCGTGCCATCTACCCTTCACTAGTGCTTCAAGTATGTCAACAGGCACAGCTTCGTGAAGACTGAATTCGCCAACATCGATCCCTTCAAAGGGGTTGAGTCTTATTATTCTTCGGAAGCTTGTCTATATGAAGAATCCAAGAAGTACATTACTGACAAACTGGAGACCATCACAGGGCCAGAGGAACCCTTGATAATTCACCACCAGACTCGTAAACCAGGCAAAGCCGCACCCCTTGTCGCAACTTTGCATAAAGAGGTACCTGGTTCTCTCGTTCAAGCTGCGCAGTTGAAACCAATCGTCATCCGACTCCCAAAGTCAAGAGCCAAAGCCCATCATAGGGCCGATGGTGATCCGATTGCCAAAATCCACTCAAAGGCAATCGGAAGACACAAAATTCACTGCTAAACCAATTGTCATCCGTCTTTCCAAGATGAGTCGGCAACCAAGTGTCGATCCAACAGTCTCAGGCAAGTCAATACCTCAAGCTGAATCCTTGGTGGTCAAGTTGCCCAAGACAGCATTCTGACCTCTAAGCTCGTAGGGGGTAGCCGAAGAAGACGTAGAACTCGCCAAATACTTGGTGGCACAGGTGGATAGCCTCTCTCCTGATAATGTAATCCCTGTGGACAAAATTCCTTATTTCATCAATAAGAGGCTACCGTTAGACTAGTCTGAGTGTGATAAGCCTAATATAATGTATACTGCACGGGACTGCCTAGACGTTAGTCTGTACACACGGGTGACAACCGTCCATATCCCAAATAGATTTGCTCCCGTTAAAGGCGCCTACTTCCTGGTCTTAGACAGAAAAGGATGGGGTCACACGATCATCTTTGGCCGAAAAGAAGGTCCTCAATCTTTCACGCCACAAGAGTCCAATCTCGGACCCGACGCTGGGAGATTACCGCTCAACCTGTATAGTCCTCAAGCCAAGTACTTCATACAAAAGCAGGGGTACGACATGGAGGCTATCCCGAGTCTGAATCATGGTAGCGGTCGGCGATTGCCTCTACAGCTGTCAGTACCGGCAGGGAAACCTCAGGACCATTATCACAAATCCAGACGTGGCCTCGGGTACATTACACCACCAACAACGCCCGAAAGTTTCGATGAAGAATGTGAGTGGCATTCTCATTCGTCCGAGTCACCCATTTACGACTCTGATAGCAGTATTGGAGATATATTTAGACAGACATTATCTGTCAACATGACATCCGCTGATGTCGAAGAGGAAGACGAAGATCTACTTGAACCACTTGAGTTGGAGCCGTGGATCCAACAACTAGACGCACAATGGAAGAAATGCTTTGAACTTCATGATCCTCCTACTGAGGACGAGGTTACGCAAGTTAACCTCGACGATGAATCCTCTCCAAAGCCAATCTTCGTCAGTAAAAGCCTGACAGACGGCGAGCGGGAGTCGTTGTTATAACTCGTCAGAGAATACATCGACATCTTTGCCTGGAGCTATGAAGACGTGCCAGGACTATACCCCGAGATCGCACTTCATAAGCTCAACATTTATCCGGACGCAAAACCAGTCAAACAACAACAACGACAGTTTCGTCCAGACATCATGAATTCCATTGAAGTGGAAGTAAACAAGCTTATAGCTAGCGGTTTCATCCGCAAAGAGCAGCACCCAGACTGGGTAGCCAACGTAGTACCAGTCATTAAGAAGAACGAAAAGATTCGAAATTGCATCGATTTCTGTAATCTAAATACGGCATGCCCTAAGGATGAATTCCCTCTTCCGATCACCGACATAATGATCGATTATAGGTGTGGCTTCGAGCGCATGTCCTTTATGGATGGCTTTTCAGGATACAATCAAATCAAGATGTCTCCTGATGACGAGAAGCATACGTCATTTCGAACACCGATCGGCGTATATTGTTATACGGTCATGCCCTTTGGCCTGAAGAACACCGGTGCAACATATCAACGGGCTATGAGTGTCATCTTCAGAGATCATTTGTGCAAGACGGTGGAGTGTTACGTTGACGACATTGCCGTCAAGAGCCGCTCAAAAAATGATCACTTACATGATTTGAGAACAGTGTTCGACCTCATGCGAGCGCACAACCTGAAGATGAATCCCACCAAGTCTTTCCTGGGGGTGTCCAGCGAAAAGTTCTTGGGCTTTGTCATTACTTCCCAGGGCATTCACATAGATCGCGAAAAAACAAATGCAATCCTGGAGATGAGTCCACCAAGGAACCTCCGTGAACTCCGTGGCCTTCAGGGAAGACTAGCCTATATCAGGAGGTTTATATCTAATCTCTCAGGGCGATGTCAACCCTCCACTCAACTCATGAGGAAAGGTGTCTCTTTTGTATGGAGCGAGGAATGTCAGCGTGCCTTCGATGCTATTAAGGAGTACTTGACAAATCTGCCAGTTCTGGTAGCCCCGGTCGTCGAAAAGCCCTTCCTGCTCTATGTACGGGCGATAGAACACTCCCTCGGTGCTCTACTAGCACAGAATAATAACACGGGACATGAATAAGCCATCTACTATCTCAGCCGGATGATGTTAGGGCCAGAATATAGGTACACCGCCATGGAGAAGGAGTGCCTTGTCCTGGTGTTCGCCATTCAGAAAACATGACACTATGTGATAGGGCAGACCATCCATGTTGTTTCAAGAGTTAATCCTCTCAGGGTTCTCATGACCAAGCCCGGTGCACTCAGTTCTCGTCTAGCCACCTGGGCTATACTATTATCTCCATACGACATGGTTTTTGTTCCGCAGAAGGCTATCAGAGGTCAAGCCCTGGCTGACTTTCTAGCAGCCCATCCAGGCTCAGAAACAGCCAGAATCTATGAAGAAATTCTCGACGAAGTCATCGCCTCGAACAGGACTTCACATGATGCTATTTGGCGGATGTTCTTTAACGACGCTTTAAGAACAGGGCCACAAGGTGATATCATCGCTGGAGTCGGGGTAGTATTAATTTTCCCCTCTGGGTTGGTGGTCAATCGGGTATATTCTCTTACAGAATCCTGTTCAAACAACATAGCCGAATATAACGCTCTAGTCATCGGACTCCAACTCGTAAAGTAAGTGGGGATCAAGTACCTGGAAGCATATAGTGACTCACAGTTGGTTGTTAACCAGATTCGAGGTTCATACGAGGTTCACAATGAGGACCTGATTCCCTACTATCAGACAGCAATTGCCATCATTGCAACCTTAGAAGGATTCTTTATAGAACATGTTCCTAGGCTCCAAAATATCGAAGCCGATGCCCTAGCAGGTCTTGCCGCCTCCTTGGCACTTCCAAATGATACTCATCATCTAGTCGACGTAATAGGCCATGAGCTGGTCTGTCCCAAGAACAATCTTCAACTGGTATGAGTTACTCCGCCAAGATAACCAACGACATACAAGACTGGAGACGCCCGCTCATCGACTTTGTACTCTATAGAATTCTACCAGAGAATGTGAATGAAGCAACTTCAATCAGAAGACGCTCCCTCAGATTCTTCTATGATACGAAGACAAAAATGTTATATCGACGATCCTACGATGGGCTACTATTAAGATACCTATCAAACACAGAAGCCAAAGAAGCTTTACGCGAAGCTCATGACGGCACTTGTGGGGCTCACCAACCTGGCCCAAAATTGTAAGATCGTCTCCGTCGAATGGGTTATTACTGGCCCACAATGGTAGCAGATGCAGTTGATTATGCAAAGAAGTTCAAGGCTTGCCAGATCCATGCTGATTTCATACATCTGCCATCTGAATTCTTGCACCCGACAGTGGCCTTTTGGCCATTTGAAGCTTGAGGAATGAACATCATTGGACCAATCACCCCACCGTCATCTAGAGGGCATCGGTTCATACTTGTAATCACCGATTACTTCTCTAAATAGGCGAAAGCTGTTCCGCTGGCAGAGGTTAAGACATCGAACGTGATTAGTTTCATAAAATATTACGTCATCTACCGTTTTGGACTGTCCTGGAGGATTATTCATGACAATGGTCCACAGTTCGCAAGCTACACTTTTTATCGATTTTGTGATAAGAATCGGATTCAGAACATAGCCTCGACATCATATAACCCATCGGCTAACGGTCTGGCTGAGGCTTTCAACAAAACCATAATCAAGCTCCTCAAAAAGTTTGTGTCTGCAAACAAACACGACTGAAATAAAAAGCTTGGCGAGTGCTTATGGGCGTATCATACCACAATTCGGACGGCTACAGGAAATACACCGTTCTCCTTGGTTTATGGAAGCGAGGAAGTCCTCCCACTGGAGACTCAGATTCCCTCACTTCGAGTGGCCCTTACTTACCGGTTAATGTCGGACGATAATTACCGCCGACAGCTACAAGAGTTGGAAGCATTAGATGAGAAGCGTTTACAAGCTCAACAAAGCATAGAGCTCTACCAAGCGCGCATCTCTCAGACTTTTAATAAGAAAGTCAGACAGAGAATATTCCAAGTCGACGATCTCGTATTGGCCATTCGCAGACCAATGGTCATGACTCACAAGACCCCCAGCAAATTTCAGCCTAAATGGGAGGGTCCGTTCATCATCGAGACCGTATTCTCCAACGGCGCGTACCGTCTCACAAAACAAAATGGAGACTTGCTCATGATGCCCATCAACGGCAAGTTCTTCAAGAAATATTATATCTAAATGATATCTTCCAATTCTCTCTCAGATTGTGAGTTATGTACCCTCTGGTATCACTGAACTTACACTCTGACCTCAAATCTCCCAGATTGTTGAGTTATATACCCTCAGGTACCACTGAACTTAATCTCTAACTATTTTGACTGGATTCATATCTCATCTCCTGGTCACATCTATGAACTTCCACATTAAATGCTTCTCTCCACCAAGAGTTTGCCTCAAAATCTATTACCCGCACCATCAGTGCGCAGAAGGGTAATAGGTCCATAAAACTTATCCTAATCTATTACTCGTACCATCAGTGCATAAAAAGGGTAATAGGTCCACAAAATTCTCCAACGGAAAAAAATAACCATGTCCATATTACCTCTGAGTTGTTTTCCCGTCCATCATAAACAAATCACCCAATACATAGAACTTCCACGTTGATAACACCTCTGAGTTGTTCTGTGTATCCCCATTTGGCCTACTTCTACCACGTCCTCATTACCTCTGAGTAGGGAGGCTCTACTTTAGACCCGTATTTACCACGTCCTCATTACCTCTAAGTAAATATGTCGGTTTTCTCTCCACTTATTATCAGTACTCGTATCGCTAGTACATAAAAAGGGTAATAAGTCCATAAAAATTATCCTAATCTATTACTCGTACCATCGGTGTACCAAAGAGTAGTAGGTCCACAAAATATCATTCAAATCTATTTGCTCATATTTTCAGATACACAAAAGGGCAATAGGTCCACAAAAATCCCCTAGTGGGGTGTCCGTTATCAAACACAAATACTGTATTAGGCCCTCTAGTACAAGCACCATAAA
Source organism: Iris pallida (assembly GCA_029216955.1). Lineage (NCBI taxonomy): Eukaryota > Viridiplantae > Streptophyta > Magnoliopsida > Asparagales > Iridaceae > Iris > Iris pallida. The sequence goes on along the minus strand of JANAVB010032619.1, from coordinate 383,430 downwards.
ATACCGCAAATAAAGAATGGACATACCCTGCTTATTTAAAATCAGTTACATTCATAGGACTACACCTCCAGTAAAGGATTGCATTGAAGTCCAAAAGAAGCAAAACGTAAGCTACAGCTATAGACAGACAGAAATACAAAGACAGATACGAACGTTTAGTTACATGTATTTTCGGAAACAGCAAGTACATGGCAACCCACGGATCCCTACAGTCAAGGATCATAGTTGTGCTGAAGCATATACCATTCCCTCACCTATTTCATATACGAAAGATCTATTTGACTGAAGTCTTCGGTAGGGGCAGGAGGGTCAGAACTCCCAATACTACTGCCCTAAGACTTGGGCTCCTCCTTTATAGCAGCCTCAATCTTGAGAACAATCCCCTCCCCAATGGATGCCAGCTCTTCTTTTACCCCAACTTTTGGTATCACCTCCTCCTTTGCAAACGATGATTCTTGTTTGATGAAAGGGGACAGCATCTCCTCCTTCACAATGGTCACAACCCTCGGCATGGATGCTGCAAAAAGAATCAAAATAATTATATAAAGATAAAATAAATGGACTCTGCTTTGAGCTATGCGGCCTAGACTCATGCGGCTCAATCATGAGATACTTAGGTGGCTCATTCATGAAGTGTTCATGCGGCTCAATCATGAGACACTTATGCGGCTTAGTCATGAGACACTTAGGCGGCTCAATCATGAAGTGCTCATGCGGCTCAATTATGAGGTACTTATGTGGCTCAGTCATGAAATACTCATGCGGCCCAATACTCATACGGATCGGTCACGAGGCAATCATGCGGCCGAGCCATACAGTATTCATGCGGCCCGATCATAAAGTGCTTATGCGGCACCTATGCGGCTCAGCCATGAAGTGTTCATACGGATCAATCTTGGGGCACTTATGCGGTTCAAGTTCGAATGAGCAGCGATTATGTAGCTCAGTGCATGCGGCCCTATCATACAGAATACATGTGGTCCAAATAAGATAGGGCATGCATCGACCAGGCTTAAAGCAGAGGCAGTATATGACAGGCCCACACAGAAATATGTGCTATAGTCGTTCAAAATTTCAGTCGTCGTCTGCCCACCATCCTTACTCTTGAGAGGGAGTTGCTCGTCGGAATGAATGGAAGGAGCGTCTGTCGCTCTCGACGGAGAAGCAAGTCTCTTCCCTTTGGCCGCCGCACTAGTCGACCTGGAAGCTTTTGGAGCCATAGCAGAAAGTATGATGAAGTCGAAGGAGAAGAAGGTAAAAGAGGAAAATCTCTCTCCGAATGACCCCTATTTATAGAGTTGCTGAAAAGTGCCTCTTCGATTCTCGAGATCATTAAGGATAATGACGACGTTTGGGGACTTTATCCCTAATAAACGTCGAACGTCTCTTCGGTTCTCGAGACCATTAAAGATAATATTGATGTTTGGGGACTTTATCCCTAGTAACCGTCGGTTTTATTTCGAAAAGAGATCCACAACCGAATCAAGAAAATTAAATACAGCAGTGACAGGCTGGCAGACTGATGGGGTCTTCCTGCGGCTCGAGATCTTTCTGTGGCTCGAAAATTCCCTGCGACTGGAAGACTCCCTACGGCTTGACATATTCCCATACTTCTTATTCAAAGTATTCCAAATTTGCAATTTGAAAACTTTGAAGGGGGTCTTGTAGTAGCATAGAAAATAGGGGTCCATACGGATTACAAATTACCGCATATGTACTTTGGGCCAAACAGGTCCGCATAAAGGAAAGTCGCATGACTGATTCAATGGCTTATACGGCCCGTCAACAACCAGTTGCAGAAGAAAGATAGACGGCCAAGAGGATCAGTTCGTCTGATAAAGCTGACAAGTTCTGTCAAAACTGACAAAAGTGACAGCTCTGACACTTTGACAAAAAAATAAAACGTGAGACGTCACCAAAAGCAAGGTTCATACGCTTTTATGCGGCCAGAAGGAGTGTCACCTAAGCCAAATGAACCTTATGCGGCTCAAACATATGCGGCCCCAAAGTCTCCGAACTTCATGCGGTCAAGAGTGACTGTGACCCAAGCCGCATGAGCTTTATGCGGCCAAAATACATGCGGCTTAAATCCATAAGCTATATGCGGGCTAAGGAAGTTTGCGACTTAAGCCGCATGAGTCTCATGCAGCCCCACATAGTCGAAAACTGAGATACTCATGCGGCTCAAAATGATTCCTGCGACAATACACGTGGCAGGCTGACCAACTCCTAACTGCCCAGATTTGTTGCAACAAAATCCCAACAAATCGACAGATGGCGGCCAAAGAGCGGGTCTTCATGTGTTATGCGGCTCAATATACATACCATTATAAATAGCAGGGTGCCACACCCCTGCAAAAGGCTGTCAATCTTCAAAAAGACAATTTCTTCAAGAGTTAAAGACTACGTCAGATAGTCCACGGAGTAAGGCAGAGTTGATAGCACTTTCTCGAGCCTCCACCGCCATCCCCCAGAATCAAAACTAAACAATTGTACTTAGATTGTTTCCTAGGATTTCTTTCTAGGCTTTTCTTTGTACAAGCGAGTTTGCAATCAATTTCAGTGTTTCTGTTATACCTGTCATTGATTTTTTAATTGCAAACAATATTATCTCTAACAATAAAAACATAATATAAACAAAAAAAGTTAATTTTTAAATCTTAGGCAAATATTGATTTTATCTACAAGTCATGTATAAGACATCTCAAAAATAAATAAATAAATAAATAAATATTGTAGGAGTTTAATTGTTATAAAGTTTATTATTTTAAAGATAATATTTTATTATTTAAATCTTAATTCAAATATAAGATTTTGTATTTTGATTTATTTATTAGTTAAATTTTTTACATTACTGTATTATCTTTAATAATAAAAATATAAATATAAACAAATAAAAATATAAATATAAACATATATAGCTAATCTTAAAAAATTTAGTTAATCTACAACTCACGTATATAGTTAATCTTAAAAAATCTACAACTCACATGTATAGTTAATCTACAACTCACGTACATATAGTTAATCTTAAAAAAAAATCTACAACTCACGTATATAATTAATCTTAAAAAAAAATCATAAACGTGAGTTGTAGACACCTCATAAATATATATTTTTATTTTTTATTTATGATTTTTGAGATATCTCTAGCAAAAGAAAATCATAAATATAAGATTCTTTTTGTTTATGAGGTGTCTTATAGATTTATTTATTAGTTAACTTCATATATATATTACTGGATTAGTTAATCTACAACTCACGTTATGAGAAACCTCATAAATAAAACTTACGGATGAGTTTAACTCCTATTAATTGATTATTTTAAAAATCATGAAAAAGTTAAGGACAAATCAGTAAATTTATCTATCTCCCACAAACAAACAAAAGTTAAATTTTTACTTTTCCTATCCCCATATTTTGGTCATCCAAACAAGAAGAGGTAGTGTTAACTTTCCTCTCCCTCAAGTTTTCTTCCTCTCAAATTTTCCTTTCCCTCCCCTCCTATGTTTCCGAACATAGTGTTAGTCTTATTATAATCTTAATTAATAATTGAGTAATTTATTAATCATAATTATATTCTTAATTAATAATTTATTAATTTATTAATTATAATTATAATCTTGATTAATAATTTAGTAATTTATAATTTTATTTTAATATTTTATAATAATCCCAATTAATAATTTATACCTTTATTAATCATAATTATAATAATTTATTTATCATAACTATAATTTTATTTAATAATTTACAAAAATATTTAATTATAATATTAATTAATAATTTATTAGTCTGAATTATAAATTATTAGTTACTATTTTACTATAATCTTAATTAATATATATTAATCACAATTTTCATCGGTATTAATAATTTATTACTTAATAATTTAATAATTAATATGTTATTAAAATTTTAATCAATAGTTTATTAAAAGCATATAATCATCATTATAATCTTAATTAATAATTTATTAATCATAATTATTTATAATTATAATAATAATTTAATTATTAATAATAATTATAATAATAATTATAATTAATTAATTAATTATTATTTTATTAAATAATATTTTATTATCATAATTATTACTCATAATTATAGTTTACCAAATTCTATGTTTGGTTGGAGTTGGATTTTGATTTGGATTTAGAAATTCATGATTTGGATTTGGATTTGAATTTTGAATTTCCAAATCAAAATCCATTTTACCAAACAAGTCTTAGATGAACCCACAGGAGGGCTATCAGCATCGTGTGCCCATGCATGTGTGGATTTTCTGTAATGTGTATCTATAATATTCATCCCTACATATATAAAATCATCGGCTTCTCTCCCTAGATATGCGTGAGTCCTTTGAGTGTAATCCGTGCTATAGCTTGGCTCGTGAAGTCAACTTTGTTGGAAACGAAGCACGAAAATTGTTTTCCCAGATCAGAGTCCTGCAAAAGAATTGAACAAAAGCACATAAACAAAAAATGTTAAACATAAATCACAGACATAGAAATTTTTGACGTGAAAATTCCAGATGGAAAAAATCACGGGACGATCGGAGTCTAACCTTGAAGAACCTCCACTAATGGAATAAAGAGAATACACGCTCTACAAGCTCCTCCCGATCCAAATGGATCATCATAATTCACTTGAAAGAAGAAAATTTGATTGTAAACTTCGAATAACAAGAGATGTCAAAAAATTATTCGAAGCGATCTCTCACACAATAGGCTTCAATCTTTTTTCTCTCAAAAGTTGTAAAGCAGTATTGCTCCTCTCTTTTTTGGGTTAATTATACTGACCACTCCTATGTTTCATGAGTATTACAGGGACTACCCCTATTCCGAAAATAATTACACTGACCAACCCTCTCCTTTATAAATTTTATTAACCATAGGATTTAAATTTTATTAACCATATGATTGGTTAGTGTTATTAGTTTCTCTAGAAAATAAAAAATTATAGGGGTTGTACATGTAATTAGTTTCAAAGCAGGGGTGGTTCGTATGATAAGTGTAAAATATAGGGGTAATTAATGCAATTAACTCTTTTTCTTGAGATATATTTTATGGTGAGAAAACACCTAGTATAGTATTCTACTATATGTAAGAATATTCAATCAAAATTATTGATATATTTCTATTATATATAGGAATACAGAATCCAACTCCATTGAGATACTCCTACTATATATAGTAGTACTCAGTCCAAATTATTGGAATGTTTATATTATATATAGGAATACCCAATCCGACTCCGGGGTATTTTTCACATAGGTTGGGAACCCCAGTCACTCCAACAAATCTTTTCCTTCATAACTATGTGGAGGGGGTCGTCATCCCGACGATCCTCCTGCAGTACTCGAACTTTTCCCTTAGAAGAACCTTCGTGAATATGTCTGCTCCGTTGTCATTTGTATAAATCTTCTCAAGCATCGTATCCTTCTTCTCAACCACATCCCGTATCCAATGATACTGAGCCTCAATGTGCTTGGACCGACTATGAAATGTCTGGTTCTTCACAAGGTGAATGACACTCTGGCTATCACAAAGCAAAATATATTGCTCTTGTTTTAGCCCCATTTGCTACAACAACTTCTTCATCCACAACAACTCCTTACAAGCCTCTATCGCCATAATGTACTCTGCCTCTGTCGTCGACAAGGCAACACAATTTTGCAACCGCGGCTGCCACAATACCGCTCCACCAACAAACATCATCACATAGCCCGAAGTCGAGCGCCTCGTGTCTACATCTCCAGCCATATCAGTGTTAGTATACTCGACCAGCTTCGGCTCGTCACCACCAAAGAAAAGTCTCTAATCGACACTGCCTTGAAGGTACCGTATAACCCACTTGACCGCTCCAATGTACACTTCCAGGATTGAAAAGATACCTACTAACTGTACCAATTGCGTGAGCGATGTCTGGTCTCATACACGCTATAGCATACATGAGACTTTCCACGGCTGAAGCATATGGAACCCGCTCCATATCTTCCTTCTCGTCCTCGGTAGATGGACACTACTCCATAGTGAACTTAAAGTGAGCTACAAGGGGGTTACTAACTTTCTTCGACTCGTCTATCCCGAAACGTTGAAGTACCCGTTGAATGTACTTTTTGGGGCAAGTGTAACAATTTGGATTCTCTCTCTTGGTTGATCTCCATCCCAAGAATAGTCTTCGATGCGTCCAAATCCTTCATAGAGAAGGTCCTGCCCAGTTGGCGCTTCAACACCGCTATCATAGGGGCATTTCGATCCGCCAGTAGCATATCATCAACATAGAGCAGTAAAATAATAAAATCATCCTCGACAAAGTACCTCATAAATATGTAGTGGTCCGATGTTGTCCGCGCCTAACCATGCTCCCCTATAAATGACTCGAACTTCCTGTACCACTATCTCGGAGCCTGCTTCAGACCATACAAGCTTTTCCTTAACCGGCAGATCAAGTGTGACTTGCCCATATCACAGAATCCCTTTGACTGCTCCATATACAACTCCTTCTCAAGATCACCATGGAGGAATGCTATCTTCATGTACATCTGCTCGACCTCCAAGTCGAAACTGGTTGCCAATACTAGCACCACCAGAATAGACGACTGTTTGGCGACTGGCGAAAAGATCTCATCATAATCTATGCCCTTTTGCTGACCGTAGTCTTTGACTATTAGCCTTGCTTTGTATCAAGAGAGTGTAGCATCATCTGTCTGCTTCACTCTGAAAACCCATCAATTTTTTAAAGCCTTCTTGCCCTTTGGCAACCATACGAGATCATAAGTGGAGTTGGCCTGTAAGAAACTCATCTCCTCCAGCATAGCCTCCATCTACTCATGCCTATGTTCGTCGTCCATAGCCTCTGCGAAACTTTTGGGCTCTCCTCCGTCACTCAGTAGCACATACTCATCTAGTGAGTATCTCGTAGATGGTCGATGCTCTCTGTCGCTCCTTATTAACGGAACCACTAGTGCTGGCTGTATATAAACAGCCTTCTCCCCTTCAAGAACTATCTTCCGGCCATGTTCATCCTCCTGAGGGTTACCCTGACCACCATCAGCAGACTGATGATCAAGGTTGGGAGCAACTTCAAGTACTGGCTCCTTTATAACTGGATCCTCTATGATATCCTCTGGGAACTACTCGAAGCAAAATGACTATATCTCAGATAATTTTTCAGCTTAGAAGGCATCTTGGAATACTGAGTGTTATCTATGGTCTGATCTTCGATAAATACCATGTTCTTGCTTCTGTAGATCTTTCTTTCCATGGGATCATAGAGTCTATAGTCAAACTCATCCCCACCGTAGCCGACAAATACGCGCTGCCTCGTCTTCAGCTCAAGTTTAGACCTCTCATCCTTCAGTACATACACGGAGCCTTATAACCAAACACTTGCAGGTGAATGTATGACAACTCTTTGTCGTACCATACTTTGTCAGGCATATCTTCCTACAAAGGAGCACTAGGAGATAAATTAATAGTATAAGTAGTATTGTAAAGAGCCTCACCCCCAGTAACTATCCGGTAATTTTGCCTCTGATAGCATCATCGTACCCTCTCCATCAGTGCCCTATTCATTCGCTCTGCTACACCATTGAGTTAAGGTGTCTTAGGTAGAGTCTTTTGGTGTCGTATCCTTTGCTCTCTGCAATAAACATCAAATGGTCCAATGTACTCGCCACCATTGTCTGGCCAAACACATAGCAGCTTCTTGCCCGTCTCCCTTTCAACAGAGGGCTGTAACTCTTTGAAAGTGGGTAGCACCTGATCCTTGGTCTTTAAGGCATAGACCCAAACCTTTCTAGAACAATCATCAATAAACGTCATAAAATAAGAAGCACCACCAAAGGATTTTACCTTCATAGGATCACAGACATCTGAGTGAATCAACTCGAGCAACGTTCGACTTTCTCGAACTTGGGTGACTTTAGAAAGATACTATATTTTTCTTTTCTGCTAAACAGTGCATGCACTTCTCTAATTTTGTAAACTTTAGCCTTGGAATCACTTTCTTGTTCACCAAGTAGCTTATCCCCTTCTCGTTGATAGGGCTGAGCCGCCTGTGCCATAACTCGGTAGACGCATCATTGAGTGCGTTCATATCTTGTGTCCCCTGTGTGCTCCCTTCAATATAGAAGAGTCCGGCTTCTTGCTTCCTATGGCAATCACCATCGAACCTCTGGAAAGCTTCCACCTTCCACTGACCGTTCCCGAAGAGATTGAAGAAACCCTCATCATTCAACCTTCCAACCGACACCAGGTTGAAACGGATTTTAGGGACATGATGGACATCTTAGAGAACAAGAACTGCACTCATCTTCGTCCTCATATGCACATCTCTAATGGCAACCACATTCGATACATCTTCGTTGCCCATCTTCGATACTCCAGAGTCGCATGTCATATAAGTGGTAAATAGTGCCCTATTGTGAGATATGTGCGCTGAAGCACCCGAGTCCACCAGCCAAAAAATATCATCGCATGAGAGGTTCATGACAACCTCATCACCTACGACGATCACATCATCTCCATGTGCGGAGGTGACCACTATAGTGTTCTCATTTTGCTTCCCCTTGTCACCCTTTCTCTTTCTCTTCCAAACGAAATAGTTCCGCTTGATGTGGCCCTTCTTGCCACAATGGTAACACTCTGAGTTCTCGTACCGACCCTTGGACTTGCCTTTGTTCTTCTCTCTACCACCACCTGGATCCCTACTTTTGCCCCTTTCATGGCTCTCTGAAACTAACGTCTCTGAGTGGAATATAGATAAAATACTCTGAGAACGTCTCCGCACCTCTTCATTTAGTACCCCGTTCATGGCAAACTCCAGACTGACTATGCCTTCCAGAGCAGAAACGATCATAGATACTCATACGGTCTCCGACGAATCTGGCAATGTATATTGCAACTTATAGAAGCATGGAATTTCAGGCACATCTATAGGCCAGAATTCCTATGCGCTTAACACTACTCAAACGTGCGCCAGGGAGCTCAAACGAAGTACTTGGCACAGCAAAGGACAGCAAAAGTATAGACATCAAAAGAAGATTTTTATTTCATATAAAAGTCTATTGCATATTTAAAGAAAGGCTTTACAAAGGAGAACTTCTACAAAAAGAAAGATCCTAAGACTAGAGCCAGGCGCAGCAAACTGCCATGCGCTCCATGCCAGGCGCATCATCAGGTCAGGCACGTCTTTTCAGCATCTCAGTCAGGCGCGTCTCTTCAGCGTCTCAGTCAAGCGTATCTCTTCAGCGTCTCAGTTAGGCGCATCACAGCATATGCGCTCTACTTCGACCCGATCAAGTGCTTCGGCTAATGAAGCATTTATTGAGCAGAACAAGGGTGGGCGATCAACCCCACTCTAGATGGAAGAAGAGCTGTCCAAAGCCCAAGGAAGAGGAGAGCACCACAATTTCGATCTACGGCTCTTCCAGCATAACGGAGACGGGACTCGAGTATCCCGATCTTTGGATGCAATAGGCACCTTCGGCCTGCATCGGGAGCCCACGATCCTGATTTTTGGATGTAACAGTCACCTTCACAAGTGTGTGTACGAAGACAACTCGTCGTATCTTTACCCTCGGGAGCGTCTTGTCAACAGAATGTACTCGAGCAAAAAAATTCATCTCCATTCGGGAAGACGGGAGAAAACGAGAAGCAAACTCTCTCCCTGCTGCTATTTATAGGCCAGGAAAATCAAACCCATGCGCCAAGTGGCAGGCTCTCCGAATCCCGTGTAATGAATTTGCATTTATGGTGATGAACCTGTCCCCTCGAATTCAGCCAAGTCAAAACGATAATTTAAAGCACTCGAAGAACTCAACAGTCGGACCAATGAAAGATGTGTCATACAACAGATATGCCGGTCAGATACCGCATATCAAACAGACGCGCCCATCAGTACCAAGCACCTTATAAAAATGTGCCCCACACGTCCCCATGTGCCTAGTGGAACGCAGATCAATGCACCCACTCAAAAGCCCATCACCCGTCAAGAACATTAAATGCTGAAGTCTGATACGACAGCAGCCATGCCTCGATGACAGAGCAGCAACAGCTTTTACAGAAAACGAAGCACCGCTGACGTCAGCATCATCATTACTTTCTACTGACGGTTACAAGCCACATGGCCGATCAACCACTTGCATGCGCCTCAAAAGCCATACGCCCAGACGGGTTCGTGACTCCTGATGGTTACGAGCTAAAGTCTTCTCATGCGCCCAGTCCCAGACGCATCCTGTCAGATCACTCTCCACCAAATCTGAGGTCTTTGAGCTACGAACATGTGCCACGTGTCCATTGACTTAGTTCAGTCCGCGAAGGGGTGCTAACCACCCAAGATCTCAGCAACCGAAGAATCCTCTCAGTCGCCACGTGTCAGCTCTTCCGCAGCACCACAGGTACAACAAGAAGGATTCAATCTCCAAATCAGGGCGCATCAACCATGCGCCCCCGCCAGCATCAGCCACGTGGCATTCCTATGACCAGGCGCATCCGATATATGCGCGCATGAGCAGCCAGCCTGCAAGCTATAAATAGAGGGATCATTTCTTTCTTACACACACACAGAGACATATACAGACATATATCGTCAAAGACAGAAGTAACCAGATCATCAGAGTTACAGAGACGGATGTCTACTCATAGAGATCGGAAGAGACACTCAACGTCTTCTTCCCCTCCGTAAGCTCCGGCATCCAGAGCAACCCAGACCTTCAGAGAACCTAAAACCGTCGTCAGATCGTCAACGGAGTCAACGTATTACCACTCGCTCCACCGACACAGGACCCAGATAAAAAAACAAAAGTGTACTCCTAGGACTACATCTAAGTCCTATATTGTAACACTGTTTTGTTTGTAATTGAAATTCCAATTCAAAGGTTTTGATGGCAAATAAGCTAGCGACTCTGCCGGGGACCTCTTTCTCCTCCGATGAGAAAGTTGTGTTGTAATCTGACGATGTGAAGGTGGGATCCTCCCACAAGATACTAGTCGTATGCCTCAATCAACAGGTGTATGAGGAGTTCATCTCTGAAGGTAGTGCAAGTCCTTCGAAGCGGCTGCCGAAGCCGAAGAAGACTCGCCAAGCCTGGATGCACAAGGTGGAGGCCCCTAGCACCATCACTGAAGAAGATGTGCCGATGCAGCCTACCCTTCTCGCTGACGCCCTCAGCAGCCAGGATGTGCCTACGGGTGTAGCGCATCTCTCGGGAAAACGTGGTGCTGACCACATTCCCTAACCATCTCCTTCTTATTCATGGAAGATTCGTCGACGGAGCAGGGGCGCGTCTAATGCCCTGCGTATGAACTCTGGTGCACCGCAGAAGGCCTCTGTCTTTGACAGACTCACTCACTGTCATAGCAAGGATAATTTGGACTCTGAGTACTATGTGCCCCAGCGGACTGGTACGAAGAGGTCCAAGGCGGCACGGGCCATGCGCCTCAAACGTGTTATGCCAACGACAAACCAGAAGCATGCGCTCACAATCATGTGCGCTGCTGATGGTAAGCTGTACAAAGTTGACTCGGATGCTTCTGTGCCAGAAACGAGCCGACCCTCAAAGTCCTTGTCTCACTTGGGCACATCTGCTGCATTCAAAACCAAGTCGTGCAAGGCAAACTCTATGGTCTTGAACCCCCGCGCCTACATTGGTTGTGCGTCTGAGGCTGGTTCAAGCCACCCTAAATGTTGCTCTCCCACTACTGATCTGGGTGCATCTTTTACGCTGGATCAGGGGGTACAGCATTCACTTAACCACCCCGGCGCTTGGCCTTGCCATGCGCCTGATGGGGGTGTGAAGGTGGCACTCTCCCCTAACGATTTCCGTAATGTGATCATTCACAAACGCCGATCAGGAGAGTTGACTGACAAGCACAATACGCCCCTCACAGGGCACACCTGTGCTGTGGTCACTATCAACTATTTTTGCAAAACAGCAGTCCTACCACAAAGGCAGTCTGTGTTCCAGCGGCTGCAATCCTCAGTACCCCTCCAACGTTATCTCGAAAAGAAGGTGTCGATTGAAGAAGAGCCAGAACTAAAGGTTGCTTCTGGCAACGTAGTCTCTAACTCCTCATCAATTCGAAAGGAGACTGCCAACTCTTCGACCTCGTCCTCATCCAAGAGCCAGCCGAGGAAGACCAAGGTGACTGTCCCATCCTCAGGAGTGTTTGAACGCACCCGGGCAAGAAAAAAGATTTCAGAAGAAGTAATAGCTGGGGGTAGTCAAGCCCTTGTTGATCCTCCTTCCGAAGACGAGGATATCCTCCAGAGCATTACTGGGGGTAGCCAGAATGAAACTCTAGGAGAAGCAACTCTTCTACAAGAGAGCGAGGCTGAAAGTGAAACTTCAACCGATCCATCCACTTCCAGTCACGTCATGACAGTATACATGACGGGAGGTGGTGATGCGGAGTCAGATGCTCCACCAGCAGACCACGTTCAGCGTATATATACTTTGGAGGGAGGACTCAAAACACTCTCTGCCTCCATGCAAACACTGACTCAAGTGGTGTTTGAGATACTGTCAGCTTTGGCCAGGACACCTTCCACTAATCCTGACCCAGGAGCCAACGAGGAATCAAGTGTGGCCCTTCAACGGGCATCCTTGAATACCGATTGCTGCGAAGCACCTCGGATATCGGAACCTTAAAAATGTACAACTCCAGACTGTACCGCCTTCTCCGACTCCCAGCTCCACGGAAGGCGTGGTTGAGATGATCAGGGACTTGCGTTATTGCTTCGAGTCAAAGATCAGACATGAGGAGCGCCAGAAGATGGGGATCCCACAACCATACCCCCTCGAATGGAATAAAGTGGTCTATCCTTCCAAAAATAAACTACAAACGTTGACTCCATACGACGGGAAGGACTCTCCACGCCGTTATCTGACATACTTCCAGTCCCAAATGGGACATCACCCGAAGGAAGACGCGCTACTCACCAGCATGTTTGTCGGGGCGTTGAAAGGAGTGGCTTACGAATGGTACTACAGTCTCCCTGACAACTCCATATCCTCCTTTGATGACTTGACACGCCTCTTCCTCGATCGTTTTTACGACGGAGGGAAAGACATGACAATGGCATCCCTCATAGAGGTACGTCAGAAGAAAAAAGAGACGGTTCGAGCATTCATCGAACGATTCCGACAAGCCTACTTCAGACTGCCCCCGGGTATGCCAGAACATGCACTCCTCTCCTCCTGCAGCATGAACATGCTTCCTGCTGTTAAGCTCTGGCTCAACTCCACTCCTTCTCCCGACTGGAGTTCCTTGATTATTGAGGCCGAAGCAGCTGAAAAGAAGGCATGCAATGCTCGCCTTCTGGGAGTCAGTTTCCATGCCTTTGAAGACAAGGAAAAATGGCCTGCTGCCAGCAAACCTGGACGCGAGACGAAGGAAAATCAGGCGTTGACTGTCAATGCCTCTAAAGGCACGCAAGCACCTACTCAGAAGTCTCCGCTTGTACCGAGGCCAAAGGAGGTCTATTCTTTCAATGATGAAGACACGTTGCAACTCTTCGAGATGTTGAAGCAGGGTGACAAGATTAAGTTACCGGACCCGAAGTGTCCCGACGAGGTTAAGAGAGTTGACAATCCGAGGTACTGTCACTACCATCGTTTGTAGGACATCCAACTCAGGACTGCTACGTCCTCAAGAATTACATCCAACGCATGATCAATGCGAATGTCATCTCCGTCGATTACGAGGAGAAGACAGTCTCGGCCAACCTGGTGTCGCTCCAATTCGGCACCTTGTCGCCAACTACAGCACGAGATGGCGTCGTCTCCATCCCAAAGGCGACAATGGAGGTGGTCAACCTACCACCTATTCATGACAACGTGAGTGAACTCATCCCACTCACCACATCTCGGGAAGAGATCTTATGGGTTCACCCAGACCTCGTCTCCGAAGTTACTCAACCGGGGGTACACACTGCCCCCAAAACCAAGGGCAAGAAGATCAAGTCTTGCCGTATGGTCTCTTCCTCCGCGGAAGAGGCACTTCCTATACAAAAGCATTCGCAGCAGAACGCCCAACCCGACGAAGCTGCCGTCGAGGTGGTGCCTCCCTGCACCGCCCCTGCTGTCCAGGAAGAGGGCCCATCCAGGCCCCCAACAGCCAATAAATAGAAACACGTGGAGGCCTATTTCGAGAAGCATTTACGAAGGGAAAATGCTTCGAGGCTAGCCAAGCCCCACAACTTTGACATACTGGCACAACTTGCCGGTACTCCTGCCCGCTTATCTCTGTTCGAGCTTCTTTGTCTTTCCAAAGACACCCGCGAAGCTCTCTGCGAAGCCTTGAAGGATGTTGAGTCCTTCATCAGTTAGGTTAAGCAGCTGGAGGATATCCCAACCATATGTGCACATTGCCATTGTGTATAGGAGGTCATCCCCAACATAATCTTCACCCAATAAGACATGCTGCTCAAGCACAACCGGCACAAGAGGCCTCTGTATTACACAGGGTATGTGGGTTCCGTCAAAGTGAAGTGAATTCAAATTGATCCAAGGTCTTCCCTCAGCATCATTCCTAGGACTCTGCTCTCAACACTGGGGATTCTGATGTACCGTTTGGCGCCTTCTAACAATACAATCAGTGGTTTCAATGCCAGCAGAAGTGAACCACTGGGCAAAATCTGACTGAAATGTCATATCAGGTAATCTTCGAACCGAAGTGACTTGCTACATCGTGGACGTCGACGTCAAATATAACCTCCTGCTGGGTCGCCCATGGCTGCACGAGTACATGGTGGTGCCATCTACACTTCACCAATGTATGAAAACGTGTCCACTAACGACATCATCCGGACAGAGTTCGCAGATATTGACCCTTTCAAGGGGGTCGAAGCCTACTTCATCGATGCTAGCTTATATAAGTCGCTCGATGAAGGGGAAGCCAATGATGCTGATGATGAAGCAGAAACAACGGCGGAGACAGACGTGGAGGCAGAGATAATTCCCGACACTCCTTTGAAAATTTGACTCAAAGGAAAACTGCCTCAGATGCTGCCTCCCATGGCAATCAAGTTACCTGGAAAAACCCCGAATTCTCTAGATAGGACACCCGTCGAAGCTCCCTTGAAGATACGGCTCAAGGGAAGACCTCCTCAAACATCGGCTCCCCTTGTGGCAAAACTATAGGGGAAGGCACCGATCACTGAAGGTGCAGTTGAGGCACCCATAAAGGTGCGTCTTAAAGGCAAGCCTCCGCAATCTTCAGCCTCACCCAAGCTGTAAGAGAAGGCCCACATAGCCCTCTCAGATCCCAAGGTCAAGTCTGTGATGAGCTCTCCCGAATCAGCTCCAGTGCTCACGGATGAAGAGTTAGGAGAATATATATCTGCTGATATAGATGCACCTTCTCTTGACAATGTAATCCTACGAAACAAAATCTTGTGTTTTATCAATAATAGAGTGTCTTTCAATTATTCTAGTCTTCCACATTGGAATGCCATATATACACTAGATAACGCTCAATGGTCGTTACAAAAACAAATAATGACCGTCAATCATGTAAATCGAGTAGTCCCGTCCCAAGGAGTCTGTTTTATAGTCCCACTGCGGAACCGGGACGAAAAATCCATCATCTTCAGCAAAGTCGAGCATCATCAAGACCTTCCGCCACTCGAGCCAGAACCGGATACCGGCAGAATACAAGTCTATCGGTACACAGACAAGGCAAAGTACCTCATCCAAAAGATGGGTTACGATCTGAAAAGCAACAAGGGCCTAAACTACGACAAAGGTCGGCATCTTCCCCTCTGACTCCCAACACCTACAGAAAAGCCGCAGGACTACTATCATTGTACTCGACGGGGGGTAGGCTATGTCACGCCACCGGCAACTCCAGAGAGTTCGGAGGCAGAAGAAGTGGAAAACTCTCATTCATCTGAAGCATCAACTTGGGATTCCGATACCAGTATCGGCTCAGTCTTCAGAAAGGTGCTATCAGTCAACATGGCATCTGCATAATCTCGAGAGGATGAAGGCGATGACCAAACGCCGAAATTCTTTGAGGAAGAACCTTGGGTTCAACGCCTAGGAGCGCAGTGGGAGTCTCGTTTTGAATTACGCGAACCCCCTACCGAAGACGAAGTCGAACAGATCAACCTTGGGGACGAGTCTTCTTCCAAACCTATCTTCATTAGCAAAAGTCTAAAAGGAAGAGACCGGAAGTCCCTAGTCCAATTGGCCAAAGAATACATCGACGTCTTCGCCTGGAGCTATGAAGATATGCCGGGACATGATCTCCAGATCGCGATGCATAGACTTAACATCTTATCTGATGCTAAGCCTATAAAGCAACAACAATAACATTTTTGTCCTGACATTATGAACACTATCGATCAAGAGGTGGACAAACTCCTGAGCAGCGGGTTCATTCGTGAAGAGCAATATCCAGATTTGGTGGCCAATGTCGTCCCTGTCACCAAGAAGAATGGGAAGATACGAGTCTGCATCGACTTCAGAGATCTCAATACTGCTTGCCCGAAGGACGAATTCCCACTTCCAATCACTGACGTGATGATCGACAATACATGTGGCTTCGAACGCATGTCTTTCATGGACGGGTACTCGGGCTACAACCAGAACAAAATGTTCCCCGATGACGCAAAACACACATCATTCAGGACTCCGAAAGAGGTTTTCTGCTACACAGTAATGCCCTTTGGCTTGAAGAACGCTGGTGCTACATACCAACGAGCTATGAGTACCATCTTCCGTCAACATCTATGCAAAACAGTTGAATGCTATGTTGATGATATCGCAGTCAAGAGACGTCTCAAAGGTGATCACTTACAAGACCTAAAGACAATCTTCGATCTCATGCGAGCGCATCAACTCAGGATGAACCCCGCTAAATCCTTCCTTGGGGTTTCTAGTGGAAATTTCTTGGGCTTCATTATCACGGTGAAAGGTATTCATGTCGACCCCTAGAAGACCAAAGCCATCCTTGACATGGACCCTCCGAAGAACCTCCGAGAACTTCGAGGCCTGCAAGGGCGTCTTGCATACATCCGAAGGTTTATAACAAACCTTTCCGAAAAATGTCAACCCTTCATCCAGCTCATGAAGAAGGGAGTCTCCTACGTCTGGACAGAAGAATGCCAGAAAGCTTTCGATGATATCAAAGCTTACTTGACGAGCCCGCCAGTCCTGGTGGCACCCGTCGCAGGCAAACCATTTCTCCTCTACGTCCGTGCCATGGATCATTCCCTCGGCGCTTTGTTGGCTCAGAACAATGATGCAGGCTACGAGCAAGATATCTACTACTTAGTAGAACAATAATCGAAGCTAAACACCGGTACAACCCCGTCGAAAAGGAATGTTTGGCTTTGGTGTTCTCCATCTAGAAGACTTGCCATTACGTTTTGGGCCAGACAATTCATGTCATCTCCCGAGTCAATCCACTCAGGGTTCTCATGACGAAGCCGGGAGCATTGAACTCCCGACTAGTGACATGGGCAATCCTGTTGACACCGTATAACATGGTGTTTGTTCCACAAAAGGCCGTCAAGGGTCAAGCCCTAGCCGACTTTTTAGCCGTACACCCCATCCCAGAGTCCTCCAGACTCTATGAAGACATCCCGGATGAGGTCCAAGAATCAAACATCGCCGAAGAAAACTCTGTCTGGCGGGTATTTTTTGATGGTGCTTCGAGAACAGGCCCCAAAGGCAAATCATCGCAGGAGTGGAGGTGGTCTTAGTCTCCCCCGATTAGCTGGTCATCCAGCGTGCTTACTCCCTTTCAAAGCCATGCTCCAACAATGTTGTCGAGTACAATGCTCTCATCATGGGACTCCAGTTGGCGCGACAACTGGGGGTGGATCATTTGGAAGCTTTTGGCGACTCAAAACTCGTCGTTAACCAAATCCGAGGGCAGTACGAAGTTCGTCATAAAGATCTGGTTTTTTACCACGAAGTTGCATTAAAATTATCTCAACCTTCACCAAGTTCTTCATAGAACACGTACCTCGGCTACAAAACCTGGAGGCTGACGCTCTGGCTGGCCTCGCAGCTTCATTAGCAGCATCCCTCGGGACTCAACACTACATCACGGTAGTTAGTCGAGACTTGGTCTGTCCTAAAAACAACCTATGCACACAAATGGCCCATGCCGTGATGATAAGTGCCGGTGTTAATGTCTGAGACTGGAGGTTCCCATTCACCGACTTCGCTGTCTATGGAATTCTTCCAGAAGATCCGAAAGAAGCCGTCTCGGTCAGAAGGCATTCCCTTCGATTTTATTATAATACAGCTACTAAAATGCTGTACCGACGTTTCTATGATGGACTTCTCCTTCGATGTTTTTCCAACGAAGAAGCAGTCGAAGCCCTTCGGGAAGCTCATGACGGGACTTGCGGGGCTCATCAACCTGGCCCTAAGTTGCAGGATCGACTGCGACGCATGGGTTACTACTGGCCAACCATGGCAGCCGACGCCGTCGACTATGCTAAATAGTGCTATGCTTGCCAGCTTTACGCCGACTTTATCCATACACCATCGGAACCACTACATCCTACAGTCGCCTCCTGGCCCTTTGAAGCTTGGGGCATGGACGTTGTAGGACCTATCACCCCTCCTTCATCGAGGGGACACCGCTTCATCCTAGCCATCACTGACTACTACTCCAAATGGGCAGAAGCAGTTCTACTGACGGAAGTGAAAAGCTCTAGGGTGATCAGCATCATCAAGCATCATGTCATCTACCGTTTCGGGGTACCTCGTAGGATTATCCACGACAATGGTCCTCAGTTCATCAGCCATGTTTTCAGCAGATTCTGTGATAAGAAACGAATTCAGAACGTAGCATCAACCGCCTACAATCCGGCAGCGAACGGATTGGCCGAGGCTTTTAATAAGACTATCGTCAGGCTACTCAAAAAGGTCCTTTAATCCAACAAACGCGACTGGGACGAAAATCTCGGCAAGTGCCTTTGGGACTACCGTACAACGGTACGGACTCCTACGGGCAACACACCATTCTCCTTAGTCTACGGAAGCGAAGCGGTACTGCCTCTTGAGATCCAGATACCCTCACTCCGTGTAGCGATCATAAATCAATTGACAGAAGAAGACAATCAACGCCGCCGTCTGCAAAAATTGGAGGCACTTGACGAAAAACGTCTCCTAGCTCAGCAGCACATTGAACTATATCAAGCCCGTATATCACAGGCTTTCAACAAAAAGGTCAAGCAGAGGACTTTTCAAGTAGGTGACCTGGTCCTGGCAGTTAGGAGACCGATGGTGTTGACTCACAAAACACCAGGAAAGTTCGAGCCCAAGTGGAAGGGACCTTTCATCATAGAGACGGTATACTCAAACGGTGCTTACCGCCTCGCCCGACCAAATGGGGACTTGTTCATGATGCCCATCAACGGCAAGTTCCTAAAGAAGTACTAATCTTGACATCTTTCAGATATGTACTTCCATCTCTACCTAGCAAGGGAATCAGTGGACCTGATCATCAGAGCACACATACTCCTCCCTTTCATAAAATCTTATGCTTTCGGAATCCAGTTGTTTTATGGCATTCTATCTCCAGTAGAAGATCAACCACGTCCACAATACCTCTGAGTTGCTCCTCTACATCCTACAAAGTGGAATCTTACACTAAGTAGGATTGTGCTACTTATCATGTTTACCATGTCCACATTACCTCTGAGTAAACATCCTGTACAGACAACCCCTGCGTTATCGTATATTGATCGCAGAACTTCCATGTCCATATTACCTCTGAGTAGTTCCGCGTATCCCCCCAAAGTCACTTCTACCACGTCCATAAAACCTCTGAGTAGGAAGATTCCGTCAATTAAACCCCATATTTGCCACGTCCACATTACCTCTGAGCAAACATGTCGGTCCTCTCCAACTTATTATCTGTACCTAAAAACCAAGGTGCGCAAAAGATAATAGGTCCACACAAATCACTAGTTCATGACAGAAAAGATGAACACACCAGAAATTTTTTTATTTTGCATTCAAAAGTAAAGGATTACATCCCAGCAAAGTTGCCAAAAAAATATATATATAACAAAAAAAGACTACAATTCCTAAGCATCATTGGGATTGGCAGAAAGCTCTTCGATCTGATGCTTCTAGTCTTCAGCCCGAGTCTCCACAGTCGTCAAGACTCGGCGTTCAGCTTCTTGACGCATCACTTCCACATCCTCAGGAGCAGTATCATTCTCGTGCTTAGCGTCCAATTCTTGCCGCTGGCAGGTCAGAGAAAGAATATGGCGGGTAACAACTGCTTCCTCCTCCTTAGACGATACGTGGTCAGCCTGGGATCGCTCAGCATCTAACAAAACTTGGGCCCGCTGGTCTTCAAGAAGGCAAATCTTGGCTGTGACCTCCGCTGTACTAGCATCCAATGAGGCCCGCAGCACTACCTTCTCCTACGTGGACTGTGACAGTCTCTCCACCGCAGCCTCAGCTTCGGCCACCTCGCGGTCCCAGATGGCCACTGTGGCCTGATAGGATGACTCAAATTCAGCTATTAATTTCTCCTTCTCTGCTTCTATCAGAGCAGAAAAGTCATTTCGTCGAATACGCTGAAGTTCAGAAAGATGCTGGTCGAGCTCAGCCACCGATGCCTCCAGAATCTCAGCCATATGATCATGGCCCCGATGGGAACGTATCAGACCAATGTAAGGGAGAGCCATGGTTTCCGCCATCGCGAAACTCCCGTTCGCATTTAACACTGTCGACACGCCTTTTTGTAGCATCTTATATACCGCCTCAACGGCAAACTGCACATATTCATCCACGTCTGCCAACACCTGAGGCATCATAATAGGTATTGGAGGAGCTATCGTAGAGGTTAAGAAAGATCCCCCGATGAGCCGTGGATTCGGAACCTCAATGTCAGTAGGTTCTTCTCTACCGGCAGTACGGATTCCGTCGCCAGCTGAGGAAGCTAGAGAGGGACGCAATACTGTCCCTCAAGTGGAAGATGCTGGAGGAGTATCTTCTATCACAGGGCCCTTGCCCTTATCAGAGCTAACAACAGATGGTCCTCCGACATCCGAGTTGATGGTATTATCCCCGGCCGGGGCCGGGCGGCTCTCCCTTTCGTTCGAAGCGACAAGGTCCGCCCCTGGCAGTTCAACCTCCCTCGGAGCTGGGCTCGAAAAATGAATCTTATCACCCGCATCAGCTCCACCTACAGGGATGGGTGTAGGGCTCAGCAGGGACGCCGACTCTACCACATCAACCCCCACTCCCGGGGCATGGGTAGGGCTTGGCCACGAGGCCTCGTGTATGACCAGCGCCTCGGTACCACAACCGAAAGGAAGCCCGACAACCACATTCTTGTCAGAGACGTCTCCACTAAACGTGATCTCTCTGGCAGCTGGATCAACATCTTCCTGCGAGCCATCGTCAGAAGAAGACGAGCTCCACACTTCCTCCTCGTCTGGAAGGACTTTTTCCACAACTTCCTTTAGGGCCCTGACGCTTTCAGGCACCCCCTTAACAGTCGGTTCCACTCCCGGTCGAGGCTTCATGCCGCCCTTCTGATGGACCGACAGGGAGACCTCAGCAACCTGAGGTGCTATGTCACGACCCGCTTTCGAATAATCGGACACGAGTCGGACACGCCCAGCCTTCGTCATTAGACATGACGAAGTAAGCTGTACCAAACTAAAAAATCTAACCAGATAATCATAATTGTATATAATTACAGCATCTAAAAAACGTATCCCAGAATGATCACCATAATCCATAATTCTATGTATATAAATGTACGAGTCATCAAGAATGAAATGTACTATGAATTCTAAGACAATATCTAAGAGTAAAGCTAACAGTCTAAACCTGAACCTCAAGCTAAGTCATGACCCATCTAGCTCAGCTAAGATCCCGGTCTCTGGCCCATATGGTAAAATGATATCCTGCAAGCATACCTGCAACTTATCCAGTCAGGAGCGGAGCAAAGTACAGTTCTAGTTAATGAAACAAGAACATGATATGAACTGAGTACAGGAGTACAGAAAAATAAGATACAGGAATGAACATGATAGTACAGAAAAGTAGTACAGGAAATAAGTACAGGAACTATAGTACAGGAAATATAATGTACATAAATGAAACTATAATCCTGTAGTACCAGACATGATAAGTGCACAATATCGAAATACATCTAGTCCATGTGATCGGCTGGGGTGAGTACAAGAGCATGCACAGGAGTACATAAATATGGTATGACTTAGGGCCCGCGTGCACGATGCGAGGCCTAAGCTAGGAACATGAGTATAGTAACCGGGATTGGTCACATGGCTAGTGTATTTCCCAACCAGACACTAAAAAGCACTAGAACAAGAGTACATGAGTACATGATATTGTGCCATGACGTGTCACAAGAAAGAGTACAAGAATGTAAATGTATAAAATCATAGAAAAGTACTTGCCTTGCTCCAGGAAAGTACGGGTAGTCAGTGGAACTGGATGTCCTCCTGTTATATTAAGTACAAGTTGGTTAAGTTCTTCTTAACTATACTAGCCATTTCTTACCCTTATAAATTAGTTTAATGAACTAAGTCTATAAGTCTATATATAGCCATGCTAATGATAGAACTAAAATTAAGATGACTTCGTAATGGAACACTATATAAAATTTTATAACGAAATAAACCATACAAAGGAAATGAGCAAAAGATTAGTTGTTCAAAACATTTTATCAAGAAAATTAAGTCGAGTATTATTCAATTTAGCCCAACCAGCGAGATTACACTTAAACTATATTCCACAACAGCAATCCATACAAAACCCAATCTTGGCTCTCCTAAGCTTGACTTGTACTGCCATCTACCATCCTCTACAAGTTCTAAGCAAATACCAGCAGTAGCTTCATAAGCCATTTACTTCTCAACAACTGATTGTCTCTACTAGAAAGGAGGCTGAAAGAGTAATCCAGCAAATCCTTGCACAGAGAAATGACCAAGCTCACTCTACTGAAGAAATAAAATAATAATAAAAGATCAACACTCACAAAGCTAAATAGCTCCCAACCAATACCCATTTTAAATATAATGGCTACTTCTTCTACTGCAATAAACCTAACTTGAGCTACTGATCTCAGCAACATTTGAGCCCCAACAATTACTTGCTTAAACACAACCAACTCCTTCACACACAGGTTCACAAGTTATACAAATTTGATTGAACTAAATTGATTGTTCAATCGAAATTTACTGTTCAGCCACTATACTTCCATCTACCTTGCCCAAAATCTAGTATTATATAAAACTAACTTAGAAGACAAAACTCAGAAGAACATTCAAACAAATTGTCATCAACCCTATACGCAAACCCCAGAAAATCATACAACCAAATCGAATCATAAATTCAAAACTGGAAAACAACCAACATCAAACAACTCAAATAGAAAATTTCCTGCAATTGCTAGACTCCATCCCAGACACATCCGTTCTTGGACACCTTGGACACGTGCTCTGATCAGACATGAACGGCATAGACAGGAACACGCAACTTTTGATACAAACCGAACCAAATCTCATAACCGATCCCTGACCAAAATTTTCTATTAAATCTATGTATAACTAGGCATTGGTCAACACTAGGAAAATAGGATGTTACCTGAGTAAAGGAGTCCACCTGGAAGTGAAGACACGATCACAGAGTCAGACACGGCTTCAGTTTGGATACACAACTCACTGAGGGCAACGATCAAGCACCTAGTCTCGTCGTCGTCTAGATATCGATCTGGAGCCGATAAATCAAAGAAAGAAAGACTTAATTAAAAAAAATGAAGCAGGATTGGTTCCAACACTCCAGATCTGAAGAATTTCATACTCAAATAGACTCACCGAACGTTGATCCTCATGATCGGAGAAGACGACGATCACGTGGAGATAAGATGCGTATCGTCATCAGTGTAGAGTCGGATCGGATTTGTCGATGATGCCGCAATGAAAGGGTCACCGTCCGTCGAAGCACATCCGGTGATCCGCCGTTCGTCGGGAAAGAAATCCCGTACGCTGTGGACAATCAGAACAAGGATTATGAATCACCAAATTAAATCTCACAAGGATCGAACAGAGATCGGTTTGATCATTTAGAATGTTGACCGAGCGATCAAGAAGAAGAAATCAAAGAGGGAAGGGATGAAGAACTCACTAATCGGAGAAGATGACCGAAACGATCGAAGAAGCTTGTTGTCGTCGACCGAGAGGAAAATTGCCACCACGAACTATCGGGGAAGATTTATCCCCTCGCCGTTCTCGATCGGACAGCTAAGGCTTTAGCGGAGAGATGCTGCATCTACAGAACCACCATGGCCGAACTGGAGGAGGGAGGGATTCCGACCGTCGCTCACGCCGGAGAAGGAAGCTGCCTCTAGCAGAGGGGATCGTCCTCCGCTAGCCGTCGTTCGAGATGCTACTGCCGGTGATGAACTCGCCTAGACACTGTAGCCGTGGGGTGGAGGCTTGTCTCCAGAGTGATCGCCGCCATTGCCACCGTCGCCGCCATGAGTTCGCGCCCGGTCGAACTGGAGAGGAGGAGACTCGAAAATTGGTAAGAAATGAGAGTGATTCACTCATTCACTCTCTCTCTGTTCTGATATAAAAAAAATAAGACTTTTACAATAAAGTTCCTCCACCTACGACACTCTTACAATGAAGCCCTTCCCCTTTTCGCAATTTACAACCAAGCCCCCCTTCAAATAAAGTTTTTAGAAAATACCCCTTCCTTTCTACCATTTACAAAAATCTGTTAAAAATCAATTAGCAATCAAATGGTGGGCCCCAAAGTTTGTTGCAACAAACTTTCAAGTTTTAAAAATAATTCCTGCTCTAACAAATTTCCCTCCAAAAATATAATTCCAAATATTTACTATTTAAACTAAACTTATTATTTTATTAGAAAACTTTAATTTCTTAAAAATAGGAAAGTGGAGTTACAAATCTCTCCCCCTTGAAAAATTTCGTCCTCGAAATTCGAAGACCTACAAAGTAAATCTCAAAATCACAAAAGATTCAAACGCAAATCATTTATTAAAAATATAATTTTCGAACACTAGAATACAATCAAGCAAACAAGCTAGGATAGTGCTCTTGTATCTCGTCTTTGCGCTCCCATGTGGACTCTCCTGGAGTATAGTGTCTCCATATGACACGGACAAGTGGAATGGTCTGGTTCCGCAGTTACTTCTCCCTCCGATCAAGGATCTCCACTGGCTGCTCCTTGTAGGTCAAGCTCGGACCCACCTCTAGCTCTGAATAGTCGACCACATGACTCAGAACTGGAATGTAGCATCGAATCTGAGACACGTGGAAAACGTCATGCACTCCCTCCAAGCTAGCTGGTAGTGCCAGTCTATATGCCACCTCACCAATCTGCGCTGTCACGTCGAAAGGCCTGATAAATTTCGGACTGAGCTTTCCACCTCTGCCAAAACTGATGGTGCCCCTAGTCGGCAAGATCTTCAGGAACACACTATCTCCAACCGCGAGCTCTAGTGGCCGTCTGCTGCTGTCCGCCCGGTGCTTCTGTCGATCCCGCACAACTCTGAGATGCTCCCTGAGCCTTGAGACCCCGTACGATAATTATACACAAGAAGTTGGAATAACACGATCAATGATCATGAATCAAATAGGCACGAGATAGAATGAAGTTCCAATTACAACTTAGAGGAGCAAAATCATGAAGACACAATTATTAAGTACGATCAAAAATCGATAGTTTAACACAAGTGGACTAGGATACGATAGGAAAATCATGGTCAGATAGACATGATTTAAGATTGAAGTTTAGACAATGCACAAACGAAGTATGGAATCAAAATCTGACAATGTATAATTTTGAGGAATTCAATGATCTAATGATAAAATACTAGAAAGGTAATTAGCAAGGGTTGATTGAGAAAGCGTACAAAATACTCAGGAGATACAGTATCAAATCCGGATGAACGTGCAAGGATTTGTGATTTTCGAAAACCAATAATCATAGAGAAAGGAACATAGTTTCTATGGTATCCGGAAACATATAGATATTTGAAATCACTTTACTCAGAATCCCTACCCCGCCAGGGTATACCTTGCTGTAGTGAACTTCGGCTCCATGACTCAAATAATAATATGTTACCAAATATTCTATGCACTATATCCATTTTCTAACAATCATCAACGAAGCAACCTAAGAGATCACGACATGAAGAATTTAGGACAAATCTCCATAATACCCGAAACCTATGAATGTCTGAAATCACTTCAACTTAGAGTTCCTGTCCCGCTAGTGCGCTGCTGGCTGCAGCAAACTTTCGGTCTCAGCAATCCAGATAACGGCTGCAGCGCACAACTGTCACGCCCTAGTAGGTCATCGAATAGTCTTTCAACTTTATCCATAGAAAATTTCAAGGAATCAAAATTGAGTTTCAATAGTCGAAGTCACGAAAATGGTGAGGTTATCTGACTACTAGAATACAAGGGTTTATTAGGTACTAAGAGACGACAAGGAATCCAATTAGTAAGTACAAAAGGGCAACCAGGGAGATTTAAAATTTCAGACAGGGAGCGAAGTTTCAAATTATAACAGAATTTCAACTGATATCTGGAATGGTAACAAGATTCCATATATGGGACATTATCCCAAAGGGATAACAGAGTCCCGAAGGATGAACTGAAGCAAGGTATCAGAGGAAGGACAAAGTCTCGGGACAAGGACTAGAAACCTTGTACAGTAATCAAAGTATAACAGAATCTCGAATGGCAACGAAGTTTCGAACAATACCTAGAATGGAAAATTTTTAATAGAAAACAATCTCGGATAGGAAGTTAACCATCGACAAAGCCGCGAATATGAAACAAAATCTTGAATAGAAATCTCAAACAGAGAGCAATGCTATGAAGAGTGAATGGAGAACATGATATCAATCTATGAATAGGAAACAAGTATCGAATCGTACATATAAAACAAGGTGAAAATCTTAATAATAACAAGATCGAAACAAGGTTGTAAACAGAAATAAATTCTCGAAGAGAAAACAAGTCACGAAGAGGAAACAAAATCTCATATAAGGAACGAGTCAAAACCTTTAGTAGAAACGAAATCTTCAAACAATGTCCTGAATGGTGAAGAGAAACAATTTTTGAATAGGAATCAAATTTCAACAAGCCTCGAATAGGAAAACTGAACTTTGAGTAGGAACAAAATTTACTAATTGTAACAAATTCTGAATAGGAGACATAATTTTGAATAGAAGCCAAATAGAAGACAGGGTCATGCATAGTGAACAAGATATCTAATAGTGAACATGAAACAACCTTGAACGAAAAAAAAGAAAACAGAATTTTGAAATAGAAACTGGAGTTTCGAATAGAAAGCAAGATCTTTAGAATAGGAAACTTTATCTCGAATAAGAGCAGAGTTTCGAACAAGATTCTAGAATAGGAACAATCTCTCAAAATATATCTCGAATAGCAAACAAGGTTCCAGAATAGAAAATAAAGTCTAACCATTCTTGAATAGACAACAAGGGAGTTTTAGGTGCTGAAGGGAAAATCCAAAGAAATGGATTGCGAATCATGATCCACGGTTTCTCCTACCATACAAGAGAGTCTTCTGTCTTTAGTCCGTCTTCAGTACTTCTTCAGGAAATGGAATTACTTTAACTTCTTCAACTGTCCCGATGTAGGGTGGTCCTTGCGGTAGTGATCCATGTGATTGTGGAATCTGGAGAGGTGGGTCCCCTTGCTGTAGTCCTGATGCTTTTCGTTCTTGTCTTTGGGCAGTATGATCAACGGTCTTTGGATAATCCTTGACTTGGTGGGCAGGCGATCCGTAGTACAGGCATAGTCTTCGTCTTTTGCGGTACTCTTCGTAGTGGTGTCCTGAGCTGCGGCAGAAAATACAAATGATAGCCGGCTGAATCTGAATCTCCTGCTGGGCTGAAGAAGCGTTGTCTGAGTGTGGCGACGCTTTACGGATCCACAGTAGTTTTTATCTTCATCATAAGTTTTCATGTTCCTTCTGAGCTTCAGTTTCCCGTTGTGTCATATTGTCTGTGCTACATTCTGGATCTCCTGGCTGGTGGCCCCAATCTTCAGAGGAGTCGGATCCTCCAATACTTGGATGATCTTTAGTGGCGACTCCAGGTTCTTGATCTGCTCATCGGTGTAAGATATGCGCTCGGAGTCGAAAAAGTCCAAAAGTCTGAGAGTCTGGAAGTCAGAAGTCCTCTCTAGCTTGGGAAATGTATTTGCAAATCTGAATTGGAAAAGGACGGCCTGCTGGTGTCAAGGAACTCTTGAAACATCTTCGTTAACTACGTACTACCCATGGGAATAGTAGTGGCGATAGAAGGTAGTGGAAGCTTGAAACTTCAAGTATAGGTGGATCGACTGTTTCGGTGTCGCGTGCTTTTGAACTATCTGAAAAACAGAAAACTGTTAAAATAACCTAGACCTAAAAACAACAAGTGTTTATAGAATATCAATATACCCGATGTATCCGATTTCCTATGCTGTGATTCATGTTTCCCTAGTTTAAATCAAGTCTCCTAATAGTACTCTAATACCTAGGTACTATTAGGATAGACCTGTATGGGCCACCACTAAAAACATGTCACGATCCGCTCCCGAATAATCGGAAACGAGTCGGACACGCCCAGCCTTCGTCATTAGACACGATGAAGTAAGCTGTACCAAACTAGGAAATCTAACAAGATAATCATAAATGTATATAATCACAGCATCTAAAAAACGTATCCCAGAATGATCACCATAATCCACAATTCTATGTATATAAATGTACGAGTCATCAAGAATGAAATGTACTATGCATTCTAAGACAATATCTAAGAGTAAAGCTAACAGTCTAAACCTGAACCTCAAGCTAAGTCATGACCCATCCTGCTCAGCTAAGATCCCGGGCTCTGGCCCATATGGTAGAATAATATCCTGCAAGCATACCTACAACTTATCCAGTCAGGAGCGGAGCAAAGTACAGTTCTAGTTAATGAAACAAGAACATGATATGAACTAAGTACAGGAGTACAGAAAAATAAGATACAGGAATGAACATGATAGTACAGGAAAGTAGTACATGAAATAAGTACAGAAACTATAGTACATGAATATAAAGTATAGAAACATATAAAGTACAGGAAATGTAATGTACAAAAATGAAACTATAATCATGTAGTACCAGACATGATAAGTGCATAATATCGAAATACATCTAGTCCATGTGACCGACTGGGGTGAGTACAAGAGCATGCACATGAGTACATGAATATGGTACGACTTAGGACCCGCGTGCACGATGCGAGGCCTAAGCTAGGAACATGAGTATAGTAACCGGGATTGGTCACATGGCTAGTGTATTTCCCTACCCGCACTAATAAGTATTAGAACAAGAGTACAGGAGTACATGATGTCGTGCCATGACGTGTCACAAGAAAGAGTACAAAAATGTAAATGCACAAAACCGTAGAAAAGTACTTGCCTTGCTCCAGGAAAGTACGGGTAGTCAGTGGAACTGGATTTCCTCCTGTTATATTAAGTACAAGTTGGTTAAGTTCTTCTTAACTATACTAGCCATTTCTTACCCTTATAAATTAGTTTAATGAACTAAGTCTATAAGTCTATATATAGCCATGCTAATGATAGAACTAAAATTAAGATGACTTCGTAATGGAACAATATATAAATTTTTATAACGAAATAAACCATACAAAAGAAATGAGCAAAAGATTAGTTGTTCAAAACATTTTATCAAGAAAATTAAGTCGAGTATTATTCAATTTAGCCCAACCACCAAGATTACACTAAAACCCTATTCCACAACAGCAATCCATACAAAACCCAATCTTGGCTCTCCTAAGCTTGACTTGTACTGCCATCTACCATCCTCTTCAAGTTCTAAGCAAATACCAGCAGTAGCTTTATAAGCCATTTACTTCTCAACAACTGATTGTCTCTACTAGAAAGGAGGCGGAAAGAGTAATCCAGCAAATCCTTGCACAGAGAAATGACCAAGCTCAATCTACTGAAGAAATAAAATAATAATAAAAGATCAACACTCACAAAGCTAAATAGCTCCCAACCAATACCCATTTTAAATATAATAGCTACTTCTTCTACTGCAATAAACCTAACTTGAGCCACTGATCTCAGCAACATTTGAGCCCCAACAATTACTTGCTTAAACACAACCAACTCCTTCACACACAGGTTCACAAGTTATACAAATTTGATTGAACTAAATTGAATGTTCAATCGAAATTTACTGTTCAGCCACTATACTTCCATCTACCATGCCTAAAATCTAGTATTATATAAAACTAACTTAGAAGACAAAACTCAGAAGAACATTCAAACAAATTGTCATCAACCCTATACGCAAACCCCAGAAAATCATACAACCAAATCGAATAATAAATTCAAAACTGGAAAACAACCAACATCAAACAACTCAAATAGAAAAATTCCTACAATTGCTAGACTCCATCTCAGACACATCCGTTCTTGGACACCTTGGACACGTGCTCTGATCAGACATGAACGGCATAGACAGGAACACGCAACTTCTGATATGAACCGAACCAAATCTCATAACTGATCCCTGACCAAAACTTTCCATTAAATCTATGTATAACTAGGCATTGGTCAACACTAGGAAAATAGGATATTACCTGAGTAAAGGAGTCCGCCTGGAAGTGAAGACACGATCACAGAGTCAGACACGGCTTAAGTTTGGATAAACAACTCACCGAGGGCAACGATCAAGCACCTAGTCACGTCGTCGTCTAGATATCGATCTGGAGCCGATAAATCAAAGAAAGAATGACTTAATTAAAAAAATGAAGCAGGATTGGTTCCAACACTCCAGATCTAAAGAATTTTATACTCGAATAGACTCACCGAACGTTGATCCTCACGATCGAAGAAGACGACGATCACGTGGAGAGAAGATGCGCATCGTCATCAGTGTAGAGTCGGATAGGATTCGTCGATGATGCCGCAATGAAAGGGACGCCGTCCGTCGAAGCTCATCCGGTGATCCGCCATTCATCGGGGAAGAAATCCTGCGCGCTGTGGACAATCAGAACAAGGATTCTGAATCACCAGATTAAATCTCACAAGGATCGAACGGAGATCGGTTTGATCATTCAGAATGTTGACCGAGCGATCAAGAAGAAGAAATCAAAGAGGGAAGGGATGGAGAACTCACCAATCGGAGATGATGACCGAAACGATCGAAGAAGCTTGTTGTCGTCGACCGAGAGGAAAATCACCACCACGAACTGCCGGGGAAGATTTATCCCCTCGCCGTTCTCGATCGGACAGCTAAGGCTTTAGCGGAGAGATGCTGCGTCTACAGAACCACCATGGCCGAACTGGAGGAGGAAGGGAATCCGACCGTCGCTCACGCCGGAGAAGGAAGCTGCCTCTAGCAGAGGGGATCGTCCTCCGCTAGCCGTCGTTTGAGACGCTACTGCCGGTGATGAACTCGCCTAGACACTATAGCCGTAGGGTGGAGGCTTGTCGCCGGAGTGATCGCCGCCATCGCCGCCGTCGCCGCCATGAGTTCGCGCCCGGCCGAACTGGAGAGGAGGAGACTCGGAAATTGGTAAGAAATGAGAGTGATTCACTCATTCACTCTCTCTCTGTTCTGATATAAAGAAAAATAAGACTTTTACAATAAAGTCCCTCGATCTACGGCACTCTTACAATGAAGCCCTCCCCCTTTTCGCAATTTACAACCTAGCTCCCCCATTCAAATAAAGTTTTCAGAAAATACCCCTTCCTTTCTACCATTTACAAAAATTTGTTAAAAATTAGTTAGCAATCAAATGGTGGGCCCCAAAGTTTGTTATAACAAACTTTCAGGTTTTAAAAATAATTCCTGCTCTAACAAATTTCCCTCCAAAAATATAATTCCAAATATTTACTATTTAAACTAAACTTATTATTTTATTAGAAAACTTTAATTTCTCAAAAATAGGAAAGTGGAGTTATAAATCTTCCCCCTTAAAAAATTTTATCCTCGAAATTCGAAGACCTACAAAGTAAATCTCAAAATCATAAAAGATTCAAACGCAAATCATTTGTTAAAAATAGAATTTTTGAACACTAGAATAGAATCAAGCAAACAAGCTAGGATAGCACTCTCGCATCTCGTCTTTGCACTCCCATGTGGACTCTCCCGGAGAGTGGTGTCTCTACATGACACGAACAAGTGGAATGGTCTGGTTCCGCAGTTGCTTCTCCCTCCGATCAAGGATCTCCACTGGCTGCTCCTCATAGGTCAAGCTCGGACCCACCTCTAGCTCTGAATAGTCCACCACATGACTCGGATCTGGAATGTAGCGTCGAAGCTGAGACATATGGAAAATATCATGCACTCCATCCAAGCTAGCAGGTAGTGCCAGTCGATATGCCACCTCGCCAATCCGCGCTGTCACGTCGAAAGGCCTGATAAATTTTGGACTGAGCTTCCCACCTCTGCCAAAACTGATGATGCCCCTAGTCGACGAGATCTTCAGGAACACTCTATCTCCAACCGCGAGCTCTAATGGCCGTCTGCTGCTGTCTGCCCGGTGCTTCTGTCGATCCCTCGCAACTCTGAGATGCTCCCTGAGCCTTGAGACCTCGTATGATAATTACACACAAGAAGTTGGAATAACACGATCAATGATCAAGAATCAAATAGGTACGAGATAGAATGAATTTCCAATTACAACTTAGAGAAGCAAAATCATGAAGACACAATTATTAAGTACGATCAAAAAATGATAGTTTAACACAAGTGGACTAGGACACGATAGGAAAATCATGCTCAGATTGACATGATTTAAGATTAAAGTTTAGACAATGCACAAACGAAGTATAGAGTCAAAATCTGGCAATGTATAATTTTGAGGAATTCAATGATCTAATGATAAAATACTAGAAGGGTAATTAGCAAGGGTTGATTGAGAAAACGTACAAAATACTCAGGAGATACAGTATCAAATCAGGATGAACGCGCAAGGATTTGTGATTCTCAAAAACTAATAATCATAGAGAAAGGAACATAGTTTCTATGGTATCCGGAAACATATAGATATTTCAAATCACTTTACTCAGAGTCCCTACCCCGCCAGGGTATACCTTGCTGCAGTGAACTTCGGCTCCATGACTCAAATAACGATATGTTACCGAATATTCTATGCACTATATCCATTTTCTAACAATCATCAACGAAGCAACCCAAGAGATCATGACATGAAGAATTTAGGACAAATCTCCATAATACCCGAAACCTATAAATGTCTGAAATCAGTTCAACTTAGAGTTCCTGCCCTGCCAGTGGGCTGCTGGCTGCAGTGAACTTTCGGTCTCAGGAATCCAGATAATGGCTGCAGCGCGCAACTGTCACGCCCTAGTAGGTCATCGAATAGTCTTTCAACTTTATCCATAGAAAATTTCAAGGAATCAAAAATGAGTTTCAATAGTCCAAGTCACGAAACGAACTCCAGTGCATCCGGCATTATAATATTGCCAACCCCGGGCTCCATCCAGAAAACTTCTGACAAACCCTAGACTACTACTGGGGTTCCTCAACATTAGCTGAGTGTAACCAAACTAACGTGCAAACCGGCTCGGCAAATACGGTTCCAGATAACACCTATTCTTGTTACGGTAGACCAAATGGGAAGGCCGAATACTCTACAACCAGCGAAACCCCCATGTCGACAGAGCGATCACATCCTCACCAGAGTCTTCCAATTCTTGGTCAGCCTCGAAATCTATATAGACGGGACTGACCTTGGTGATCTCACACCCCTGAAGATAAGACAAAACCCTCATACAGACAGGGACACCGGTGTGCAGCCACTTTCTCTTACAGAGGCGACGGATAAAGGCATCACCTTCAACATGATCATCTTCAAGGCCTGGGCTTATCACATTTGGATGATACAGAATCAACCATCCCATCAGATAATGGAATGGTAGCTCAGCTCGGGGAAAGTTGTCTTTCTTGCCCCTCTTATGGACCACATTGTCGGCAAAATTTCTTAAACCCCGCAGCAGGTTACATACCATCGCGGGAAGGAGAGCCAGAGGGTGACCAAAAACCAGTTTTACCGCTGGCAAAATGAGGTTCCTGCTCACTCTCTCTACGGATCCAGATCCGCCCGAGAACACATAGTCCCGGAGCCATATCATCAAGTATGCAGTCAATACTGCCTTGGAAGACATCCGGTGCATGCAATGCCAGAAACAACTGTATACGTCGTCACCACTCTCGTTTGAACGAGGAGTCTTCTCGCCTAGCCGGCTCATTTCGGAGGTCACCTCCGTGTGACTCAGTCCCTGCGGAGTCACAAACCGTATCTTGGAAGGGTCCGTCAAGTCCTTCTTGTAGACATAATCCCTCCAAGCAGTTACATGGGGCGGTGACCCGCCCCTATCCCTCCGTTGCATCAGAAAATGGTGGCTTGCTACCTCCTTGAAGACATCCATCATCTCTGAGTCCTTGTCTTCCAGAACTTGGATCTCTTCATTTGTCGAGAAATATTCCTTATATGGCTCCGAGCTCCCGGGAAGCTTGGACACCTCATACATCTAATGGAGGGCCAATCCCAACTCCCCTACCGGAGTAAAAAAGGTGCCAGTCTGGGTGTTGAATATTTCCAGGAGAGAAAAAAATATATGTCGATTAAGGTCGACAACTGCTTGGATGGGGCGAAGAGCAGCGGTCAGCCCAATCGCTTTCAGCTCAGTCTTGAACTTCGTCAAAACCCAAAGGGTCAGCTCATCCCACTTTGATACGTGGTGACACCAGCCCTCAACCCGAAAACCTCCTTTCGGATACATAACCTTCGATGTTAGCATCCGGCTTACAAAGGTCGAAGTACCGAAGGCAAAAGTGTCAGGGGGAACATCACTATAAATGCTCCCAGGACGCAAAGTTCGGCAATGGTATGAGGTCCCGGCTCGCGAGGAGGCCAAGGTATCCCTTTGATTCGAAGTAACATCAATACGAAGGGTACCCCCCACTGCCCCTCCTTGAGAAGGAGTAAGTTTCCATGGCATCCTCCTCTTGGAAGCCAAATGATAGAAAGCTGTCAGTTGTAGTTAACGCTCAAACTGCCGCATGTACAAGGCTACGCCCTTTGCCGTAAAGAACCAGTCTTCCTTGATCTTCAGTATCTTTGCCTCAGTGGAGATCAAACGGTCACCAAATAGAAAGGCTGGCTTCAAAAAAGTTATATTTTTGGATTCAGCAGATTTCAGTTTGCCGCTCTCCATCATACTTTAGAGAAAAACAGGCGACTGATCCCGGATTTGCAACATCCTCTCAGGAGGCTGATCCAGCATGATGGAAGACTTCGCTGGGTTAATAACTTCCTTATTGAAGTCAACCCCCATCTGGCAAAGGGAAGCATCCAGAAGGACTTCATTTAGCGAGGGGATAGTCATCGACACTGACATAGCAAAAACAAGTCAGGCAGCAAGGAAAAATTTAGAGGCTTTAAAGATAAGACATTTGGGGCGCATCAGCAGCCTGGCGCATAATCAGGGGCTAAACCCATACGCGTCAACAGTGAACCTTCGGCACATAATCGAGGGCTAAACCCATGCGTGTCAGTAGTAAAGCTTCGACGCATAATCAGGGGCTAAACCCATGCGCGTCAGCTGTAAAGCTTCGGTGCATAATCAGGGGCTAAAACCATGCGCCTCAGCAGTAAAGCTTCGATGCATAATCAGGGCCCAAGCCCATGCACGTCAGCAGCAAAGCCTCAGCGCATAATCAGGGCCTAAACCCATGCACGTCAGCAGAATAGCCTCAGTACATCATCAGGACAGAAGTCCATGCACGTCGGCAACACGAAGTTAGGGCACAACAACAGGATGCAACTCATCCGTATACCCCAAAATCGTCTAAAAAAAGTTGGGAACCACAAAGTCAGAAGATACCCACCCGTCACCGCTGGCCGAACGTCGGCGGGAGTCACAGTGACGACAGGAGCGTCCTTCTCGTCAAACTCCATCGGCTTCTTACCCCGGCCTTGTCCTCGGCCAGCACCACCGCGAGGAGTTTTGGAAGCTATCTCGTAAAAAGAAGTTAGGGTTTTTGAAAGAAGAACTCTAAAGAAGAAGAAAGCAAAGAGAAGAAGAACTCCCTCTCTCCATCAGATGCCTATTTACAGGCTTGGGCATACGCAAAAACCGATGAAGAGTGACGTCAGCCACCGCTTGGGGTTCTGCAAAATGATAACTGCAAATAATCCAAAAAGATCATCATTAATCTTTTTTGTTTATTTCGAAGCGTTATCATTTGCATTTAAAACTAAGAGGAGCATACGCCTCATCACAGATGCGTGGAGCAATCATGCACCCTGAACAGTCATGCGCCCCATTGAAGACACCACCATGCTTCTTATTCAAAGTATTCCAAAACTTGACGAAAAGTTTTGAAAACCTTGAAGGAGGTCTTGTAGAAGCATAGAATTTCAGGCGCATCTATAGGCCAGAATTCCTATGCGCTTAACACTACTCAAATGTGCGCCAGGGAGCTCAAACGAAGTACTTGGCATAGCAAAGGACAGCAAAAGTATAAACATCAAAAGAAGATTTTTATTTCATATAAAAGTCTATTACATATTTAAAGAAAGGCTTTACAAAGGAGAACTTCTACAAAAAGAAAGATCCTAAGACTACAGCCAGACGCAGCAAACTGCCATACGTCCCATGCCAGGCGCATCATCCGTCAGGCACGTCTCTTCAGCGTCTCGGTCAGGCACGTCTCTTCAGCGTCTCAGTCAGGTGCGTCTATTCAGCGTCTCAGTCAAGCGCATCTCTTCAGCATCTCAGTTAGGCGTATCACAGCATATGCGCTCTACTTCGACCCGATCAAGTGCTTCGGCTAATGAAGCATTTATTGAGCAGAACAAGGGTGGGCGATCAACCCCACTCTAGCTGGAGAAAGAGCTCTCTAAAGCCCAAAAAAGAGGAGAGAACCGCAATTTTGATCTGCGGCTCTTCCATCATAACGGAGATGGGACTCGAGCATCCCAATCTTTGGATGCAACAGGCACCTTCGGCCTGCATCGGGAGCCCGCGATCCTGATTTTTGGATGTAACAGTCACCTTCACAAGTGTGTGTACGAAGACAACTTGTCGCATCTTCACCCTCGGGAGCGTCTTGTCAACAGAATGTACTCGAGCAAAGAAATTCATCTCCATTTGGGAAGACGAAAGAAAACGAGAAGCAAACTCTCTCCCTGCTGCTATTTATAGGCCGGGCAAATCAAACCCATGCGCCAAGTGGCGGGCTCTCCGAATCCCGTTCAATGAATTTGCATTTATGGTGATGAACCTGTCCCTTCGAATTCAGCCAAGTCAAAACCGCTATTTAAAGTACTCGAAGAACTCAACAGTCGGACCAATAAAAGATGCGTCATGCAACAGATACGCCAGTCAGATACCGCGCATCATACAGACGCGCCCATCAGTACCAAGTACCTCATAAAAATGCACCCCACGCGTCCCCATGCGTCTAGTTCATGTGCCCACACTGTGGTATGTTATGCGCCCACATGCTGCTATATGTTATGCGTCCACATGCTGCTACATATTATGTGCCCACATGCTCTTTGTATGTTTATGTGCCCATATGTCGTTTTGGGTGCATAGCTCTTTCGGCGCATAGGATTCCTCCAGTACTTAGTTTTTTTTGCAGATTCTGAGTCTGACTTTCTCTTCCATCCTTGCAGTTAACATGTTCATCCCAGAACTTGGTGGAGTCCCTTTCGGCTCTGCTTGCCAAGTCCTCGGCACAAGCCTCATAACCAACATGGTCAGCAAGGTTTAGGCCAAGATCATTCATAACCAGCCTACGGAACGAACGCTTGCCATACTTGAATAGGACAAGACCTTCTTGAACCAGATGATTAACGATGAGAAGATCTTGCTCGGAGGGGCATGTTATTTCAAGAAGCCGTACTTCCTGTTCGGTGACAGTATGGGGTTCGAAGATGGCGAGACGATACACTTGAGAAACCTACTGGTGGTCAGGCTGAACAATCAGAGGATATGGCTACCATTGATGGAGCGTCAGTATCCTTTGTCTGCGTTCACTGTCTTAGCTGTGCGACAACAGATGAAATTGAAGCTAACCCCTGAGCTCCCCGGGGTCGTCTCTGGAAGAATACAATTCGACTTGGAAGATCAAAAGAAGGACACTTTCAAGTGTGTCAGGGGCTCTACATCATACTCCACGAGGGGGCTGTAACCTGGTTCCGTCATAAACAACATCCCGACTGACCTCCACCCTTATGCTGCCGACACGCTTTGCAATCTGATGATGTCGAGGGATGTGTCGTATCCCGTAGGAAATATACGAATAGAAGGCTGGAGGTATCCAATTTCATTCTGGAGCAACCTCACTGACTAGGTGCTTTCCACGTATGAAGCCACCTGAAGACTGCTGGCCTTTTTTATGCTATTAGGGCCACCCAATATGGCTTAAAGGTCAACTGGCCAATGTTTGCCTCTTTGGCAGAGTTATACAACCTTCACACTTGTACTTTCTTTACTCCGGGCGGGGAGATGGAATTGGCCCTCCACGAAATACAGGAAGTGTTGAAGCTTCCTTAGGGCACAAAGCCATATGAAGAGTACGTGCCTTGTGATGAGGAGCTCTGAGACCTAGAAAATGAGAACTCCGAGATGATGGATGTATATAAGGAGTTATTCTACCACCTCCTCATCTGCCATAGGATTAACAAGAAAGAAAGGACCGAGGGGGCCAATCCCCACATAAGACCTTGGACGGGCTACGTCTTCGTTCAAGGAGAAGGAGAGGATCCGGCCTCATTTTTGATGTTAAAACCTATGACCAAGTTCGAGATAGAAGTCCGGATGACAGATTATGATACGGCAGATACTGAGGACAGTGATGAACCTGAGGGGAAGTCCCCGATCGGCCACTACTTTTATCAAGCTGAATATCTATTGTCGGAGAAAGCTGTGCTGGCAGCTTTCTTGATGATCTGGCTTCGTGACTGTATAGTCCCAGGGGGTTCAGGGACAATTGAGAGGATGAGCCAGAGCATAATACTTCCGACTGTGAAGCTGGCATTCGGACATCGTCTTGCCTTGCTTTTCGCGATGGTCTGTGCCACTGAACGGGGTCTACGGGACTTTGTTAGAAATGCGGTGACTCCTGACGGCAGAGTCAACTTCGCCCGGACCGAACTTTTGTATCATTTCTTGATGGGGTGGCTACTACTGCATTGTCCTACCCCGATGAACGCAGGGCTGGCGACGGGCTCTTTGGTGGGAGACGCCTTTCTTCGCAGATTCCGTGATACGGATTGGGTCATCACTGGTATACCCGCTTGCAGAAGGGCTTTAAGCTTCTTGCAGAACTATGAGTTCTTCAGGGTATCCCTTCCGTCTGGCAGCGGTAGTGCAGGAGATACCTTAGTGGATGAGGGAGTTCATGCCACTAGCTTGACTGCTGGGGCGTTTCACTGGCTTCAGTCTATTAGACCGTCGCATCTGGTGCTCAAAAATAGGAACCATACCCATCTTGAGACATACCTGCCGAGTCATTTCGCACGACAGTTTGGCTACAGCCAGCTCCTTTTGGGAAATGCTAGCCCACATTTGGATTCAATAGGCAGCATAATTGACGGGGCATGTGCCTGGATATATTACAATGCCAGATGCACGGGGGCAATCTTCACTCTGCCCTCGGGTAAGCCCGAGTCCCACCTGTGCTATGCTGCCGCCAAGTTTTATGTTTAGATCAGTACTTTTTATCTCCAATATGATCGTGACTAGAGCTTGATATTGGGGACTCGGCTTGGCCCCCTTCTGTGAAACGTGCCCAAAAGGCGCCAAAGGGCCGTAAGAAGGAGGGTACTGCTCCAGCTGTGAAGCCAGCCGCAGTACCACGGCCGAGGGCTATCCTTAGGGAGCCGACAGTGCCTCCAAAGGAGGACACGAAAGATGGTTCTGCTCTTCCCAATCCTCCTCAGAAGAGAAAAGCTTCAACTGAATTAGCCCAGGAGCCACCTTTTAAGAGAAAGAAGAAGACTGTTGCCCTAAGGAGACCCAAGGAAGTGGGTGCTGGCTCACCTCCCTTGAGAAGGTCTTCCCGATAAACTGGAAGAAGTGGAACGGCGTCGCAGGCCGTTACCATTCGGGAGGTAGATTCCTTCCTAGACTCCATAGCCGTTCTGGTCAAGCTATTAGAAGCTTTCTCAC
Source organism: Iris pallida (assembly GCA_029216955.1). Classification (NCBI taxonomy): domain Eukaryota; kingdom Viridiplantae; phylum Streptophyta; class Magnoliopsida; order Asparagales; family Iridaceae; genus Iris; species Iris pallida. The sequence goes on along the minus strand of JANAVB010032619.1, from coordinate 343,188 downwards.
CCTTGCGTTTGTCTTTTGCACAGGACCTTGAAGTTGCAGCTGAGGCAGGTGCCTCCTTGTCTGAGGAAGTAGACGTGACAACAGTGTCCCCTCCTTGTCCTCGATCGACAGATGACGTTCAGCCTTCCCCAGTCAAGGAGGCTGAATTAAAAGATGTTCAGAGCGAATGCCCGAATTATGGTGGCGACCAGAAAGCCAGTCCTTCTTTCGATATCTTCTTGGGAGCGATGTCTAAAATCGGGGCCATAATGAAAGATTTGGACGAGAATCAAGTCCAATCGGCTCATCCTTCCGTAGGTACGTTATCTTTGCGCCTCTCTTCGAATGAGATTTTTTGACTTCGATTTTGTGTGCTCCTCGTGAGGCTGACTGCGATTGTATATTCCCTTATAGACAAGGAGAAGGCACCCCTCATAGAGATAGCCTAAGGTATTGGGGAAGAAACAGAGGTTGTCCCCGTCTTCTCTGAATTTTCTGGTACGGAGGGATCTATTAGTGAGCCGGCATCGGCTGCAGAAGGAGAGATTGAATAGCTTACTGAGGGGGATGTTGCTGAATCTGCTCCCGGTCCTGCTGGGGCCATGGAAGATACCCAGCCTGATGCTGTTCGAGGCCTTGATATTGTTCTTCTTGAACATCCTGGGCCTGCTCTCGGTTTTCCTAAAGCAAAGACCGATGACTTAGCCCAAGTTGGTGCTGAGCATACTGATGGTACGAAATTACAACTCTTTCGCATTTCCTTTTTTTTGGTTACTGATACATATATTATTTTATTGTCAGGTTTCGCTTCTTGTCTGGCATCTCTTCCTGGAGCGGAAGAACCTCTTCAGGCATCCTCCCCGACGACCTCCACTGAAGACGATAGGATAGCCCAGGAAGTCGTCAAAGCTTTCTATTCTGTCCTGAAAGTAAAGCTTCCTAGAGTTCTGAATCACGCCACCTTTGGCCCTGTGAAGGCTGTTGATAAATGCCAAGTAGCGGCCCTTGAGAGCATCACCGGCTATGAAGAGCGGGCTAATGATCTGAGGAGGGTGCTGAATGATCTGGTGGGTCAGGTGGCCAGATTCCGGGATGCCAAACGATGAAGCCCGATATCGCTGTTTCGTACAGAAGACGAGGCTTTGATTGCGGCTCTCACGGAGGAGGAGGCTACTTTCGAAGCAAAAAAGGATGCCTTCGCTCAAGAGATCAGTGAGTTGGCTGATCAGTATGGGCAGTTCAACGCTGCGAGTGAGGCACGTGCTGCTTCGAAGAATAAGCTGGTTGTACAGATTATTAAAAAATATAATCACATTGTACGGATCCAAAGTAAGATTGCTTAACTGGAGGCCAGCCTGAGGATATCGATATTTGAACATGAGGACTATTTGGCTCAGGCTGCCATGACCGCCACAACTTTCGACCACTTAAAAGAACAACTGGTAAAGTTAGAGAGAGCACATGAATCTGATCCCCTACCAGGATGAAGCTGCTCATCAAGAAGAGGCGTGCTGCCGTACTACCGTAAAGTCTGAAGCTGAAATTACGGCTCTAAGGGATAGTATCAATCGATTGTGTATCCCTTAGATTTTTTTTGTTTGTAACTGTTTTTTTTAGGCGTCAAGACTCTTGTATCTTTTTTTCCGTCTTCTGATAGACGTTTTAATAAAGAATCTATTGGCTTTCAAAATTCTTGAATGAAGTTTTGTGAAATATCAGAACTAGAGGTAATGTGGACATAGTAAGAATATTTCTGGTCGGTATTCCACTGGGGAATTTGATGTGGACCCATTATCCGTTTTATATTCAGGGTTCTTAAATATAGATAATAAGTTGAAAGAAGCGGCTAATAGAGGTAATATGGACGTAATAGCAGAGGATGTTCTATATCTGACATGAGGTAATATGGACGTGGAAGGATATATAATTTTAGGTAGGAGTAGATAATTCAGAGGTAATATGGACGTGATTATCCTTGATGAATACTTTGCTCAGAGGTTATATGGACATGCCAAAATGTTTCTTAATCATCCCACTGGGGAAATAATTATCGAAAAATAATTCAGAGGTAATAGGAACGTGACTTATTTTTATCAGATCGAGTTTGGCCAGAGTCAAAAACGGAAATAATTCCACTGGGGAATTTGTTGAGAGGAACTATTATCCAAGACGTATTCAAGACTCTTGAAATACGGATAATAGTTAGATGATTTTTCAAATCACATAAACATTGTACTGTACATTTACATGATTAGAACATGGTATATGTGAATGCTGTTACACATAATATTTCTTCAGGAACTTGTTATTGGTCGGCATCATGAGCAAGTCACCATCAGGCTTGGTTAGTCGATACGCACCGCTAGAGTACACTAATTCTATAATGAAAGGACCTTCCCATTTAGGCTAGAATTTTTCTTTTTCGTCATGACCATTGGTCTTCTCACTGCTAAGACTAGATCACCAACCTGGAAGATTCTTTCCTTCACCTTTTTATTAAAGGCTCTGGAAAGGCGTGCTTGGTATAGCTTAATATGTTGCTGAGCTAACAAGCATTTTTTATCTAGCACTTCGAGCTCTTGTAGTCATAGACGGTAACTTTCTTCGACAGTCAACTCACTGGCTAAGGCTACTCGAAGAGAGAGAATCTGGATTTCTAGGGAAAGAACTGCTTCGCTCTCATAAACCAGTGAAAATAGTGTACTGCCTGTTGAAGTCCGGACCGTTATACGATAGGCCCAGAGACATTCCCCGAGCTTCTCATTCCAATCGCGCTTGTTTGAAGACACAAACTTCTTGAGAAGTTTAATGATGGTTTTATTAAAGGCTTCTGCTAACCCATTAGCTGCTGGATTATAGGCAGTAGAGGCTACATTCTGGATTCGATTCTTATCACAGAACCGATATAATACATTATTCTCGAATTGTGGACCATTATCATGGATGTTCCTGCGAGGTAGGCCGAAGCGATAGATAACATGATATTTGATGAAACTGATCATGTTCGACGTCTTCACTTCAGTGAGCCGTATAGCTTCCGCCCATTTGGAGAAGTAATCAGTTATAGCTAGGATGAACCGATGTCCTCTGGAAGATGGCGGGCTGATTGGGCCTATGACATCCATACCCCAGGCTTCAAAAGGCCAAGATGCTGCCGTTGGGTGTAGAAACTCTGAAGGTTGATGAATGAAGTCGGCGTGGAACTGACAAGTCCTACACTTTTTTGTATTTCAACAACGTCTGCCATTATCGTGGGCCAATAATAACCCATTCGTCTGAGACAATCTTGTAATTTGGGGCCTAGTTGATATGCACCACAAACTCCATCATGAGCCTCATGGAGTGCATGTTTATCTTCTGTGTCTAATAAACATCGCAACAGTAGCACTTCGTAAGAGCATCGGTACAGCATTTTGGTAGCTGTATCATAGTAAAATCTGAGGGGTCACCTTTGGACAGATACTGCTTCCTTTGGGTCCTCAGGGAGGATTCTATAGATGTCATAGGCTATAAAAAGAAATCTTCAGTCTTTAACGTTGACGTTTGTTTTTGTTGCGTAACTGTGATGAATATGCAAGGCATCTTTCACACAGAATAGTTCTCGACCAGACACTGTGATCGACTGCTGAGTATTGGTAGGGACGGTCAGGGAAACAACAAGACCGGCTAAAGCATCTTCTTCTATATTCTATAGTCGAGGCACATGCTCGATGAAGAATCCAGCGAAAGTAGATGCCAATTCGATTGTCACTTTGTGATATGGGATGAGATCTTCGTGACGAACTTCATAACCCCTTCGCACCTGACTAACTATTAGCGTAGAATCACCGTAAGCTTCTAGGTAGTCAACTCCTAGTTGTTTTGCCAATTGAAGGCCGATCAATAGGGGATTATATTCGGCCACGTTGTTGGTACCGGTTTCTACGAGAGAATATGCACTGTGTATAACTAGATGGTCGAATAACATAAGCACGATGCTTACTCCGGCCACGATATTTCCTTTAGGTCCTATTCTTGATGTATCGTTAAAAAACATTCGCCAAATGGGGATTTTCTCAGTTGCGGTGTTAGACTCCACTACTTCATCGGGGATTTTATCGTAGAGTTTAGAAGATTCTGGCACTGGATGAGCTGCTAGAAAATCAGCTAACGTTTGGCCTTTTACTGCCTTCTGATGAACAAACAACATATCGTATGGAGTCAATAGCATTACCGATGTAGCTAAATGGGAATTAAGAGAACCCGATTTAGTCATGAGTATTCTGAGAGGATTGACTTTAGATATGATGTGGATAGTCTGCCCAGACACATAGTGGTGTGTCTTCTGGATAGCAAATACCAGTACAAGACATTCCTTTTCCACAGGTGTGTATCTGTGCTCGGCACCCACCATCGTGCGGCTGAGGTAGTAGATTGCCTGCTCATGGCCACCTTCGTTCTTCTGAGCTAATAGGGCACCAAGGGAATGGTCCATAGTGCGGATATATAGTAAGAAGGGCTTCCCCATTATTGGAGCCACCAATACAGGGGGGCTTGTGAGATACTTCTTGATGTCGTCAAATGTGCGTTGACATTGTTCAGTCCAGACGAAATATATGCCTTTTTTCATGAGCTGAGTAAACGGTTGACACCTTCCAGAAAGGTTCAAAATGAATCGTCTGATGTAGGCTAGCCTTCCTTGAAGTCCGCATAGCTCTTTGAGATTTCTTGGGGGATGCATATCGAGGATAGCTTTCACTTTCTCTGGGTCAAGATGTATGCCCTTTGAAGTTATAACAAAACCAAGGAACTTGCCGCTGGAGACTCCCAGAAAAGACTTGGTTGGATTCATCTTGAGTTGGTGTGCACGCATTAGTTCGAACACCGTTCTCAGGTCTTGGAGGTGGTTGCCCTTGAGACGACTTTTAACTGCGATATCGTCTACATAGCATTCTACTGTTTTGCGTAAATGATCGTAAAAAATTGTGTTCATAGCTCGCTGATATGTCGCCCCTGCATTTTTCAATCCAAAGGGCATCACCGTATAGCAGTATACCCCCAACGGTGTTTGAAAAGATGTGTGTTTCTCATTGTCGGGGAACATCTTGATCTGGTTGTAGCCTGAGAACCCATCCATGAAGGACATCCGCTCAAAGCCGCAAGTATTGTCGATCATTACGTCGGTGATCGGTAGAGGGAACTCATCTTTCGGGCATGCAGAGTTCAAATCACGGTAATTGATATAGACTCGAAATTTACCGTTCTTTTTTATGACTGGAACAATGTTAGCGACCCATTCAGGGTGTTGTTCTTCGCGAATGAATCCACTTACAATAAGCTTCTTGACTTCATTCTCGATGGCCTCCATGATATCTAGTTGGAATCGTCGTTGCTGCTGCTTCACTGGCTTAGCTTTAGACGAAATATTTAGGCAGTGCATAGCAACTTTAGGGTCCAAGCCTGGTATGTCTTCATAGCTCCATACAAAGACGTCAATGTATTCTCTTATAAGCTGTATAAGAGATTGTCGTTCATCGCCAGACAGACTTTTGCTGATAAAGATTGGTTTAAGAGATGATTCATCTCCTAAATCGACTTGGATGACTTCGTCTTCAGTAGGTGGTTCACGTTGTTCGAAACGTAACTCCCACCTAGTATCCATCTTTTGAGTCCATTGTTCAAGCTCGATCGATTGGAGATCGTCTACAATTTGGTCAACTGACACCATGTTGACAGACAAAGTTGCTTTGAACATGTCTCTAATGCTGGAGTCTGAATCCCAGAGGCAGGAATCAGAAGAATAAGAACAATAATCTGCTTCGACGTCAGATCCTTCAGAAGTTGTTAGAGGAGTGACGTAACCCAAACCAACATCATTTTGTTGATAATAGTTCTCGGGTTTGCCGTGAGGAGCAAAGTGACGTATTGGCAATCGTTGTCCCTGACTGTAGTTTAGCCCCTGGTTGCTTTTTATATCATATCCCATGTTCTGGATGCTATTCTTGGCCTGCCAACTATATCGGTAAATTTGTATTTTCCCAGAATCATAGTCAGCTTCGGTATTGTGATTAGGAGAAGTAGAGTCCAGAATGAACTTTTTTTCGCCAATTATTTGACCGAAGATGATTAGTTCTTTACTCTTCTTTCTAGCTGGAACGATGAAGTAGTGGATATCTTCTGGCCAAACTTTTTCCCGCAGATAAGGCGTTGTGACCGGCATGTAGAGATGTGGTCCTATGCCATGCTCTAGGGCGTATATCGTATCTATATACTGGTTTACAGATTGGTAGACATCGGAGTAATTCAAAGATAAATCTTTACTTAGAAAATATGCCAGTTCTTCTTCAGGGACAACATCATCTACTGAAGGTACATTATTTTGAGTATTGATATACTCATTGAGAGGATCATTATCTGGAACAGGAGCCATAACCTTGGCGAAGTTCACCACATAGGGTAACTCTTCAGGATTTGGAGGACGGACTTCAGCAGGTTCCATCCGAGGTGTTTTGCGGAGAGTGATGGTCAATGGTTTGACCTTATCAGGATTTTTCTTTTTAACCCAGATTGTGAGAGGCTTTGGAGTACTTTTTGGAGTAGTACGTCTTTTGACTCGGATAATCAGGGGACCATCACTGGAGGATGAACTCACTTCAGCTTCATCGTCAGCTTCGTTGCCGTCATCCTTGGAGGGCTGAGATTGGTAAAGTATCGAGTAGGCTTCATTACCTTTGAAAGGATCGACATCGACAAACTCCGTCTTCACGACGCTATCGCTGTTGACGTACTTGAAGAAATGGTGAAGTGTGGAAGGAACGATCATGTTCTTGTGTATCCACAGACGTCCCAACAAGACGTTGTAAGATACATTAGCGTCGATTACATAACAAGAAACCTCTGTTCGGAGATCACCACTGTGGCACTTGAGACGAATCTTGCCCAGCGGGTGGCTTCTCCCAGCATTGAAAGCCATGATAGTTGTATTGGTTGCAGATAGCTTGTGCATAGGGATTCCTAGAATTTGGAGTAAACTTCTAGGAATGATGCTGAGGGAGGAACCTGGATCGATGTACATCTGATCCACCTTAATCGCCCTGATATATCCTGTATAGTGTAGAGGTCTATTACGATGATTATTTTTGAGTAGCATGTCCTCCTGTGAAAAGGTGATGTTGGGCACCACTTCTATAGTACTGTGGTAGTGAGGACATGAGACAGGATCTTCAGCGGGGGCTTTGACTTCAGCGAGATAAGAGTCGGCATGAAGTAATGCCTCACTAAAGGCCTTCCGTACTTCTTTGGAGAGTCGCAATAGATCGAACAGAGACAACCTGACAAGTGTATTGGCCAGCTGTGCCAGTATGTCAAAGTTGTAAAGCCGATCCATGCCTTCGGGAGTTTGCGCCTTCAGAGACTTGTCAAATCGCATCTTCTTCTGCTTGGCTTTATCGGTAGTTGAAGGCTTAGACGAACCGGATTCTGAACTTGTGGGGGCAGTAGGAGATTGAGAAGTTACTGCTTCTTCTTGCGCAGGGTCATAATTTCGTAGGTAAGCCTTTCCAGATTGCGTCTCGCCAGATAGAACTTCGTAAATGGAAGAAGACACCATATGACATGATTTGTATTTTTTGCCCCTTTTTACTTTGGGAGATACCACCCCCTGCATCATTTCTTGCACAAGGTCCGGATGGACCCAAATGATCTCACCACATTCAGTCATGAGTGGCACCAAGGTTGAGTTGCGAGCTAGCAGCAGGTTGCCGACTTCTATTATTGCCTTGGGGATCGGGACTACGCCGTTTGGGACTTCTGTGGGAGGAAAGTCACCAAATTGAAAATAGATCATGTTAGAAGATACGACCTTGTCTTCAGCTTCGAGGTTGATCACTTGGCTGTCGATAAGCTGTTGTATCTTCTTCTTCAGGATGATGCAATCCTTGGTAGAGTGGTACATGTACTGATGATAAAGACAGTACTTGGGATCGTTGAGTTGGTTCACCGCCACAGGATGTCGTGGTGGAGGCAATGTCAGTTTATTACCCTTCGTCAATGTGTGAAAAATGGTAATAACATCATCCTCGTCATAGGAGAAAGTCTCCTTAGGTTTGTCAGGAGTGCCCTGAGAATTGGAAGCTCCCTTAGAAGTGTCGACCTTCAAGACTTCTTTTCCTTTACCCCCATGAACAGGGATAGTTTCAGGGTGCTTGCCTTTATCTTCAGATTTGGGCATTTTCAACCCCAGTAATTCCATATTAGGGACGTCATTTTCAGCAGCATCAGCGGCCCCAATGAAAGCAGGCCATGTATCATACTTATGTATACCCAGACAGAACTTTACTGTAGGAAGGAAGTTATGTCGACAAGTATCCATAAGTTCTGAGTCTGGTATACCGAAGGGCTTCTTCAATGCTAGTCGCCTGAAGCGTTCGATGAAAGCAATAACAGACTCAGTCCTCCTTTGCTTGGTCTCGATGAGGGTGGACATACTAACATGCATGCCACTCTCGTAAAACCTGTTGAGGAATAACCTCTCCAAGTCTTTAAAAGAATTGATACAACCGTCAGGCAGACTGCAAAACCATTCAAAAGCTATCCCTTGCAAGGTGCTAATAAACAGGTTTGACAAGAACGGATCGTCCCTGGATAAGTGTAGAGTCTGCGTGTTGAAGTATGCCATGTGTTGGCAAGGAGAAGTCATCCCGTCAAATGAATTTAGCGTCAATGGCTTGTAGTTAGGAGGGCAAGTATCATTCTCCCATTCATGAGGATAAGGTTGAGATATCCCGTCTTCTGAAGCTCGTCTTTGTGTGAGATAGTATTGAGATGGGCAATAAGAGAAGCAATTGCATCGTGTTGATTGAGCAGGTATTGAAAAATGGCTACTGTACGGTTGTCAGGCATCGTTGGTGAAGGACCACCCCCAACATTTGCAAGATTTGTAGGAGGCGCAACGGAATGATACTCCTTCTGTAGTGAAGAGGGGTTGTTTCTATGAGCCGGACTAACGTGTGCTGAGATGTTTTGTTGAGGTGGAGGAACAGCCCCAGCAGCTTCGACCGTCTTGATACTGGTAAGCATATCAGTGATCTTGGCAAATGCTATTTCAAGACCCTCTAGCCATTTATTGGTCTGATCACTGACTTCTTCAGGGCTCTCTCCATCTGCCATGTATGTAGATAACATGCGAGGAAGAACAGAGAAAATAGTACAACTGGTGCTGATACTGTCTGTCTCTGAGTTAAAAAGTCCCTCATCTTCAGGTAGGGGAGGTAGATAGTCACCGTCAGACTCGGAGAGATCATCGTCATCTAGAAGGCTACCCCCAATGTGAAGGTCATCTGCTTCAGACTCTGAGGGAATACTACCCCCAGCTGAAGGATCATCACCTCCATCTTGGGAGTCCTCGTCATCTATACGGAATCTCGTCCTTGATCGAGTACCCATATAGACTCCTTGAGATGTGACAGCTTGCTGGCTATCTGTTGGCAGACTTGTTCTTCTTCTGTTCATAGAACTGAGAGAAAAAGTCGGGTTCATGGTCCACCTTCTTTGATTGGGGCTCCCGTAAGGGGGACCCCATGAAGCCATGTTGATGAAACACACAACGACTTTTCATCGTCAGAGCGATGCAGTCGTTGAAAGACGGACAACCTTATTAACCTAAACTGGATCGCAGTCAACCAAATCTTGATAATTAACAAATCGATATTTGACGTGATCCAACTCGACACATACAATGTCATCAAAGCTACAAAACAGACGACGTATACACATCAAGTCGGACAATCATCATCGACGACTGCTCGACGAATACTGCTGGAACTTGTCTTCGAAAGTCTGTATTTTTATATTTTATTTGAGTCTAGGCTATTGTACATTGAGTCGCACTGAGTACCTGTCACGACCCGCACCCTAGAGTAAGGGCACGAGAAGTGGGTATGTCCAGCCTATGCCGCAGTGTCGGCGGTAGAATGCTGTCCTAGGTTAATGCATCTAATAGTATAAGGCTAACAGTTTATACTCCCCGAATGGAGGTGACATAGCAGAATGTAAACTCAATCACAACTAAGGAAGAAGAAGTACAATATGATATAAAACTCAAAATTAAATACAGAAGATCAGAAGAGTCTAAGTGTCTAAGATAACATCCAAGCAAACATCCAGAAATACAAGTCTCAACTATTGAATATGAAAGAATATATACAATCCAGATCCCAAATAACAGTAATAGTAAAACCTAGACTAGGGAGCCTCAGTCTCTATAGCTAATGGATCCGGCTGGAAATTCGGATCACTGGTGTCATCTAGAGCTGTCCCGTAGAAGGTATCCACACAGGCCTATCCTCGTCTTCTGTAATATTTTCAACAGGTCCAGTCAGGACAGGAGCGAGCACAATACATCTCAACAGATCATAGCAGGTTAAAAAATATAATCATGCAGTAAAGTAAGATACAGGAAACTGAAGAAAGTACAGAAAGTAAACCGAGAGAGAAGTGTAATAGAAATATCTACTATAAGTAGAGAACTAACAGTGGCTAGTGAGTCAGAGTACAATATAAACATGTGAATGGCATAGAAGATTCTGATAAGACACTACGGGGTGATCAGATGAGATACTACTTGGATATTATTCACATGTCTACTTCTACTTCCCCGTACCCCTAATCAATACACAAGGATCCAGCCATGTTATGTTATGATCCATGCAACGGCCCACAAAGGGTGATACATGGTAGGCCCAAAAATGGGTGATTCTAGGAATACCCATAAATGGGTGATTCAAGGAAGACTCTGTGATCACGAGAGTACATGTCACAAGTGATTCAATGAACCATGAAGCATAGTGATACACCATGTATGTGAAACGCACAGAACATGTAGTATCCGATGCTCCCTGAGGGAATAACATCTCAAGAAGGGATCCATATAGTACTAATCCGTGTGACCAACGTGCCAGTATCAAGTAAAGTAATTTAAAGCAGGAAAATAATTTTAAACAGGATATGAAATGATCAGAGAATGTACTCGCCTGGTATCTGAGTGTCCAAGATGAAAGTACTGTCCGAAGAGTGGTGTCTGGCTCCTATTTAGAACAGCACAAGTCATAACATGTCCAGAATGGTAATAAGATGCACTACAATGCATTCTAAATAAATATAGGTCAATCTAGGCCAAAGTCAACTCTTGGTCAACTCTGGTCAACTCTAAAAGTCAAACTAGGTCAACTACGGTCAAACTAGGTCTAACAAGTCTGAATTAGGTCAAACAAGTTATTTTAGGTCTAAACAAGTCTAGGTTATGTTAAACTAGGTTTAACAATCATTCTAAGTCCTAACAAGTCTATATTAGTCTAATCAAGGCTAAACTAGCCTATGCTAGTATACCAAGTCCATACAACCTATACAACATAAAGTCAAAACCAACATCACACAACCTATACTGCATCTAGGCCTACACATGGAAATCACATAATACATACATATATATATACATATAGGCTACCTATATGTATACCACACATACATATATATAATATATATATAATAGTACACACACATATTATAATATATAGGATACCTACATATATACATAATATACTTTATGCATTAGATATACATACATATATATGGATTATATATACATAGAAAGGAGAAACTATGAGATGTGTGTGTGTCTAAAGGGGAAACCATGTGTGGGTATGCTCACAGAGTTGTGTGTAGGAATACATGAACCTGTGACAGTGTTCAGTCACATGAGATTGTGTGAGGGTGTGTGTGTGTTACCAGTGAGTGTAGTATTCCAGGAAATAGAGTGTGTGTGTTAGAGGGCTAAGAGAGGAACCTGTGTGTGTGTGTGATACTAGGCAAGGTGAGTGGGAGTGTGTCAATGTGAGCATGGCAAGTGGTTAGTGTTCTCAAATTTCACAGTAGGCAGTAGGGGTGTCAAGTAAGTGTGTGAACAAAGTGTAAGGGTGTGGCAAAGTGAAGAAGGAAAGGAACAACATTGGAAATCAGTTTTCAGTTTTCAACCAAACTCCAATCATTCTCAGATTTTTAACCAAAAACCAAATACAAACATTCTCAGTCATCCCCATTAAATCTCAGGTTACATTAATTGTAAAAAAAATAGGAAGGAATCAGGATATTTCCTAAGATACACAAACAAAAACTCAGTTTCAGTCCCTCACTGAAAACAATCCAATTTGAGACCAAAACTCCACCAAATCCATTGAAATTTGACATTCAGTTAGAATACAAGTAGGAAATCAATATTAGGGTTTTAAACTAGTAATTAACATCAGTTTAATAGGTTAATTAGACTGCCTAAATTGGATTTAGAATTCTGGAAAATACGAAATGTTACACTATGTATCAGCACATTAGGTAAATAGGATTTTCATTCGAAAATAGGTTAATTAGAGAAAATAAAGGTTGGTAATGCAAAAATAGAATGTGTTCGTGTCCAGCATACAGTTTGTGTTCCACCACAATATGACACGACGTGTCCAACACAAAATGACCAAAACAGACACACACAGAACATTCATACAGACACTGCATTGTGCACGAGTGTAGGCGTGTCCAGTACGCGACACGGAACACTTCGTGTCTCGTGCACACACCCACGTGTTCGCCAGGTGTCAGGCTACCTATGTGTCACCTTGATTTGGGTCGACGTGTCCCCGTGTCGTGTCAATCAGAGCGTATCAGAACTCAAAATATCGACTGAACAGTCAGTGTAAAACCCAGTGCGGGCTGAAAAACGTGTCCGACATGACACGAAAGCGTCTCAAACTCGGAGGACCTCATGTCAGTCATTGCCCCTTGGCCCACGCCAAGTGCCATGACCTGAGTCGCCGTGTCCAACGAGTATGACCCCTCGAATAGCAGGACAGTGTGTGCGGCTGGAACGCGCGTGTTCGTGTCCAGATCCCGAAACGACACGACACTAATTTAAGCTCAGACCACTGGAAAACATCAACCCACATCTAGATCTAATTTTCTATTCAAACACTTTCCTAAAAACAGATCGAAATCCCCTTTGGGGTATTTCATCAAACACCTAGTCCTAGGGACTGATACGTGTCCAAATAGGACACGAATTGGACACAAAATCCTACAGAAATCTAGGGTTAGCTAGGGGACACCTAGATCTAGGCTAATATGCAATAATAACAGCAATTTCCATAAGTTTTGAAGGAATTACCTATAGGTGTCAAAAACTCCTCAAAAGCTCCAAAGAGGGGTGTTCCTCTTGATGGCCAAACTTCACCAAATTGTTAACAAACTGAAAATAAATTACACACACAGCAAGAATACCTAAATTAGAACCTATTACAATTAGTTTGAGGGAAAAATGAATTAAATTGGATTTTCTATGAATTTTTAAAGATGGAGCATACCTTTCTTTCCAAATGTGAACTTTCTAAAGGAGGCTAACCTAATAGAAGAGATTACTTATAGGGAGGGAATCCCTAGGTGGGCTGGCTGGCCATGCTAGGGTTAGGGTTAGGTTTACATGGTGTTAGGCTTGGGCCTCTATGGGCTTAAGTCATTAATCATGACTTGTGAAGTCATAAGCCATTAATCCATTCTCTATTCAATATCCATATTCCCAAATTGATTCTAATGACTAGGATATGGTTAACTTAAATTAACCTAGGGTTTCATAATCTAACCAAGTCACTATAACTAGGGTTAGCTTCTAGGTTAGGCTCTAAAGTCAACACTAGTCAAAGTCTAGAATAACCCCTAATTAAATTATACCAAAAATCATATAAATTCTAATAAATCTCAATAATTCACAATAATTCCAAATAAATCCCAAAAATTCAAAAATGACCAAAATACCCTCATACTAGAAATATGGTAGTGATAAATCTACCCTCCTTAAAAGAATTTTGTCCTCGAAATTGAAAGGCGAAATGCAACTGATGAGAAGGATAGAAAGTATACCTCACGGTCCAAAAAGATATGGGTATCGCTCGCGCATCTCATCCTCCCGCTCCCAGGTAGACTCTCCTGGAGAATGATGCCTCCATGCAACACGAACCAAAGGTATCACCTAGTTCCTTAGTACCTTCTCCCGTCGATCCAGAATCTCCACTGGCTGCTCTGGATAGCTGAGAGAAGGCCCAACCTCAATCTTCGAATGGTCGAGCACATGACTAGGATCAGCCATATACCGTCTCAACTGTGATACATGGAATACGTTGTGGACCCCCACTAGTGCCGGTGGTAAGTCTAGCCTGTAAGCCACGTCGCCGACTCTCCCGCTGATAACGAAAGGGCCGATGAAGCACGGGCTAAGCTTCCCACCTCTACCAAAATGTATCGTACCACAAGTCGAAAATATCCACAGAAAAACCATGTCTTCAACCTAATCATAAGCAAGGTCTCAAATTAACTATGATAAACAAACATGATCAATAAAACACAAACAAACAACCCTAAATCTAATCCTACTCTAATCTGTACCTCAAACTCCAACGGCCTCCGGTGGCTATCGGCCCAGTGCCGATGTCTGTCCTGTGCCACGCGAAGTCTGTCCCTGATAAGCTTCACCTTTTCGGCCACATCAACAACCATCTCTGGTCCCAGTAAAGCTCGCTCACCAACATCATCCCAAGATAAGGGTGTACGACACCTACGCCCGTACAGAGCCTCGAAAGGTGACATCTCAATGCTGGCCTAAAACCTGTTGTTGTAAGCAAACTCCACCAAATGTAGATGATCCTTCCAGGAACCTCCAAAGTCCAAGACGCACGTCCGCAGCATATCCTCAAGTGTCTGAATAGTCCTCTCTGACTGTCCGTCCGTCTGGGGTTGGTATGCGGAACTAAACTTGAGCTGAGTGCCCAAGCTAGTCTGCAGACTCCTCCAAAAATGGGAAGTAAAGCGACTATCCCGATCTGAGACGATGCTGACCGGCAACCACGTTGGCCTTCCCTGGGTGATACTGAAGTGATATGTCGAAGTCTTTCATCAGCTCTAGCCATCTACGCTGCCTCATGTTGAGCTCTTTCTGTGTAAACACATACTTTAAGCTCTTGTGATCTGTGAAAATCTCCACCCTCTCTTCATACAGATAGTGCTTCCACAACTTTAGAGCAAATATCACTGCTGCCAGCTCCAGGTCGTGGGTAGGGTAGTTCATCTCATAGGGACGTAATTGCCTGGAAGCATAGGCAATCACCTTCCCATGCTGCTGCAAGACACAACCCAGACCCTTCCCTGAAGCATCACTATAGATAGTGAATCCCCCTGATCCTGAAGGCAATGTCAGAATCGGAGCTGTCGTAAGCCGCTTCTTTAACTCATCAAAAGCTGCCTGACACTCCTCTGACCAAACATACTCAGCATTCTTCTGGGTCAACTGAGTCAACGGCTCTACAACCCGGGAGAAATCCTGCACAAATCTCCTATAATATCCTGCCAGCCCCAGGAAGCTCCTTTATCTCTGCCACTGAAGTCGGCGCTGCCCATGCCTCAACTGCTACGATCTTCTTGGGGTCAACTGAGATCCCATCTCCAGTCACCACATGCCCCAAAAAGTCAACCCGGTCCAAGAAGAACTCACACTTGGAGAGCTTCCCATAAAGCTGCTCCTTCCTGAGAGTCTCCAACACTATCCTCAGATGCTTCTCGTGCTCCTCCTCAGTCTTGGAATACACCAAGATGTCGTAAATGAATACCATCACGAACTGATCCAGGTACTGGTGGAACACCTTGTTAATTAGGTTCATAAACACTTCTGGTGCATTGGTTAGCCCAAACGGCATAACCAAAAACTCAAACTGCCCGTACCGCGTCCTGAAAGCGGTCTTGGGAATATCCTCCCCCTTCACCTTCACCTGGTGATATCCTGATCTCAGATCAATCTTGGAAAATACCCGAGCTTCGCTCAACTGGTCAAAAAGATCATCGATCCGTGGCAGTGGGTATCTGTTCTTGATCGTCAGGTTGTTAAGTGCCCTGTAGTCAATACACATCCGTACTGACCCATCCTTCTTTGGCACAAATAATACTGGTGCACCCCATGGCGACGAACTCAAACGGATGAAGCCCTTGTCCTGTAGCTCATCTACCTGCTTCTTCAGCTCCACCAACTCACTGTTGTTCACTCGATAGACGTACTGAGAGATGGGTTTCGCTCCTAGAACTAAGTCTATCGAGAACTTTACATCTCTGTCTGGTGGTAATCCAGGTAACTCCTCGGGAAAAACATCCATATACTCTGCTATCAAGGGGTGTGGAATCGTCTGCTCCTCAACCGAGACTCCGCAGAAAACTCCACTGCTCTGCTCCGCCTGACATCTGGAGTACTCGAACTCTGGCTCCCCCGGCACTCTAAAGAGAACTCTACCCCCTCTGCAATCAATGCTGGCGTGGTGCCTGCTCAACCAATCCATACCGAGTACTATATCGTAGTTCGACAATGGCATTACGAGCAGGCTCACCTCCAACTCATGGCCTCCCAAAATAACACTCCGACCCTTACAAACATCACTCACGAGGATAATGCCACCCCCGGTCGTGATCTTGTAAGTCCTTGGCAACGATTCAGCTATGATACCGTGTCTAATCGCAAATGATACTAATACGAAACTATGCGAAGCACCAGAATCAAATAATACAAAAGCTGGACTGGAGTCGAGAAGAATCGAACCTGCGATCAGCTCTCCTATCACCTCCGTATCCTCGGCCGCTATGGTGAAAGCTCGCCCCTGCTGGCCTCCCCTGGCCTGCGGCTGGTGCTGGACGAACCTCTGCTGCTGTGTCGGCAGAGCTGGTCCCCTCTGCTGGCCTGCTGGAGCTCTGGCTCCTCCTTCCTGAGCTGGTCGTGCTACGAGACACTCCCTCATCTGGTGGTCTGCTGAACCACATACCAGGCACTTGCCCAGTCTCTTCCTACACTCGTTCCACCCATGCCATGGCTTCTTGCAATAAGCACAGGTGGTGGCCTGCTGCCTCGGTGCCTGCTGCTACACCCTCTGCTGCTGATGCTGCACTGGCTGATGCCTCGGCTGCTGAAACTGCTGCGGCTAAAACCTCTACTGCTGGTGGTACTGCTGGTGCTGCTGCTGAAAGTGTGGCCTCTTGGCCGGTCCTCCGCTACTGCTGCCTTCCTGGAAGTCTTGCCCCCTCTTGAGCCTAAGCTCAAGATCATCCTCTGCAGCTAACGCGTCCACTAGGATCTCCTCAAAGGTAGTGCTGCGGGCATTCTTGGTGTAGGACTTGACCTCCTTTACCAAGCCCTTCCGGAACCTCCGGGCCTTCGTCACCTCCGACAAGCCCTCTACAAATCTGCTCAGGTGGCAGAACTCTCCTGCGTACTCCTCCACAGACTGGCTCCCCTTGACTAGGGCCTCGAACTGAGTCTCGAGGGCTTCCAGTGCTACATCCGGGAAGAACTTCTCCTTGAACGACTTCTTGAATGCTGCCCAAGTCTGTCCTGCAGTACCAACCCTCGGGTCGTTCTGGTACCACGTACGGGCCAGATCCTGCATCATGCTGGCCGTTGCCTCAATTTGGAGCCTCGTCGGGATCTCAGCCAACCTGAATATCTCCTCCATGTGCTCGATCCACTCGTCGGCATACAAGATCCCCTCTGTCCCTCGGAAGTCCCTCGGGTGCATCTTCTAAAAATCCTGTATGCCCATCTCCCTCGGAGGGTGCGGCTGCTGGACTGCTGCTGGCTGAGCTACAACTCTCTCTACCGCAGTCACGGCCAGATCAATGCCTCGGCTGAGCTCTGCTGTGTGCCTCTGCTGCTGGGTCTGCTGACCCTCCATATACTGCCGGAAGAAGGCTAACAGCTGAACGGCGTCAACTGTCCCCGAAGGTGGTTGCTGCTGCTGAAGCACATCCGGAATCACCGGACTCGGCCCATGTGCCACAGGTGGAGGGGCTCCTCCG
Organism: Iris pallida; assembly: GCA_029216955.1. Taxonomy (NCBI): domain Eukaryota; kingdom Viridiplantae; phylum Streptophyta; class Magnoliopsida; order Asparagales; family Iridaceae; genus Iris; species Iris pallida. Next base: position 325,311 of record JANAVB010032619.1, on the reverse strand, counting down.
AAAGTAGCTGAAATGCCTACCCCAGCTGGCATGACTGGGGCTGCGGTACCAGGGGCTGGCTGCTGAGTATGAGAGGTGGAAGACCTCTCATCGGCGTCCCCCTGGCCCTGGCGATGTGATCTCGTCTCAACCATTCTGGAGACACAGATCAAAAAGAAACAATTGCTGAGAATGAGTCGAAATATTAAGGAGGACAGTTTAAATTCAAATGAAGACAATAAGCAGCAAAATTTAGATATACGGAATCTGATAAAGAGTTTTTCCTAATATGATTGAGTACCTTCAAAAATTTCCAAATTCTACTGCAGGCTGCAGTGATACTCTAGTTCGAATACCACTACATTTCTAAACTAGACCTACATGGGCCACCACTAAAAATGTGTCACGACCCGCACCCTAGAGTAAGGGCACGAAAAGTGGGTACGTCCAGCCTACACCGTAGTGTCGACGGTAGAACGCTGTCCTAGGTTAATGTATCTAACAGTATAAGGCTAAACATTTTATACTCCCCGAATGGGGGTGACATAGCAGAATATAAACTCAATCACAACTAAGAAAGAAGAAGTACGATATGATATAAAACTCAAAATGAAATACAGAAGATCAGAAGAGTCTAAGTGTCTAAGATAACATCTCAGCAAACATCCAGAAATACAAGTCTCAACTACTGAATATGAAAGAATATATACAATCAAGATCCCAAATGATAGTAATAGTAAAACCTAGACTAGAGAGCCTCAATCTCTATAGCTTATGGATCCGACTAGAAATTCGGATCACTGGTGTCATCTAGAGCTGTCCTGTAGAAGGTATCCACACAGGCCTCCTCCTCGTCCTCTGTAATATTTTCAACAGGTCCAGTCAGGACAGGAGCGAGCACAATACATCTCAACAGATCATAGCAGGTTAGAAAATATAATCATGCAGTAAAGTAAGATACAGGAAACTGAAGAAAGTACAGAATGTAAACCGAGAGAGAACTGTAATAGAAATATCTACTAAAGTAGAGAACTAACAGTGGCTAGTGAGTCAGAGTACAATATAAACATGTAAATGGCATAGAAGATTCTGATGAGACACTACGGGGTGATTAGATGAGATACTACTTGGATATTATTCACATGTCTACTTCTACTCCCCCGTACCCCCAATCAATACACAAGGATCCAGCAAGGTTATGTAATGATCCATGCAACGGCCCACAAGGGGTGATACATAGTAGGCCCAAAAATGGGTAATTCTAGGAATGCCTATAAATGGGTGATTCAAGAAAGACTTTGTGATCATGAGAGTACATGTCACAAGTGATTCAATGAACCATGAAGCATAGTAATACACCATGTAAGTGAAACGCACAGAACATGTAGTATCCGATGCTCCCTGAGGGGATAACATCTCAAGAAGGGATCCATATAGTACTAATCTGTGTGACCAATGTGCCAGTATCAAGTAAAGTAATTTAAAGCAGGAAAATAATTCTAAACAGGATATGAAATGATCAGAGAATGTACTCGCCTGGTATCTGAGTGTCAAAGATAAAAGTACTGTCCGAGGAGTAGTGTCTGGCTCCTATTTAGAACAACACAAGTCATAACATGTCCAGAATGGTAATAAGATGCACTACAATGTATTCTAAATGAATCTAGGTCAATCTAGGCCAAAGTCAACTCTTGGTCAACTCTGGTCAACTCTAAAAGTCAAACTAGGTCAACTATGGTCAAACTAGATCTAACAAGTCTGAATTAGGTCAAACAAGTTATTCTAGGTCTAAACAAGTCTAGGTTATGTTAAACTAGGTTTAACAATCATTCTAAGTCCTAACAAGTCTATATTAGTCTAATCAAGGCTAAACTAGCCTATGCTAGTATACCAAGTCCATACAACCTATACAACATAAAGTCAAAACCAACATCACACAACCTATATTGCATCTAGGCCTACACATGGAAATCACATAATACATACATATATATATACACATAGGCTACCTATATGTATACCACACATACATATATACAATATATATATAATAGTACACACACATATTATAATATATAGGATACCTACATATATACATAATATACTTTATGCATTAGATATACATACATATATATGGATTATATATACATAGAGAGGGAAACTATGAGATGTGTGTGTGTGTCTAAAGGGGAAACCATGTGTGTGTATCCTTATAGAGTTATGTATAGGAATACATGAACCTGTGACAGTGTTCAGTCACATGAGATTTTGTGAGGGTGTGTGTATGTTACCAGTGAGTGTAGTGTTCCAGAAAATAGAGTGTGTGTGTTAGAGGGCTAAGAGAGGAACCTGTGTGTGTGTGATACTAGGCAAGGTGAGTGGGAGTGTGTCAATGTGAGCATGGCAAGTGGTTAGTGTTCTCAGATTTCACAGTAGGCAGTAGGGGTGTCAAGTAAGTGTGTGAACAAAGTGTAAGGGTGTGGCAAAGTGAAGAAGGAAAGGAACAACATTGGAAATCAGTTTTCAGTTTTCAACCAAACTCCAATCATTCTCAGATTTTTAGCCAAAAACCAAATACAAACATTCTCAGTTATCCCCATTAAATCTCAGGTTCTAATAATAGTAAAAAAAAATAGGAAGGAATCAGGATATTTCCTAAGATACACAAACAAAAACTCAGTTTCAGTCCCTCACTGAAAACAATCCAATTTGAGACCAAAACTCCACCAAATCCATTGAAATTTGACATTCAGTTAGAATACAAGTAGGAAATCAACATTAGGGTTTTAAACCAGTAATTAACATCAGTTTAATAGGTTAATTAGACTGTCTAAATTGGATTTAGAATTCTGGAAAATACGAAATGTTACACTATGTATCAGCACATTAGGTAAATAGGATTTTCATTCAAAAATAGGTTAATTAGAGAAAATAAAGGTTAGTAATGCAAAAATAGAATGTGTTCGTGTCCAGCATACAGTTTGTGTCCCACCACAATGTGACACGACGTGTCCAACACGAAATGACCAAAATAGACACACACAGAACATTCATACAGACACTGCATCGTGCACGAGTGTAGGCGTATCCAGTATGCGACACGGAACACTTCGTGTCTCGTGCACACACCCACGTGTTCGCCAGGTGTCAGGCTACCTACGTGTCATCCTGATTTGGGTCGACGTGTCCCCGTGTCGTGTCAATCAGAGCGTATCAGAACTCGAAATATCGACTGAACAGTCAGTGTAAAACCCAGTGCGGGCTGAAAAATATCTCCGACACGACACGAGAGCGTCTCCAACTTGGAGGACCTCGTGTCAGTCATTGCCCCTTGGCCCACGCCAAGTGGCATGACCTGAGTCACCGTGTCCAACGAGTACGACCCCTCGAATAGCAGGACAGTACGTGCGGCTGGAACGTGCGTGTTCGCGTCCAGATCCCGACACGACATGACACTAATTTAAGCTCAGACCACTGGAAAACATCAACCCACATCTAGATCTAATTTTCTATTCAAACACTTTCCTAAAAACAGATCGAAATCCCCTTTGGGGCATTTCATCAAACACCTAGGTCTAGGGACTGATACGTGTCCAAATAGGACACGAATTGGATACAAAATCCTACAAAAATCTAGGGTTAGCTAGGGGACACCTAGATCTAGGCTAATATGTAATAATAATAGCAATTTCAATATGTTTTGAAGGAATTACCTATAGGTGTCAAAAACTCCTCAAAAGCTCCAAAGAAGGGTGTTCCTCTTGATGGCCAAACTTCACCAAATTGTTAACAAACTGAAAATAAATTACACACACAGCAAGAATACCTAAATTAGAACCTATTACAATTAGTTTGAGGGAAAAAGAAATTAAATTGGATTTTCTATGAATTTCTAAAGATGGAGCATACCTCTCTTTCCAAATATGAACTTTCTAAAGGAGGCTAACCTAATGGAAGAGATTACTTATAGGGGAGAATCCCTAGGTGGACTGGCCGGCCATGCTAGGGTTAGGGTTAGGTTTACATGGTGTTGGGCTTGGCCTCTATGGGCTTAAGTCATTAATCATGACTTGTGAAGTCATAAGCCATTAATCCATTCTCTATTCAATATCCCTATTCCCAAATTGATTCTAATGACTAGGATATGGTTAACTTAAATTAACCTAGGGTTTCATAATCTAACCAAGTCACTATAACTAGGGTTAGCTTCTAGGTTAGGCTCCAAAGTCAACACTAGTCAAAGTCTAGAATAACCCCTAATTAAATTATACCAAAAATCATATAAATTCTAATAAATCTCAATAATTCACAATAATTCCAAATAAATCCCAAAAATTCAAAAATGACCAAAATACCCTCATACTAGAAATATGTTAGTGACAAATCTACCCTCCTTAAAAGAATTTTGTCCTCGAAATTGAAAGGCGAAATGCAACTGATGAGAAGGATAGAAAGTATACCTCACGGTCCAAAAAGATATGGGTATCGCTCGCGCATCTCATCCTCCCGCTCCCAGGTAGACTCTCCTGGAGAATGATGCCTCCATGCGACACGAACCAAAGGTATCACCAGGTTCCTCAGTACCTTTTCCCGTCGATCCAGAATCTCCACTGGCTGCTCTGGATAGCTGAGAGAAGGCCCAACCTCAATCTCCGAATGGTCGAGCACATGACTAGGATCAGCCACATACCGTCTCAACTATGATACATGGAATACGTTGTGGACCCCCACTAGTGCAGGTGGCAAGTCTAGCCTGTAAGCCACGTCGTCGACTCTCCCGCTGATAACGAAAGGGCCGATGAAGCGCGGGCTAAGCTTCCCACCTCCACCAAAACGTATCGTACCACGAGTCGGAGATATCTGCAGAAAAAACCATGTCTCCAACCTAATCACAAGCAAGGTCTCAAATTAACTATAATAAACAAACATGATCAATAAAACACCAACAAATAACCCTAAATCTAATCCTACTCTAATCTGTACCTCAAACTCCAACGGCCTCCGATGGCTATCGGCCCAATGCCGATGTCTGTCCTGTGCCACGCGAAGTCTGTCCCTGATGAGCTTCACCTTTTCGGTCGCGTCAACAACCATCTCTAGTCCCAGTAAAGCTCGCTCACCAACATCATCCCAAGATAAGGGTGTACGACACCTACGCCCGTACAGAGCCTCGAAAGGTGACATCTCAATGCTGGCCTGAAAACTGTTGTTGTAAGAAAACTCCACCAAATGTAGATAATCCTCCCAGGAACCTCTAAAGTCCAAGACGTACGTCCGCAGCATATCCTCAAGTGTCTGAATAGTCCTTTCTGACTGTTCGTCCGTCTGGGGGTGGTATACGGTACTAAACTTGAGCTAAGTGCCCAAGCTAGTTTGCAGACTCCTCAAGAAATGGGAAGTAAAGCGACTATCCCGATCTGAGACGATGCTGACCGGAACCCCATGAATCCTGACTATCTGCCGTATGTACATCTCCGCAAGCCTCCCTGTAGACGTACCCACCTTGAATGGCAAGAAGTGGGCCGATTTGGTCAACCTGTCAACGATTACCCAAATCGCATCTTTCTTTCCTGGTGTATGCGGCAATCCAGATACGAAATCCATAGTGATATGCTCCCACTTCCACTCGGGAATGGGCAACGGCTGCAATAATCCACCGGGCCTCTGCCTCTCTGCCTTGACCTGCTGACAGACCAAGCACCTAGCTACGAAGCGAGCTACCTCCCGCTTCATCCCGTACCACCAAACATGTTCCTTCAGATCTTGGTACATCTTGTTGGCACCAGGGTGTATAGAGTACTGAGATCTGTGGGCCTTCTGCAAAACCTGCTTCCTGAGATCTCTGCTAGGCACACATAACCTGGAACCGTGCCGCAAGGCACCATCCTCTGCAAGAGAAAACTCGCCATCCAGCAATCCTGCTCGAACCTGCTCTCGAAGACACCACATAGCAACGTCCTCAAACTGTACCGACTTGATCCTCTCCACCAAGTCTGACTTAATCTACAGGCCCCACATCTGCATCTGCACTTCAGGCACAATCACCTCAATCCCCAGGCTCTCCAAATCAGCAAGCAAATGACGGTCCATAGTCAAACACATAGCTGTCGAAAACTTACTCAAGGCATCGGCAACTACGTTGGCCTTTCCTGGGTGATACTGAAGTGATATGTCAAAGTCTTTCATCAGCTCTAGCCATCTACGCTGCCTCATGTTGAGCTCTTTCTGTTTAAATACATACTTTAAGCTCTTGTGATCTGTGAAAATCTCCACCCTCTTTCCATACAGATAGTGCTTCCACAACTTCAGAGCAAATATCACTGCTGTCAGCTCCAGGTCGTGGGAAGGGTAGTTCTTCTCATGGGGACGTAATTGCCTGGAAGCATAGGCAATCACCTTCCCGTGCTGCTGTAAGACACAACCCAGCCCCTTCCCTGAAGTATCACTATAGATAGTGAATCCCCCTGATCCTGAAGGCAATGTCAGAATCGGAGCTGTCGTAAGCCGCTTCTTCAACTCATCAAAAGCTGCCTGACACTCCTCTGACCAAACATACTCAGCATCCTTCCGGGTCAACCGAGTCAACGGCTCAGCAACGCGGGAGAAATCCTGCACAAATCTTCTATAATATCCTGCCAGCCCTAGGAAGCTCCTGATCTCTGCCACTGAAGTCGGCGCTGCCCATGCCTCAACTGCTATGATCTTCTTGGGGTCAACTGAGATCCCATCTCCAGTCACCACATGCCCTAAAAAGTCAACCCGGTCCAAGAAGAACTCACACTTGGAGAGCTTCCCATAAAGCTACTCCTTCCTGAGAGTCCCCAACACTATTCTCAGATACTCCTCGTGCTCCTCCTCAGTCTTGGAATACACCAAGATGTTGTCAATGAATACCACCACGAACTGATCCAGGTACTGGTGGAACACCTTGTTCATTAGGTTCATAAACACTGCTGGTGCATTGGTTAGCCCAAACGGCATAATCAAAAACTCAAACTGCCCATACCGGGTCCTGAAAGCGGTCTTGGGAATATCCTCCCCCTTCACCTTCACCTGGTGATATCCTGATCTCAGATCAATCTTGGAAAATACCCGAGCTCCGCTCAACTGGTCAAAAAGATCATCGATCCGCGGCAGTGGGTATCTGTTCTTGATCGTCAGGTTGTTGAGTGCCCTGTAGTCAATACACATCCGTACTGACCCATCCTTCTTCAGCACAAATAATACTGGTGCATCCTATGGCGACGAACTTGAACGGATGAAGCCCTTGTCCTGTAGCTCATCCACCTGCTTCTTCAGCTCCACCAACTCACTGTTGTTCACTCGATAGACGTGCTGAGAGATGGGTTCCGCTCCAGGAACCAAGTCTATCGAGAACTCTACATCTCTGTCAGGTGGCAATCCAGGCAACTCCTCGGGAAAAACATCCATATACTCTGCTATCAAGGGGTGTGGAATCGTCTGCTCCTCAACCGAGACTCCACAGAAAACTCCACTGCTTTGCTCCGCCTGATGTCTAGAGTACTCGAACTCTGGCTCCCCCGGCACTCTGAAGAGAACTCTACCCCCTCTGCAATCAATTCTGGCATGGTGCCTGCTCAACCAATCTATACCGAGTACTATATCGTAGTTCAGCAATGGCATTATGAGCAGGCTCACCTCCAACTTACGACCTCCCAAAACAACACTCCGACCCTTACAAACATCACTCACGAGGATAATACCACCCCCGGTCGTGATCTTGTAAGTCCTAGGCAACGATTCAGCTATGATACCGTATCTAATCGCAAATGATACTAATACGAAACTATACGAAGCACCGGAATCGAATAATGCAAAAGCTGGACTGGAGTCGAGAAGAACCGAACCTGCGATCAACTCTCCTATCACCTCCGCATCCTCGGCCACCATGGCAAAAGCTCGCCCCTGCTGGCCTCCCCTAGCCTGCTGCTGGTGCTGGACGAACCTCTGCTGCTGTGTTGGCAGGTTTGGTCCCCACTGCTGGCCTGCTGGAGCTCTGGCTCCTCCTCCCTGAGCTGCTCGTGCTACGAGACACTCCCTCATCTGGTGGTCTGCTGAACCACATACCAGGCACTTGCCCAGTCTCTTCCTACACTCGTTCCACCCGTGCCCTGGCTTCTTGTAATAAGCACAGGTGGTGGCCTGCTGCCTCGGTGCCTGCTGTTGCATCCTCTGCTGCTGATGCTGCACTGGCTGATGCCTCGACTGCTGAAACTGCTGCGGCTGGAACCTCTGATGCTGGTGGTACTGCTGGTGCTGCTGCTGAAAGTACGACCTCTTGGCCGGTCCTCCGCTACTGCTGCCTCCCTGGAAGTCTCGCTCCCTCTTGAGCCTAAGCTCAAGATCATCCTCTGCAGCTAACGCGTCCACTAGGATCTCCTCAAAGGTAGTGCTGCGGGCATTCTTGGTGTAGGACGTGACCTCCTTTACCAAGCCCTTCCGGAACCTCCGGGCCTTCGTCGCCTTCGACAAGCCCTCTACAAATCTGCTCATGCGGCAGAACTCTCCTGCGTACTCCTCCACAGACTGGCTCCCCTGGACTAGGGCCCAGAACTGAGTCTCGAGGGCTCCCAGCGCTGCATCCGGGAAGAACTTCTCCTTGAACAGCTTCTTGAATGCTGCCCAAGTCTGTCCTGCAGTACCAACCCTCGGGTCGGTCTGGTACTACGTACGGGCCAGATCCTGTATCATACTGGCCGCTGCCTCAATCTGGAGCCTCGTCGGGATCTCAGCCAACCTGAATATCTTCTCCACGTGCTCGATCCACTCGTCGGCATACAAGATCCCCTGTCCCTCGGAAGTCCCTCGGGTGCATCTTCTGAAAATCCTGTATGTCCTTCTTCCTCGAAGGGTGCGGCTGCTGGTCTGCTGCTGGCTGAGCTACAACTCTCTCTACCGCAGTCACGGCCAGATCAATGCCTCGACTGAGCTCTGCTGTGTGCCTCTGCTGCTCGGTCTGCTGACCCTCCATATACTACCGGAAGAAGGCTAACAGCTGAACGATGTCAACTGTCCTCGAAGGTGGCTGCTGCTGCTGAAGCACATCCAGAATCACCGGACTCGGCCCATATGCCACAGGTGGAGGGGCTCCTCCGAAAGCAGCTGAAATGCTTACCCCAGCTGGCATGACTGGGGTAGCGGTACCTGGGGCTGGCTGCTGAGTATAAGAGGTGGCAGACCTCTCATCGGCGTCCCCTGGCCCTGGCAATGTGATCTCGTCTCAACCATCCTGGAGACACAGATCAAAAAAAAACAATTGCTGAAAATGAGTCGAAATATCAAGGAGGACAGTTTAAATTCAAAGGAAGACAATAAGCTGCAAAATTTAGATATACGGAATCTGATAAAGAGTTTTTCCTAATGTGATTGAGTACCTTCAAAAATTTCTAAATTCTACTGCAGGCTGCAGTGATACTCTAGTTCGAATACCACTACATTTCTAAACTAGACCTGCATGGGCCACCACTAAAAATGTGTCACGACCCACACCCTAGAGTAAGGGCACGAGAAGTGGGTACGTCCAGCCTACGCCGCAGTGTCGGCGGTAGAACGCTGTCCTAGGTTAATGCATCTAACAGTATAAGGCTAAAAAGTTTATACTCCCCGAATGGAGGTGACATAGCAGAATGTAAACTCAATCACAACTAAGGAAGAAGAAGTATGATATGATATAAAACTCAAAATGAAATACAGAAGATCAAAAGAGTCTAAGTGTCTAAGATAACATCTCAGCAAACATCCAGAAATACAAGTCTCAACTACTGAATATGAAAGAATATATACAATCCAGATCCCAAATGATAGTAATAGTAAAACCTAGACAAGGGAGCCTCAGTCTCTATAGCTAATGGATCCGGCTGGAAATCCGGATCACTGGTGTCATCTAGAGTTGTCCCGTAGAAGGTATCCACACAGGCCTCCTCCTCGTCCTCTGTAATATTTTCAACAGGTCCAGTCAGGACAGGAGCGAGCACAATACATCTCAACAGATCATAGCTGGTTAGAAAATATAATCATGCAGTAAAGTAAGATACAGGAAACTGAAAAAAGTACAGAATGTAAACCGAGAGAGAACTGTAATAGAAATATCTACTATAAGTAGAGAACTAACAGTAGCTAGTGAGTCAGAGTATAATATAAACATGTGAATGGCATAGGAGATTCTGATGAGACACTACGAGGTGATCTGATGAAATAGTACTTGGATATTATTCACATGTCTACTTCTACTCCCCCGTACCCCTAATCAATACACAAGGATCCAGCAAGGTTATGTTATGATCCATGCAACGGCCCACAAGGGATGATACATGGTAGACCCAAAAATAGGTGATTCTAGGAATGCCCATAAATGGGTGATTCAAGAAAGACTCTGTGATCATGAGAGTACATGTCACAAGTGATTCAATGAACCATGAAGCATAGTGATACACCATGTAAGTGAAAAGCACAGAACATGTAGTATCCGATGCACCCTGAGGGGATAACATCTCAAGAAGGGATCCATATAGTACTAATCCGTGTGACCAACGTGCCAGTATCAAGTAAAGTAATTTAAAGCAGGAAAATAATTCTAAACAGGATATGAAATGATCAAAGAATATACTCGCCTGGTATCTGAGTGTCCAAGATAAAAGTACTGTCCGAGGAGTGGTGTCTGGCTCCTATTTAGAACAGCACAAGTCATAACATGTCCAGAATGGTAATAAGATGCACTACAATGCATTCTAAATGAATCTAGGTCAATCTAGGCCAAAGTCAACTCTTGGTCAACTCTGGTCAACTCTAAAAGTCAAACTAGGTCAACTATGGTCAAACTAGGTCTAACAAGTCTGAATTAGGTCAAACAAGTTATTCTAGGTCTAAACAAGTCTAGGTTATGTTAAACTAGGTTTAACAATCATTCTAAGTCCTAACAAGTCTATATTAGTCTAATCAAGGCTAAACTAGCCTATGCTAGTATACCAAGTCCATACAACCTATACAACATAAAGTCAAAACCAACATCACACAACCTATATTGCATCTAGGCCTACACATGGAAATCACATAATACATACATATATATATACATATAGGCTACCTATATGTATACCACACATACATATATATAATATATATAATAGTACACACACATATTATAATATATAGGATACCTACATATATACATAATATACTTTATGCATTAGATATACATACATATATATGGATTATATATACATAGAGAGGGAAAACTATGAGATGTGTGTGTGTCTAAAGGGGAAACCATGTGTGTGTATGCTCACAGAGTTGTGTGTAGGAATACATGAACCTGTGACAGTGTTCAGTCACATGAGATTGTGTGAGGGTGTGTGTGTGTTACCAGTGAGTGTAGTGTTCTAGGAAATAGAGTGTGTGTTTTAGAGGGCTAAGAGAGGAACCTGTGTGTGTGTGATACTAGGCAAGGTGAGTGGGAGTGTGTCAATGTGAGCATGGCAAGTGGTTAGTGTTCTCAGATTTCACAGTAGGCAGTAGGGGTGCCAAGTATGTGTGTGAACAAAGTGTAAGGGTGTGGCAAAGTGAAGAAGGAAAGGAACAACATTGGAAATCAGTTTTCAGTTTTCAACCAAACTCCAATCATTTTCAGATTTTTAACCAAAAACCAAATACAAACATCCTCAGTTATCCCCATTAAATCTCAGGTTACATTAACAGTAAAAAAAATAGGAAGGAATCAGGATAATTCCTAAGATACACAAACAAAAACTCAGTTTCAGTCCCTCACTGAATACAATCCAATTTGAGACCAAAACTCCACCAAATCTATTAAAATTTGACATTCAGTTAGAATACAAGTAGGAAATCAACATTAGGGTTTTAAACCAGTAATTAACATCAGTTTAATAGGTTAATTATACTGCCTAAATTGGATTTAGAATTCTGGAAAATATGAAATGTTACACTATGTATCAGCACATTAGGTAAATAGGATTTTCATTCAAAAATAGGTTAATTAGAGAAAATAAAGGTTGGTAATGCAAAAATAGAATGTGTTCGTGTCCAGCATATAGTTTGTGTCCCACCATAATGTGACACGACGTGTCCAACACGAAATGACCAAAATAGGCACACAAAGAACATTCATACAGATACTGCATCGTGCACGAGTATAGGCGTATCCAGTACGCGACACGGAACACTTCGTGTCTCGTGCACACACCCACGTGTTCGCCAGGTGTCAGGCTACCTACGTGTCACCCTGATTTGGGTCTACGTGTCCCCGTGTCCTGTCAATCAGAGCATATCAGAACTTGAAATATCGACTGAACAGTCAGTGTAAAACCCAGTGCGGGGTGAAAAATGTGTCCGACATGACACGAGAGCGTCTCCAACTTGGAGGACCTCGTGTCAGTCATTTCCCCTTGGCCCACGCCAAGTGGCATGACCTGAGTCATCGTGTCCAACGAGTACGACCCCTCGAATAGCAGGATAGTGCGTGCGGCTGGAACGTGCATGTTCATGTCCAGATCCCGACATGACATGACACTAATTTAAGCTCAGACCACTGAAAAACATCAACCCACATCTAGATCTAATTTTCTATTCAAACACTTTCCTAAAAACAGATCGAAATCCCCTTTGGGGTATTTCATCAAACACCTAGGTCTAGGGATTGATACGTGTCCAAATAGGACACGAATTGGACACAAAATCCTACAGAAATCTAGGGTTAGCTAGGGGACACCTAGATCTAGGCTAATATGTAATAATAACAGCAATTTCAATAAGTTTTGAAGGAATTACCTATAGGTGTCAAAAACTCCTCAAAAGCTCCAAAGAGGGGTGTTCCTCTTGATGGCCAAACTTCACCAAATTGTTAACAAATTGAAAATAAATTACACACACAGCAAGAATACCTAAATTAGAACCTATTACAATTAGTTTGAGGGAAAAAGGAATTAAATTGGATTTTCTATGAATTTCTAAAGATGGAGCATACCTCTCTTTCCAAATGTGAACTTTCTAATGGAGGCTAACCTAATGGAAGAGATTACTTATAGGGAGAATCCCTAGGTGGGCCGGCCGGCCATGCTAGGGTTAGGGTTAGGTTTACATGGTGTTGGGCTTGGGCCTCTATGGGCTTAAGTCATTAATCATGACTTGTGAAGTCATAAGCCATTAATCCATTCTCTATTCAATATCACTATTCCCAAATTGATTCTAATGACTAGGATATGGTTAACTTAAATTAACCTAGGGTTTTATAATCTAACCAAGTCATTGTAACTAGGGTTAGCTTCTAGGTTAGGCTCCAAAGTCAACACTAGTCAAAGTCTAGAATAACCCCTAATTAAATTATACAAAAAATCATATAAATTCTAACAAATCTCAATAATTCACAATAATTCCAAATAAATCCCAAAAATTCAAAAATGACCAAAATACTCTCATACTAGAAATATGGTAGTGACAAATCTACCATCCTTAAAAGAATTTCGTTCCCGAAATTGAAAGGCGAAATACAACTGATGAGAAGGATAGAAAGTATACCTCATGGTCCAAAAAGATATGGGTATCGCTCGCGCATCTCATCCTCCCGCTCCCAGGTAGACTCTCCTGGAGAATGATGCCTCCATGCGACGCGAACCAAAGGCATCACCTGGTTTCTCAGTACCTTCTCCCGTCGATCCAGAATCTCTACTGGCTGCTCTGGATAGCTGAGAGAAGGCCCAACCTCAATCTCCGAATGCTCGAGCACATGACTAGAATCAGCCACATACCGTCTCAACTATGATACATGGAATACGTTGTGGACCTCCACTAGTGTAGGTGGCAAGTCTAGCCTTTAAGCCACGTCGTCGACTCTCCCGCTGATATCGAAAGGGCCGATGAAGCGCGGGCTAAGCTTCCCACCTCCACCAAAATATATCGTACCATGAGTCGGAGATATCTGCAAAAAAAACCATGTCTCCAACCTAATCACGAGCGAGGTCTCAAATTAACTATGATAAACAAACATGATCAATAAAACACAAAAAAACAACCCTAAATCTAATCCTACTCTAATCTGTACCTCAAACTCCAACGGCCTCCGGTGGCTATCGGCCTAGTGCCGATGTCTGTCCTGCGCCACACGAAGTCTGTCCCTGATGAGCTTCACCTTCTCGGCCATGTCAACAACCATCTCTGGTCCCAATAAAGCTTGCTCACCAACATCATCCCAAGATAAGGGTGTACGACACCTACGCCCGTACAGAGCCTCGAAAGGTAACATCTCAATGCTGGCCTAAAAACTGTTGTTGTAAGAAAACTCTACCAAATGTGGATGATCCTCCCAGGAACCTCCAAAGTCCAAGACGCACGTTCGCAGCATATCCTCAAGTGTCTGAATAGTCCTTTCTGACTGTCCGTCCGTCTGGGGGTGGTATGCGGTACTAAACTTGAGCTGAGTGCCCAAGCTAGTCTGTAGACTCCTCCATAAATGGGAAGTAAAGCGACTATCCCGATCTGAGATAATGCTGACCGAAACCCCATGAATCTTGACTATCTGCCGTATGTACATCTCCGTAAGCCTCCCTGTAGACGTACCCACCTTGAATGGCAAGAAGTGGGTCGATTTGGTCAACCTGTCAACGATGACCCAAATTGCGTCTTTCCCTCCTGGTGTACGCGGCAATCCAGATACGAAATCCATAGTGATATGCTCCCACTTCTACTCGGGAATGGGCAACGGCTGCAATAATCCACCGGGCCTCTGCCTCTCTGCCTTGACCTGCTGACAGACCAAGCACCTAGCTACGAAGCGAGCTACCTCCCGCTTCATCCCGTACCACCAAACATGCTCCCTCAGATCTCGGTACATCTTGTTGGCACCAGGGTGTATAGAGTACTGAGATCTGTGGGCCTCCTGCAAAACCTGCTCCCTGAGATATCCGCTGGGCACACATAACCTGGAACCGTGCCGCAAGGCACCATCCTCTGCAAGAAAAAACTCGCCATCCAGCAATCCTGCTCGAACCTACTCTCGGCGACACCGCAGAGTAACGTCCTCAAACTGTGCCGACTGGATCCTCTCCACTAAGTCTGACTTAATCTACAGGCCCCACATCTGCATCTGCACTCTGGGCACAATCACCTCAATCCCCAGGCTCTCCAAATCAGCAAGCAAATGACGGTCCATAGTCAAACACATGGCTGTCGGATACCTACTCAAGGCATCGGCAACCACGTTGGCCTTCCCTGGGTGATACTGAAGTGATATGTCGAAGTCTTTCATCAGCTCTAGCCATCTACGCTGCCTCATATTGAGCTTTTTTTGTGTAAACACATACTTTAAGCTCTTATGATCTGTGAAAATCTTCACCCTCTCTCCATACAGATAGTGCTTCCACAACTTCAGAGCAAATATCACTGCTGCCAGCTCTAGGTCGTGGGTAGGATAGTTCTTCTTATGGGGACGTAATTGCCTGGAAGCATAGGCAATCACCTTTCCGTGCTGCTGCAAGACACAACCCAGCCCCTTTTCTGAAGCATCACTATAGATAGTGAATCCCCCTGATCCTGAAGGTAATGTCAGAATCGGAGCTGTCGTAAGCCGCTTCTTCAACTCATCAAAAGCTGCCTGACACTCCTATGACCAAACATACTCAGCATCCTTCCGGGTCAACCGAGTCAGCATCCCCACACAGAGTTTGGGCCGAACTCTGACTCCTAATTTTCAGGAGCTGATTTTTAGGGATTGCTCATTGCAAGTTGTCCAACGGCCATAATTTTTGAATTTTGGACAGAGTTCTGGCCGAACTCTGCCTCCCAGGACTAGTATATATAGGCACCCTTTTTTCTCCTATTTAAATCCATCCAATCTTCTCATCTCTTCTCTCTTATAGCCTATACATCCCAAAGATCCATACTCTTCTCATCTACTAGCCACAAAACTTCCCAAGCTTACAAGGTGCTCGGTGCGAGTCAATTAGAAGTTTTGTACAAGAGTCTTCAAGAAGTCACTTGGAAAATTCCATGTTTTGCCTCAGCGATCTTTTCAAGAAGTTGGTGTGCTCTTCTGTGTAAAGGCACGTGGTTGTAAATCTATTTCACAAATAGTGAATTTCAATCCTGAGCTAGAGTTCTCAGGCCTGGACTAGTCCTCCACGAGGGAAACCAGGTTAAAAATTGTAGTGTCTACGTATGCTTTCTAATCTCTACTTTATTTCCGTATTATACTCTGATTAATTATTTACTAGTTGGGATTGAATAGAGTTGATTTTTTAATTGATCATTATTTTCATAAGTACTCTATTCACCCCCCTCTAGAGTTGCCTACACGTACTTCAATTGGTATCAGAGCTCTGTTCTCTTGATACAGGATTTAAATTCTACAGTTGATCCATGGCAACCACACAACCCATCTCTACCAACTATGGTGAGGTTCAATCCACAAATAGGCCACCCCTATTTGATGGGACCAACTACACTTATTGGAAGACTAGAATGAGTTTTTATCTTAAGTCTCTAGACTTTGACCTGTAGACTGTAGTCACTGATGGCTACAAGAAACCTCCCAGAATAACTATCGAGGGAAGTCTCGTCGAGAAACCCCACGACAAGTATACTGATCAGGAAAAGAAACAGGCAAGTCTAGACGCTGGGGCTATTAATGCTCTTTTCTGTGCCATAGACATGACTGAATTCAACAGGGTCTCCACATGCACCACCTCGCATGAAGTATGGAAGCTTTTGGAGGTGACTCATGAAGGGACCATATAAGTCAAAGAATCAAAAGTCAGCTGTCTGACACAAGAGTACGAGGCTTTCAAGATGAAGCCTAATGAGACGATCACTCAAATGTTCACCAGATTCTTCGACGTCGTCAATCCGCTATCCTCTCTTGGAAAAGATTATTCCAACCATGAGAAGATACGCAAAGTGCTACGAGGATTGCCAAAGGTTTGGAACCCCAAAGTCATGGCGATCACCGAAGGCAATGATCTCACGGCAATGTCACTAAAAACATTGATGGGCAAGTTGATGATGCATGAGCTCGATCTAAAAGACTTCGAAGAAACAGCTCCAAAAGAGAAGGAGATTGCATTGAGAGCTCACCGCCGAAGAACCAACTCAGAAGACACCGATGATGACGACTCCGAAGGTGACGATCAAGCTCTCTTAGTTCGAAACTTCAAAAAGTTTCTACGCTTCAACAAAAAGAAGAGAGAACAAAGAGACGATGAGGAAGAACCCACCTGCTTCGGATGTAAAAAGATGGAACATGTCAAGAAAGATTGTCCCCTAGCAATGAAGGGAAGCAGATATGAGAAGTCATACAAGAAGCCTACTACAAGGAAATATGCCAGCACTAGCATCTGGCATGAAAGCGAGGCTAGTAATTTAGACGAGGAAGAAGACTCTCCATAAAACACGGCTAACATCTGTCTAATGGTGACTTCAGAAAAGGTAAAAGATTCTTATGATGATTTCTCATTTGATGAACTTGGTGATGCCTTTGGTGATCTACTTGATGATCACAAAAAGGTAATCAATAAACATAAGCGTGCAAAGGATAAGATCAAGGACTTCGAAACCGAGATCCATAAACTTTCATGTTTTCTTGAAGATGTTAGAAACACTATACCCACAAAAAACACTAAAGAGGTATCCAAGCTTAAATTAAGCTTACACGATGCCGAATCAATTATTGAGAAACAAACACTTGAGATCACGACACTAAACAAAGAACTTGCTGAAGAGAAAAATAGGTTCAAAATTGCTACAGGTAGAATTCACGGTCTTACTGCTAAATATAATGAATTGAATGTTGTCTCTAAGAAATTAGAGATTAAACTGGACAAGCAGGTTGTACAACCGCAAGTTCAGTCTCATAGTCACAACACGTACAAACATGTGCCAAATCAACACAAAAAGGCATGTCACCACAAGAACACTCATCCACATGCTAAACAAAATCATGCCTTCATGTACACCTATTCACATGCAACACGTAAGACACATACACGTAATCATTATCATCATTATGCTGCTACACACAGTCACTATAATCATTATAGTTATCCTGGTATTGCACACAGTCACTATGATCATTATAGTTACCCTACTGCTGCACACAGTCCCCATACTCATACTACTACTGCACGTAGCTATCATCATCCTACTCATAGACACCACTATCAACATGCTTCTAGTATAAACATATATGCTAGATGCACATATTGTAACCTACATGGACACATTTCTCTCCAATATAGGATTTGGAGATTAGTTGATAGAAATATACATGCATGGGTACTAAAGTCTAACCTCTCAGGACCCAAAAGAATCTGGGTACCAAAGGTCACATCTACTCGTGGTGTAGGTGGACCTTTCCTCCTCAACTACAAGCAAGTGGATTCTCGATAGTGGATGCTCGTGCCATATGACTGAAAATGCAAATCTATTCGCAACACTATCGATAAAAAAGAAAGGATACATTTCCTTTGGTAATAATCTTAAAGGCTACATCATAGGTAACGGTACAATTGGTTATCCTCCCTCTCCTGTCATTAACGATGTCTGTTTAGTAGAGTTAAAGCATAACTTGCTCAACATTAGTCATCTTGCTGATCACGGTTATGATATTAACATCGAAAAAACTAAATGCTTTATCTATGATGGATCAACTGGAGACATCGCTTTTGAAGGGATAAGGGAAGATAACATTTATATTTTCTATCTTTCTAGTGATACTAACAGTGCAGGAATATGCCTTTACGCTCACAAAGGCGAAAAGCTCCTATGCCATCAGCGTCTTGGTCATGCTAATATGGATACTATATCCAAGACTATCCATCAAGAAGCTAGTCAGAGGACTGCCGGATATCACATTCAAGAAATACACGATATGTACCGAATGTGAAAAGAATAAGGCTACCAAATCTTTATTTAAATCCATAAACACTGTAAGTACTACCCGACCTTTGTAATTACTTCATATGGACTTATTTGGTCTAAGAATAGTAGCCAGTCTTGGCGAAAACTCTACGCTTTTGTTATTGTAGATGATTTTTCAAGATTTATATAGGTTTTCTTTTTTACAAACAAAAGTGATACTATTTCTGTTTTAAAGTATTTGCTAAAAAGGTCCAAACCGAAAAAGGCTACATGATTACTCGTATCCAAAGTGATCATGGCGAATTCAAAAATTCTGATTTTGAAAAATTTTATGATTCGAATGGTTTTAGTCATAAATTTTCGTGTCCTAGAACTCTTCAACAAAATTGTATTATGGAGCGGAAGAATAGAACTCTTGGCGATATGGCTAGAGTTATGCTAAATTAATTCTCTCTTCCGAAATACTTTTGGGCAGAAGCTGTCAGCACAGTGTGCCATGTTTTGAATAAGGTATTGATTCGACCTATTTCGAAGAAGACACCCTATGAACTTTGGTTTGGTAGGACTCCTAATGTTTCTTCTTTTAGAGTATTCGGTTGTCGCTGTTTTATACTGAATACCAAAGACAACTTAGGCAAATTTGATGCCAAAGCTGATGAAGGTATTCTTCTTGGATATGCGGCCAAGAGTAAGGGATATAGAGTGTTCAACAAACGCTCTATGATTGTTGAAGAGTCTACTAATGCAACTTTTGATGAAAATAATAGTACAACTGTTATTCCCAATGACAATGATGAACCAACTACTTCGATATCAATAAATGCAATGTCTGAAACCAGCTCTCCAAAGGAATTACCAAAGAAGTTCCAATTTACTCCCTCTCATCCAATAGACTTGGTAATAGATGAAATATCAAAAGGGGTAAGTACTCGATCCTCTGTAAGAGACACTATAGCTAGCACTGCATTCATTTCTCAAATAGAACCGAAAAACATTTTAGAAGCTTTTAATGAGGAATTTTGGATTTTCGCAATGCAAGAAGAATTCAACCAATTTGAGAGAAGCCAAGTTTGGGAACTTGTTCCTAAACCTACTGGCCACTCAATAATTGGCACTAAATGGGTTTTTCCTAACAAAGTAAACGAGGACGGTTCAGTCACTCGCAACAAAGCTCGTCTCGTAGCCCAATGATACAATCAAGAGACGGGCATCGATTATGATGAGATGTACGCTCCTGTTGCCCGACTAAAATCCATTCGGATGCTTTACGTATTTACAAATTTTTAAAACTTTAATCTTTTTCAAATGGATGTGAAAAGTGCTTTTCTAAATGGTTTTATCAAGGAAGAAGTTTTTGTCAAACAACCACCTGGTTTCAAAAATCACAAATTTCTCGACCATATTTTTAAACTTAGAAAAGCTCTCTATGGCCTCAAACAAGCTCCTCGAGCTTGGTATAATCGTCTGAGTACTTTCTTACTAGATAAAGGTTTTTCTAAAGGGAATGTGGACACTACACTGTTTATAAAATCTCTTGATGACACAATTCTTTTAGTTCAAATATATGTTGATGATATTATTTTTGGGTCTACTAATGAGGGTCTATGTAAGGAATTTGCCAAGTGTATGCAG
This sequence comes from Iris pallida, assembly GCA_029216955.1. Classification (NCBI taxonomy): domain Eukaryota; kingdom Viridiplantae; phylum Streptophyta; class Magnoliopsida; order Asparagales; family Iridaceae; genus Iris; species Iris pallida. The sequence goes on along the minus strand of JANAVB010032619.1, from coordinate 304,818 downwards.
GATTAATTCGAGATGAGCATGATAGGGGAGCTCAACTACTTCCTTGGATTGCAAATCAAACAATCCTCACAAGGCGTCTTCATCAGTCAATCAAAATATGTCAAGGACATGATGAAGAAGTTTGAGCTTGACAGCATCAAACCAATCAGCACCCCTATGGCTACTACCACTAAGCTGAAACCTGATGAAAGCGGCAAACCGGTCGATCAACGTAAGTATCGAGGTATGATTGGTAGTTTATTATATTTAATTGCTATTCGCACCGACAATATGTTTAGTGTTTGCTTATGGGCTAAATACCAAGCCAATCCTAAGGAATCACACATGACCGCAGTTAAGCGTATCTTTAGATACCTTAAAGGAACTATTACGGTAGGCTTGTGGTATCCCAGAACCACTTCCTTTGATTTAATCGGATATTTCGATGCTGATTTTACGGGATGCAAAGTCGACCGTAAGAGTACCAGCGGCACGTTTCATTTGCTAGGAAAGGCGTTAGTCTCATGGTTTAACAAGAAGTAGAACTCTGTCGCACTATCCACAACAGAAGCTGAATACATAGCAGCTGGTTGTTCTTGTACACAGATTCTGTGGATACGGCAAAACCTTGAAGACTACAACTTATGTTTCAAGCACATACCTATTTTTTGCGATAACACTAGTGCCATTAATCTGACCAAGAGCCCTGTCTGTCACTCACATACTAAACACATAGAGATTAGACATCACTTTTTGCGTGATCATCAACAACAAGGCACGATTAATTTAGAATTCATAGACACTGAACATCAGCTAGCAGACTTCTTTACCAAACCACTGGCCGAAGAGCGCTTCAATTTTCTTTGTCGTAAATTAGGAATTTTGGATGAAATGGTTATTAAATAAATTAGCCTGCGTAAATAACGATTAAGATATATATCTTTATGATGACCTTGCTATGGGTACAAGTCGAAAGGGTCCTTCTGACAACAAGGCGTAAAAGCCAAAGCAATACGGTACACTAGTCTTCGGACTACCGCTAGCTGGGATCCGGCCCCTACAGCTACCCCATGGCAGTTTTATCATAATGGTCGTTGTCATAAATCCTTGTTTATTATATGGTTTAATTTTATTTATAACTTAGTTAATTCAAACTTTCAAATTCTATTCATTTTGAACCAACACTTAGCCATTTTTTCAACCTTCTTGTGTTTTGTGCCCATGAAGGCAGAGTTCGGACCGAACTCTGCCCCACACAGAGTTCGGGACAAACTCTGGGTCCCTGGTCATAGAACCTTACATGATGCTCAGCCATCCATTGATTTGATCCAACGGTCCAGATTTAACCCGCTTGGCTACTCCTAACCTCCTTGAAACCGAGAATCAACCCTCTCTCTTCACTTTGTTCATCTTCCACCTTCCTCCAAACACAAATCTCTCAAACCCTAATCCTAGAAACTCTATTTTTAGGGCTCTCTTTCTTTCCAAACTCAAGATTTCAAGGTTTTGGGGAGATCTCTTTCATCTTTCCTCAACTTTATGAGGTATAATTTCCTATTCCTTTCTATTTCCTTGTCAATTATTTCAAATTCTCTATGGCTCCTAGACTTTTTGGAAGAGGCAAGAGAAGAAGGAGTGAAGGTACTTTATCATCCAAATCTTCTCCTCCTCTTGCTCCTCCAATCCATCCACTTTTTCATCCTCCACCACCTAATGACCCCAACACATTCAATGCACAAATTTTTGTATCATTGGAGGCTTCCAATGAATGGTTCAATGACTTTCGTTCAGGGAGTGTGTATGCGGGTCATCCTATCAATTTCACAATATTTTTAAGATATGACTCATTGTTCCATGATCTTTGTCTAGATGAGTTAGTTTCTATATCATCTCTTATCTATTTGAATGCTATCCAAATGTTTTATGTAATCTTACCTTTGACGACACACGAATCTACTCTCGTGTTGCCGGTATCGACATTGCTTTTGATGATTTTGAGCTTGTAGAATATCTCGAGATCCCGGATACCAATTTTTGGAAGAAACTTGTCGATGCAAGTAAGTTTCAATTTTCTGATGGATCGTCCCTTGAGAGTTTCAAGGATGATTTGTGTACTCCCAACACTCGTCCACGCAAGCTACTGGCTAAATTTCTTAACCCGTATTTCTATGAACTTTATCGTATCATTTTCTCCACGATCTTGCCCAAAGCGGGATCGACCGATGAAGTATCTTATTTTAAGATCTCTGTACTTTATCATCTCCACTTTCATGTCCCTATTAACTTTCTGTACACTATGATGGACTGGATGATTAGTGCACGGAAGAAACCTCGATCATTGGTCTACGTCCTATATTTGCTATTGATATTTTGTGCATTCAATGTTCCTCTTGATGAGTGCCAGTTCCTTCCTGTACCTGCCTATCTGTCTAAGGCAAGGCGGCTTCTAGCAGCTATTGAGTCTCCTGCTGAGTCCGAGTATTTCGAGTCTGATGCTCAGGCTGATCCTCCTGCTCTTGGACAACCTACACCCGAGCCACCTGCTACTCTCGAGTCCATTCAGACCATGCTACGTGATCGTTTCCGCTTAGAGGACGATCGTTGGACTCAGATGGACTATCGCACCACCTTACAGATGTCAGCTATCAACAATACTCTGCATGACATCCAGTACTCCTTAGCCTCTCATCCTATGGTGTCTTACCCTATGGTACGAGATCCTTCTCGCGAAGGTTATCGTATCGATGATGCCTGGGTCAGGAGGTATTTGGATCCAGATACGGCATTTGTTGATCCTCGTCGCTCTGCCAGCGACCCATCCGACTCTGCTGGACCTTCCCGTACTCCATGACGGCCGTGGTTCATTTTATGATGTTGCTGATGCTTAGGATGTCTTTTATTTATGCACTTTGTTATTTTTATTCAGTGATTATGTAGTTGAACACTATGCTTTGTACTACTTTATGAATTTATGGCTTTTATTTGGATTGTTTGCTAGTTATCTCTTACGTTGGACTTGAGCTTGGTTATGTGATTGCATATTTTCACCATGGTTATGTCTTTATGGGAGAGATTCTATTTCATTTTGCTAAATGTCAAAGGGGGAGATATATGTGATATTTGCTTAACCATTTTTAGATAAATACTTGTGCTATATTGTGCTACACTTGTGCTATATTGTTTGGACTAGTACTTGTATCAGGACTTCTCTAATTACGGGGGAGCCGAATTGTCCATCTACGGGGAAGCAATATATGTGTCCAGGTATGAATGTTGCGACACACAAATATCACAATTTTGTCAATTATCAAAATAGGAGAGATTGTTGACCCAAACTGGATCGCAGTCAACCTAATCTTGATAATTAACAAATTGATATTTGACATGATCCAACTCGACACATACATTGTCATCAAAGCTACAAACCAGACAACGTATGCTCATCAAGTCGGACAATCATCATCGACGACTGCTCGACGAATACTGCTGGAACTTGTCTTCAGAAGTCTGTATTTTATATTTTATTTGAGTCTAGGCTATTATACGTTGAGCCACACTGAGTAGCTCAACCATAGACTAGATAACCAAAAAGCCCCACAAACAAAAAGCCAAACTGCCAAAGCCCAATAGCCCAATGAGCATTATGTCTCCAAGGAGGTAGAGTTCGGGCCGAACTCTGCCCCCACACAGAGTTCGGGCCGAACTCTGTCTCCTAATTTCTAGGAGCTAATTTTTAGGGATTGCTCATTACAAGTTGTCCAACGGCCATAATGTTTGAATTTTGGATAGAGTTATGGCCGAACTCAGCCTCCCAGAACTAGTATACATAGGCACCTTTTTTTTCTCCCATTTGAATCCATCCAATCTTCTCATCTCTTCTCTCTTATAGCCTATACATACCAAAGAGCCATACTCTTCTCATCTACTAGCCACAAAACTTTTCAAGCCTAGAAGGTGCTCGGTACGAGTCAATTAGAAGTTTTGTGCAAGAGTCTTCAAGAAGTCACTTGGAAAATTCCAAGTTTCGCCTCAGCGATCTTTTTAAGAAGTTGGCGTGCTCTTCTGTGTGAAGGCACGTGGTTGTAAAGCTATTTCACAAATAGTAGATTTTAATCCTGAGCTAGAGTTCTGTCACTCTCCGTTCCCAGTATACGTATTTTTAATACGTATACTGCTTAAATGTATCTATTTAATATTTATCATATATTATTTTGTATTTAAATCTCTTTAAATTTATGTTAATTAATTTCCTGCAATTAATTTTCTGTATTTTACTTTCTGCTTTTATTCTCTGCTTTAGCTTACTTTAGGTTTGGCTTGGGTTGGTTTATTTTTGGGTTTTGGTGGTTCATCATGAACCGAACCCACCTACCACCACCCCTTCCATTTAAAGCCCTCAAACTCTTTCTCTCTCTTCATTACTCTCCTTCACCATTACTCTTCTTCTTTCTTATTACTCTCTCCACCTACCAAACCAACAGGCAAGTACATCTTGCTTCTTCATGAGGACCCATTTTTATGGTTCTATTCTCTTTCCCTTGTGATTCTAAGAGAGTTTAGAACTTCGCATTTTTCGTTTTGAAGTTTTATTTTTAGTAGATCTAGAAATGAGTTATTTTCGGATTTTGGTGGTTTTGATCTATCAAACTTCTTTATTTTTGAGTTTTGATGGTCCCATGTTGTAGAGCATTTCATTCTGCCCCATTTTGACCTATAGAAGTTTGGATTTGGACTCTGGATGAAAGATTCATGGAGCTTGGGAGCCATGGCTTGAAGGGTTCTTCTTTTCGGAAGAAGAAGAAGAAGAAGAAGAACAGTTTATAGCCGAATGGACTTAGCCGCATAAGCTTTATGCAGCAAGTTTTATTCCTGACCGCATAAGCCTTGCTGTGTTACTTGGCCGCATGGCATATGCCGCAGGAACTCAATTCTCCCAGCCGCATGAAGACTTAATCCTAGCCGCACGAGACTTACATTTCTAGCCGCATGAGTTTAACCCTGCCGCATAAGGCCCAGTCCTAACTGAGCCGCATGGGCTTCTGAGTCTGGGCCGCATGACCCGATTTATTATAACCGCATATGCTCACCACCCTCCCCTGGCCGCATAAGCTCCTAACTGAGCCGCATGCACCTCTTTCATCTTCTGGCCGCATAGGCTCATGACCAGTCTGGCCGCATAAGGCTTTGCATCTTCAGCCGCATGAAGTCTTCTATATTTCAGCCGCATGGACCCTCTTCTCTGTGAGCCGCATGAGACCTGTCCCCGCCAGCCGCATGAGCTGCGCTTGTTCCGAGCCGCATGGGCTCTTAGTTTCCCCCAACCGCATGGATTTCTTTTCTGGCCGCATAAGTCCAAGCCGCATGACTTTCTATAGCCCTGTGTACTAGTATTTTATTATTTATTGCCCATATCTTGTAACCTTTATTGTATATTTTTACGCCCATTTTTTTATCCTTACGCCTTTTGGCATAAACTTGATATAATCATGATATGTTAATATTTCTGTTAAATATAGATTGTTACGTGGGATGTACCATGTGTCATGAATTTAGTTATAGATACCCCGATTGACTGGAATTAAATCTTGAGAGTTGTGGACTCGACCCCACTGAATACTAGTTAACTTTCATGCCTTGTCACCATTGATAATGATTGTGACCTTGATTAATAATTGATCATGCGTTCCTAGTTGGAACTAAGAGACTGGCTAGTCGTCTTTGAATTGAATGAATGAGACACGTTCATATTAATTATGAACTATTGAAATCGACTGGCTAATCCCGAATATTGGCATACAGGCACATGCAGGCTTCAATTCATTTATTATTTATTTATCTTACCAAAGAAGCATGTGTACTTTATGGTCAAGGCATGATTACTCCGTGGTTAGTTTTGATTGTTGCATTACGCTATGTAAGACCTACAACCTGACCGCACTGGTATCGTTGTAGAGTTGGACATATCGTACTTTGTACGGAAGTACTCATTTCTGAATGACCATGACCCACGGCATGGGATTTCACTTAACATAGAGGCTATTAAGTTAAATAAAATAATGATTGCATGGAGAGAATGGATTCCCGAGTTCTTACATGGCAGCCCTCTTGGGACTAGTAGTGCCCGACAGGCCGGTTGGTCCCCACAGATGCTGTAAATCTGCCACACGGGCAGGGAGCGGTATCTGGTTATATTATCTATTGAATATTGTATATTAATGACGGGCGTCCCGCTGGGACTCGTCTAATTCATAAATGGCGCAATTGATTGACTGGGTAAACTAGCCTTGCTTGCACATAATAAGAACTGAGAAATCCTCATTACATAAAACCAGGATAACTTGGGACTCACGATAGCAAGCCGTAGTAGTACCTGGCCGTTTAAATTGATTTGTTTGTGCACTGTACCTACTCTGTTACTTAACTGAGATGATCAGAATGTCAGGACATGACGGGCCAACTTCTGTCCTTGTTTGGTTGGAAGGTTGGTTCGAAGTATCGTGATATTGTGTGAGTCTTAGTAGATAGCAGAGATTTATTATCATATTCTCTTATTACTGGCTTCATTCCTCATATCGTGCTTCCTTGTGGTACTTGCTATTAGAGGTCTAACCTCTCTGGTTTTGCATGGCCAGATTTAGGGCCAGTCCCCGAGGATCCAGCTTACTTCTACCTCCAAGATGGTCAACACTAGAAGGATGATCGCAGGAGGACTCGAGTGGGTTTCTTACTTCCCCGCCCATTTTGTTATCTACTTTATACTTTGCCGTTTGGCATCGACATGTTAGTCGAATTGTCTTGTACCTATTTTTGTATAATTGTAACTAAGTCAGACTGCAGCTGCTAACAATTGTGTATACTTACTACATCATCTGGCTGTATTTTGTAAAGCCAGATATCAAGAACATTTTGACTAAGCGTTTGGGACGCCTTACTGCTTTATCTTATATGTTCTCTATTTTGTTTCTTGTTTGAATGATTGAGACAATAGATGTGAAGTGACCATAGTGAGACTTTCATGTAGTATGCACCCCCCTCGTCTTGTAGACAGCATTGATCGTATTATACGGTATTCATCTACCCGTAATACGTAGCTGGCTGAGTCATTCCCCCGCTCTCCAGTATTCTGGTTCTGGGGCGTGACAAGGTTTTAGTGGTGGCCCATGCAGGTCTAATTTCAGACTTGTGGGGTGTTTAATAGGATGTTTCAATCACACATGTTTCTCCTTGATCTCATGATTCGTTACTCTCAACTCTAGCTTGACATTCCAGTATCCTTTGACTTCATTGATCCTTCATGTCCGGTCGTTTGATTGTTCTATTGTCCCTTTTCTTAGGGGCACCTCGTCCGCACCTGTCAGAGCTGGACAGCAACAACATGGACAACAACATGGACAACCTGACCATGTTGGTCAGCAACAAGAGCCGGTACTAACTCAAGAGGCTACCCAAGAAGAAGTGATAGTGGAAGCAGCAGCTGGATCGCAGTATCCAGATGTTCCACCACCACCACCAACAGTTCCACCTACCCCTGCAGAGATGGACACACCGGCTCTTCTGGAGATCATGAGAGGGATGATGGCCACTCAGCAGCACCAGATGTTAGCCCAGCAGCGCATGCACGCTCAGTTACAAGAGCAGAACGTACTACTCAACCAAGGGTTGCAGACAGCTTTGGAAAGAGGGGCAAGGCCGGATTCTGGAGCCTCAACCAGATTTTGCAAGTTCAACCCTCGCCGTTTTGAAGGAACAGAGGATGCTATTTCAGCAGATACATGGCTTAAGGATATTGAGGCTATTTTGACAGCCGCTAAGGTGCCGGCAGAAGAACGTGTGGATCAGGTGAAGTTGTTACTTCAGGATCTCGCACGTGATTGGTGGGAATCAGAGGAGGTAGGCATCAGACGTCCTGTGGCTTGGGACAATTTTACAGCAAGATTCAAGACGAAGTACTATGGAGTTGTGGCGCAGTTTGAGCTACAACAGAAGTTTATCAACCTCAAGCAGGCCGGCAAGACGGTAGATGCTTATGCAGCAGAGTTCTGCAGATTGAGTAGGTTTGCCCCAGAGATGGTAGCGACGGAGCGCCAGAGGGCTATGAGGTTTCAGCAAAGATTTCATCTTGAGCTCTTACAATTGATAGAGGGGCACAATTACCAGACTTTTGATGAGATATTGACGGCAACCCGAAGGCATGAGATCACCATTCAGAGGATCACAGTTAGGACTGGAGGTCAGAAGAGATCTCACAGTCAGATTGAAGGAGGAGGGGGAGCAGCGCCCCGAACGACAACACCATCCCTTGGCATTCGCATTCACGATGTGGCAATACGAGGGCCAGCACCACCACCCAGGCAGCAGCAGCAACAGAAGAAGAACCAGCAACCCCCAGCGGGCTGTACTTATTGTAGGAAGATGGGGCACACTAGAGATGTGTGTCGGGTATTGAACGGACTGTGTTTGATATGTGAAAATCCAGACCATCGGGTTACCACATGTCCTTTGAATTCGAGGTCAGGAGGACCAGGGCAACAGTTTCCTGCTCTGCCAGCACCAGGGGCAGGACAGTATCGAGGACCAGCAGTGGCAGTGAGACCATTGGCCCAGCATCCGTTAATGCCACAGGCTCAGATGTTTCGGCAGCAGGGACCGCCGATACAGCAACACCAGCATAGACCACCCCAGCATCATCAAGGCAGGGGCCAGCAGCAGCACCAGGCTAGGCCACAACATGGGAACCAGCAAGGAGGTCGAGGGCAGGCATTCACACTATCCTTGGAGGAGGCATTAGCATCGGGAGATATTGTGGCAGGTAACATTCTCGTCGCCTCATATCCCGCAGTAGCATTGTTTGATTCGGGAGCATCACACTCATTTATATCTGCACAATTTGCGACACGGCTAGGAATGGAGTTCGAGGCATTGCCAGGGAGGTTGAATATACTCACTGGCAATGGACTCGTAGGAGTTAGTAGAGTTATTCTAGCGTGTAGTTTTGTAGTTTGCGGGCATTTCTTACCCGTCCAGTTGATAGAATTTCCTGTTGGAAATTTCGACGTTATCTTAGGCATGGACTGGCTGAAAGACAGTCATGCGACAATAGATTGTCGTAGTGGGAGTGTATCTTTTGATATTCCAGGCATGAAGAGATTCACCTTAGTCAGATCAGAGGTAACTCAGCAAGGGCAAGGAGTAATAACGGCAATGGAAGAAGTTCAAGTTCCGAAGGTAGTTGAAGAATTTCTAGACGTATTTCCCGAAGAACTCCCAGGTCTACCACCGGTTAGAGATATTGAGTTCAGCATAGAATTGGCACCTGGAACTAAACCGATATCAGATCGAGTTTACAGAATGGCAGATTCAGAACAGGCCAAGGTATATCAGCACATAGAGGAATTGAAGGAGAAGAAGTTTATCCAAGCTAGCATATCACCATGGGCAGCACCAGTGGTACTTGTGGGGAAGAAGGATGGATCATCCAGATTGTACATCGATTACAGGAAGCTTAACGCGGCGACAGTAAAGAACAAGTACCCATTACCCAGGATCGACGACTTATTTGATCAGTTAAGCAAGGCTAGAGTTTTCTCCAAGATAGATCTTCGTTCAGGGTATCATCAGGTGAGGGTTCGGAGGGAAGACATTCCCAAGACAGCATTCAGGTCGAAGTATGGGCATTATGAATTCTTAGTAATGCCGTTTGGTTTGATCAATGCTCCAGCTATATTCATGGATTTGATGAACCGTATCTTTATGCCATATTTAGATCAGTTTGTCGTGGTGTTTCTCGACGACATTCTCGTATACTCTGCTAATGAAGAGGAGCATGAAGACCACCTCAGGAAAGTGTTGTAGGTTCTGAGAGAGAACCAGTTGTATGCCAAGTTTAGTAAGTGTGAATTCTGGACGGATCACATTTCATTTTTGGGTCACATCATATCAAGAGCTGGAGTAGCAGTAGATCCCAAGAAGGTAGAGGCCGTAGAGAGTTGGCCAGTACCCAAGACCGTAGCTGATGTACGGAGTTTCTTGGGATTGGCAGGATATTCCAGAAGATTTATGTCAGATTTTGTAAGACTTTCAGCACCTATGACCCGCTTGACACGGAAGGATGTGCCATTTGTCTGGTCGGCAGAATGCCAGTCATCGTTTGAGAATTTGAAGCAGAAGTTGATATCAGTGCCTATTCTTACATTGCCAGTGGGACCCGGAGGTTTTACTGTATATTGTGATGCGTCAGGTAAAGGACTTGGATGTGTCCTTATGCAACATAGGAAGGTGATAGCATATGCATCTAGGCAGCTTCGAGAACATGAGAAGAATTACCCAACTCATGATTTGGAGTTAGCGGCAGTAGTATTTGCTTTAAAGCTATGGAGACATTATTTATATGGTGACCGAGTAGACATGTACACAGACCACAAAAGTTTGAAGTACATCTTTACTTAGAAGGAGCTGAACATGAGACAGAGAAGATGGTTAGAGCTGATCAAGGATTATGACGTGGAGCTTCAGTATCATCCAGGCAAGGCTAATGTGGTAGCAGACGCTCTCAGCAGAAGAGGCGGTACATTTATGTTGACAACGCAGAAGCACATCTTAGAAGACCTTCAGGAGATGGGCATCAAAGTTATACTTCCTAATGATATAGGAATTCTGGCGAGTCTACAAGTTCAATCCGACTTGGTAGGCAGGATCAAGGCAGCTTAGGCACAGGACCCAAGGATTCAGAAGCTTAGGACAGAATGTGAGTCAGGACTCAGAAAGGAGTTGAAAATCCACAAGGATGGTACGCTTAGGTTTGGATCATGTCTATGTGTACCTAGTGGAGATATCAAACAGGAAGTTATGACAGAAGCGCACAGTTCTCAGTATTCTATACATCCTGGAGGGACCAAGATGTACCAAGATATCAAGCAGCACTTCTGGTGGAACGGGATGAAGAGGGAGATAGCTAGGTTTGTTTTCCGTTGCTTGATATGTCAGCAAGTAAAGGCAGAACAGCAGAGGCCAGCTGGATTATTACAACCGCTTCCTATCCCGGAATGGAAGTGGGAACACATCACAATGGACTTTGTGACCGGTTTACCGAGATCACCAAGTGGTAAAGATGCTATTTGGGTGATAGTAGATCGGCTTACAAAGGTAGCACATTTTCTTCCTTTCAGAGTAGGGCAATCTACAGAAAAGTTGGCAGAATTGTATATGCAACAGATAGTCAGGCAGCATGGAGTCCCTGTCAGTATTGTGTCAGACCGAGATACCCGCTTTACATCACATTTCTGGAAGAGCTTACATCATAGTCTGGGCACCAAGTTAAGATTTAGCACGGCCTACCATCCGCAGACGGATGGGCAATCGGAAAGAATGATTCAGACTTTAGAAGATATGTTGCGAGCTTGCACTCTAGATTTTGGAGGGTCTTGGAAGAGTCACCTGCACTTGGTCGAGTTCTCATACAACAACAGTTATCAAGCCAGTATCCAGATGGCGCCATTTGAAGCACTATATGGTAAGAAGTGTAGGTCGCCACTAGCATGGGATGATATCGGAGAGAGGAAGATGCTAGGCCCAGAAATGATTATCCAGACGGTTGAAGTGATTAAGGGAATTAGAGAGCGACTTCGTGTTGTGCAGGATCGGCATCGTCATTGGACGGACCAGCATCGTAGGCCGCTAGAGTTTTCTGTTGGAGACCACGTATTCTTACGGATCTCACCTACCCGTGGGTCATTAGATTTGGCGTTCGCGGGAAGTTGAGTCCGCGATACGTAGGACCATTCGTTATCCTTGATAGGGTGGGCGATGTTGCTTATCGTTTATCCCTTCCACCTTCGTTACGAGAGGTGCATGACGTATTTCATGTATCTCAGTTGCGAAAGTATGTATCGGACCCAAGCCATATCCTCGATCATTCAGAACTGGTTGTTGGTACCAACCTGTCTTACGAGGAGCAGCCCGTGTCTATCTTAGACCGAAGAGAGAAGATACTCAAGAACCGAACAATTAGTCTTGTTCGGGTTGCTTGGGGTCATCACTCCTTAGGAGAGTCAACGTGGAAACGTGAGGATGATATCCGATTACGGTATCCACACTTGTTTGACTCACAAGGTATATTTTTCTGTGTACCTTGATTGTCTTGATTCCTCATGCTTATCACCCTTTGGGTAGAATTGCTTGATATCATAGATTGTTAAATATAGATATGTTACTTGCTATGGACATTGTAAAATGATTGCTTGATTGAATTGCTTGTACTTAGATTAGTTTAAGCCCCGGTGTTTCTATCCTGCTTGGATTTAAAATTCCGAGGACAGAATTTTTTCTAAGGAGGGTAGAGATGTCACTCCCCGTTCCCAGTATACGTATTTTTAATACGTGTACTGCTTAAATGTATCTATTTAATATTTATCATGTATTATTTTGTATTTAAATCTCTTTAAATTCATGTTAATTAATTTCCTGTAATTAATTTTCTGTATTTTACTTTCTGCTTTTATTCTCTGCTTTAGCTTACTTTAGGTTTGGCCTGGGTTGGTTTATTTTTGGGTTTTGGTGGTTCATCATGAACCGAACCCACCTACCACCACCCCTTCCATTTAAAGCCCTCAAACTCTTTCTCTCTCTTCATTACTCTCCTTCACCATTACTCTTCTTCTTTCTCATTACTCTCTCCACCTACCAAACCCATAGGCAAGTACATCTTGCTTCTTCATGAGGATCCATTTTTATGGTTCTATTCTCTTTCCCTTGTGATTCTAAGAGAGTTTAGAACTTGGCATTTTTCGTTTTGAAGTTTTATTTTTAGTAGATCTAGAAATGAGTTATTTTCGGATTTTGGTGATTTTGATCTATCAAACTTTTTTATTTTTGAGTTTTGATGGTCCCATGTTGTAGAACATTTTATTCTGCCCCATTTTGACCTATGAAAGTTTGGATTTGGACTCTGGATGAAAGATTCATGGAGCTTGGGAGCCATGGCTTGAAGGGTTCTTCTTCTCGGAAGAAGAAGAAGAAGAACAGTTTATAGCCGAATGGACTTAGCCGCATAAGCTTTATGCAGCAAGTTTTATTTCTGACCGCATAAGCCTTGCTGTGTTACTTGGCCGCATGGCATATGCCGCAGGAACTCAATTCTCCCAGTCGCATGAAGACTTAATCCTAGCCGCACGAGACTTACATTTCTAGCCACATGAGTTTAACCCTACCGCATAAGGCCCAGTCCTAACTGAGCCGCATGGGCTTCTGAGTCCGGGCCGTATGACCCGATTTATTCTAACCGCATATGCTCACCACCCTCCCCTGGCCGTATAAGCTCCTAACTGAGCCGCATGCACCTCCTTTATCTTCTGGCCGCATAGGCTCATGACCAGTCTGGTCGCATAAGGCTTTGCATCTTCAGCCGCATAAAGTCTTCTATATTCCAGCCGTATGGACCCTCTTCTCTGTGAGCCGCATGAGACCTGTCCCCGCCAGCCGCATGAGCTGCGCTTGTTCCGAGCCGCATGGGCTCTTAGTTTCCCCCAACCGTATAGATTTCTTTCCTGGCCGCATAAGCCCAAGCCGCATGACTTTCTATAGCCCTGTGTACTAGTATTTTATTATTTATTGCCCATATCTTGTAACCTTTATTGTATATTTTTACGCCTATTTTTTTATCCTTACGCCTTTTGGCATAAACTTGATATAATCATGATATGTTAATATTTCTGTTAAATATAGATTGTTACGTGGGATGTACCATGTGTCATGAATTTAGTTATAGATACCCCGATTGATTGGAATTAAATCCTGAGAGTTGTGGACTCGACCCCACTGAATACTAGTTGACTTTCATGCCTTGTCACCATTGATAATGATTGTGACCTTGATTAATAATTGATCATGCGTTCCTAGTTGGAACTAAGAGACTGGCTAGTCGTCTTTGAATTGAATGAATGAGACACGTTCATATTAATTATGAACTATTGAAATCGACTGGCTAATCCCGAATATTGGCATACAGGCACATGCAGGCTTTAATTCATTTATTATTTATTTATCTTACCAAAGAAGCATATGTACTTTATGGTCAAGGTATGATTACTCCGTGGTTAGTTTTGATTGTTGCATTATGCTATGTAAGACCTACAACCTGACCGCACTGGTATCGTTGTAGAGTTGGGCATATCGTACTTTGTACGGAAGTACTCATTTCTGAATGACCATGACCCACGGCATGGGATTTCACTTAACATAGAGGCTATTAAGTTAAATAAAATAATGATTGCATGGAGAGAATGGATTCCTGAGTTCTTACATGGCAGCCCTCTTGGGACTAGTAGTGCCCGACAGGCCGGTTGGTCCCCACAGATGCTGCAAATCTGCCACACGGGCAGGGAGCGGTATCTGGTTATATTATCTATTGAATATTGTATATTAATGACGGGCGTCCCGCTGGGACTCGTCTAATTCATGAATGGCACAATTGATTGACTGGGTAAACTAGCCTTGCTTGCACATAGTAAGAACTGAGAAATCCTCATTGCATAAAACCAGGATAACTTGGGACTCATGATAGCAAGCCGTAGTAGTACCTGGCCGTTTAAATTGATTTGTTTGTGCACTGTACCTACTCTGTTACTTAACTGAGATGATCAGAATGTCAGGACATGACGGGCCAACTTCTGTCCTTGTTTGGTTGGAAGGTTGGTTCGAAGTGTCGTGATATTGTGTGAGTCTTAGTAGATAGCAGAGATTTATTATCATATTCTCTTATTACTGGCTTCATTTCTCATATCGTGCTTCCTTGTGGTACTTGCTATTAGAGGTCTAACCTCTCTGGTTTTGCATGGCCAGATTTAGAGCCAGTCCCCGAGGATCCAGCTTACTTCTACCTCCAAGATGGTCAACACTAGAAGGATGATCGCAGGAGGACTCGAGTGGGTTTCTTACTTCCCCGCCCATTTTGTTATCTACTTTATACTTTGCCGTTTGGCACCGACATGTTAGTCGGATTGTCTTGTACCTATTTTTGCATAATTGTAACTAAGTCAGACTGCAGCTGCTAACAATCGTGTATACTTACTACATCATCTGGCTGTATTTTGTAAAGCCAGATATCAAGAACATTTTGACTAAGCGTTTGGGACGCCTTACTGCTTTATCTTATATGTTCTCTATTTTGTTTCTTGTTTGAATGATTGAGACAATAGATGTGAAGTGACCATAGTGTGACTTTCATGTAGTATGTACCCCCTCGTCTTGTAGACAGCATTGATCGTATTATACGGTATTCATCTACCCGTAATACGTAGCTGGCTGAGTCATTCCCCCGCTCTCCAGTATTCTAGTTCTGGGGCGTGGCAAGTTCTCAGGCCTGGACTAGTCCTCCACAAGGGAAACCAGGTTAAAAATTGATGTATCTGCGTATGCTTTCTAATCTCCACTTTATTTTCGTATTATACTCTGATTAATTATTTACTAGTTGGGATTGAATAGAATTGATTTTTTTAATTGATCATTATTTTCATAAGTACTCTATTCACCTTCCCCTCTAGAGTTGCCTACACGTACTTCATGCCTCTGAGGCACTCTTGTTGCTTTGGAGCAGCAATAGTTGATGACAATACTGGCGCACGGATGTACACTATGAATTGCTGTATCCTCCCTCACTTTACGCTTATCATTTATCATATTGCGTAAGTCAGCGGAGGGGAGTTTGCCTTAAAACCCACGTCACATTTATCGCCGAACTTTGCATATGGGTTTGTAAGGAGAGTTGGCACATCCGGACTTAATTCACGTGTAGGGGAAACTCCCACACCTATGTTCTGTGATGACCTTGAAGACAGTCCCGTGCTATACGCGTTGGGGCCTGTCTTTTTGCTGTGGGCGCATAGACCCTGGAGTCTGCTTTTGGGAGCATGCTTCCCAAAAGTCTTGGCAGCATGCCTAAGCTTCCTCGATGTGGGCGCATAGTATGAGTCTGCAGAGCTTGGGCGCATAGCCTTGGGCATATGATCCTGGGCGTGTAGTCTGTCGAAGACAGAAGTCTTCTGGCCAGAGTTATGCGCCCACACACCCTCTTGGGCGCATAGCTTTGGGCACATACTTGGTAAAGCGGTGCTGTTTTCTTCCAGTTTCGTCTCCTCCGTTTGTGAGCCTCGCTGAGTTTGTCCAGAGTGTCGAACACATCGATTCTTGGCATCGTAGTATTTTTCCTTTGCCAAGTCCTAAACGTTGAACACTCTATTGTTGGTTGCACAAGAGAGAAGTCGTTGAACTAGTAGAGCCCGAAACGGTATGAGCCTTCTTCATTTGTGGTGCTTCTGTGGCAGAGCCATGCGCCCACAGAGGAGCTCTATGCGCCCACGTGGCAGAGTCCTTCGGTTGCATATCTTCTATGACACCGGCAAGATATGCACCAAGAGCCTTCGGAAGCTAAGTCTTGCAAGACTTGTTTGGCTTCACTAATTTTGAGGGAGTAGAGCCATCCCTCGAGAGCATCTCTTCGAACGCTTGCTGATCGAACTTTACGATCAACATCTTCTGAGTGTTCCCCACTTTGTCGGTATCGAATTGCGTCACCACCTTCTCGTCAGAGGAAACGGTAGTCCCCAGCAGAGTCGCCATTTTTGTGGAGACAAAAAAAAAGAAATACTGTCTTTTTTATTGGCATAAGGCACCATAAATCGAGTACGCCTGAGAGATCTTACGCTGAGGATCCCCGAGTACAAAAAGAATTCTGGAGAATAGAACGATGGAGATCGAGCGGCAATTGCTCATTTACTCTGTTGATACTCCAATTACAAAAATGGGAGAAAACCTAAGAAAATTGGTAACTCTCGGCTCACTGGCAATAAGTGCAGCAATTTGGCTCTTGAAAATGCTCTCCGTTCTGTCCTTTGAAGAGGTATGAGACCCCTTTTTATAGTTGTTTCCGTGCTGGAATGATGTTATGCGCCCATATGAGAAAGTACACTGATTTTTATATAGGCGCATAGTCCTGCTTTGGGCGCATAGAGTGTAGGCACATGCAGACTGCGTGATCGTGGATTGATCGTGGGGTTGATGTGGCCGTATGCTTCGGTATACGACTGCTCGTGGAGACTGACGTGGCCGTATCCTTCAGTGCACGATTGATCATGGGTTTGACCGAGTCGGGGGCTGTCCTGACTTGGGCGCATAGCCTGAAATAGGGCTATGCGCCCCCTTCTGGAGGAGTCTAGAGTGGGCGTATGGGCGCATAGCTTGCTCTGGTGACTTGGGCGCATATGACTTCTCTGGCTTGGGCACATATGACTTCTCTGGCTTGGAAGAATGGTTGTCAAGACTGCTAAAAATTTTATGCTTCTACAGCAACATGATTGTACATATTCTCGTCAACGAACTGGATTATGTACCTACAGACTTGTATATGCTCAAAATTCTAGTCCTCTTCGAATTTACTACTGGGCCTCTCGGAAGTAAATACCGACAGATACAACTTCTTAACAAATAACAAATCTTTCATCTGGCTCCTCCAATAGTGATAGTTGGTACCATTCAGGTTTACCATGCACATCGGTTTCGCATCCATCTCTGCTTCCTGGTTTGATTGTCAACTCCTGACACTTCTCTGAACCCAAAGATCTGATACTACTTGTTGGGAACGAAGTGCAAAAACTGTTCTCCAAACCAGAGAGTCCTGCGAGAAAACCGAGCAAAAGCACACAAACAAAAAATGCCAAACATAAATCGCAAACACATAGATTTTTGACATGGAAATCCTAGATGGGAAAAACCATGGGACGATCGAAGTCCAACCCTGAAGAACCTCAACTAATGAAATAAAAAGAATACACCCTCTAGAAGCTCCTCCTAGTCCAAACGGATCACCATAACTCACTTGAAAGAAGAAATTTTGATTGTAGACTTCGAAAAATAAGAGATGTTAAAAAATTAATCGAGCGATCTCTCATTCACAATAGTCTTCAATCCTTTCTCTCTCTCAAAAGTTGTAAAGCACTATTGCTCCTCTTTTTTTAAGATATATGTTATGGTGACACCTAGTATATATATAGCCTCAAATGCACAACTAACTGAGGTATTCTACTATATGTAGGAATACTCAATCTAAACCATTGATATATTCCTATTATATATAGGAATACCCAATCCAACTCCATTGAGATATTTCTACTATATTTAGAAATACCCAATCCAAATCATCGGAATATTTCTTTTATATATAGGAATATCTAATCCGACTTCGAGGTATTTTCCACATTGGTTGGTAACCCCACCCACTCCAACAAACTTTGTGTAGGGTAAACATCACATGAGATGTAGCAAGAATGCACGAGTTACTAATTATGAGCAACAAAGCAACTAAGTCACTTTGTCTATCCCTTGATAAGCCATTAAATATGACTAATATGTTGGACGTACTTGGTAGCATTGACACACATTGGAAATTTTTAATAATAATAGAATTGGACTAATGTTTTAGCCATACCAAGTCAATGAGTTCTAAATAGAATAGTATGTCATGTCTGTAGGGTGACATAGTATATAAAGGGGGTTTAAGGTTTCTTATGTAGATAAATTATGCTCAAGGAAAAGCGTTGGATAGCCATCCATAGATTGAGAGAAAGAAGGAGAAGAAACAAAGAATATAAGGTGAAAGAAATTGTGTTTCTTAAATCTTTTTGGATCTAATTTTTGAAACTTTTTTGCGTTGTTTGTGTACTTTTTTTGGTAGTTAAGGTTACGAAGTTGTATCAATCTTGTAAAGCATATTAACTTTAATTAGTGATCTCAGGTTTTTTGTGTAGATAAATTATGCTCAAGGAAAGGTGTTAGATAGTCATCCATAGATTGAGAGGAAGAACGAGAAAAAAAATAAAGAGTTATGAGGTGAAAGAAAATGGGTTTCTCAAATCTTCTTGGATGTAATCTTTGGATTTTTTTGTCAATTGTGTACTTTTTCTGGTAGTTGAGATTACGAAGTTGTACCAATATTGTAAAGCATATTAATTTTAATTAGTGATCTCGCCCTCCACGTGGATTTTAGCGGCTAGATTTTTCACTTAATTATTGTGTCTCTGTCTTCAAATTGTGTGATCTTTATCTTTATGCAGAAGTCAATCATCGTGTTTGGTGTGGGTGGTGTCAGATCGTCACAAATACTTATCTTGGGGAATGGTTTTTGTTTTTATTTCCAACAACTGGTATCAAAACTTTATTCGTATTGGGTCCAACATGGATTTGGTAACAACATATTTGTATGGCCCAAATCTTGTCAAGTATTTAATTTGATTCGATTTTGAAATCTTTATTTAATATTTGATTTGATTAGATTTGGATGTCTGTAACGAAGGTTGGACTATTTTAGGATTTTTTATTACCTAAAACAAGGTATCTTATTTTAGTAATAGGGTATTATATTTTTATATTAGGGTTTTCATATTTTAGGATTTATTATGACCTAGAATCACTACTAAAATACAGCAATTTGGCGACGGACTATTAGCGACGGATCTTATACGTCGCTAATAGCGACGGATTAGCGACTACCTTGTGACGGACTACCGTCAGAAAGCAATGAATAATTTTTTTATTTTTTGTGTGTCAAAATCAGTCGCACATCCATCGCTAATTTGACGAAAATTCAGCGACGGATTGATCTCCGTCGCTAATATGTCGCACATTGTGGCGACAAAATCTGAAAAAATGGCACGATAAATTAGCGTCTAACTAGCGACGGACGTTCCGTCGGTAATCTAGTGGGTATTTAGCGACTACCTAGTGACGGATATATCCGTCGGTGGTCTGTCGCTAAATACTGTAACCTAACTTAAATTGAACCGACGGGGGAGAATTTTTCATTCCCCCCAAAAAGACTCTCTCTCTCTCTTCCCCCCTCTTTCTTTCTCCGGCGGCTCTCTCTCTCTCCGACGGGTCTCTCTCTCCGGCGACTCTCTCTCTCAAGTATGCTCTCTCTCTTCCCCTCTCTCTCTCTCTGTTTAGCATAACATATAGGGTTTCGGGTTGTGGGGTCGGCTGTCGCTGGGGCCGACAGGGTAGGGGAGAGGGAGTGGGGGCGGGAGGGGGGAGGGTGTTGAGGGCGGGGGGGGGCAGGGTAGGGTTTAGGGTTTCGGGGCAGGGGTAGGGTTTCGGGTGAGGGGGGTCGGCTGTCGCGGGGGCTGGCGGTGAGGGGGGAAGGGAGGGGGGCGGGGGTGGATGGTGTTGGGTGCGGGGCGGGGGGCAGGGTAGGGTTTAGGGTTTGCTATCAGGGGGAGAGGGGTGGATGTTTGCTGTCGGGGGGGGGGGAGGGGGTGGGGTGGGGGTTTGCTGTCGGGGGTGGTGGGGGAGGGGGAGGGGGGTTTGCTGTTCGGCGGGGTAGGGGAGGGGGTGGGGGGGTATCGGTGGTTTTGGATCGGACCATTCCGATGAGTATCGGTGGTTTCGGATCGGAGTATCGGATCGGCGGAGGGGGTATAGGTGGTTTCGGATCAGACCAATCCTATGAGTATCGGATCGGGGGAGGGGGTATCCGAATCGGTATCGAAATCAGAATCGGTATCAGACCATTCCTATGAGTATCGGATCGGGGGTATCGGTAATATCGGTGGTTTCGGATCGGAGTATCGGATTTTTTGGTATCGAAAAACAAATAGCTATTAATAAATTATTAATATTAATAATTTATTAAAGTATCGGCTGATACCGATTCCGATCGGAGTATCAGACTTTTCTTATGAGGATGGTTTAAAGTATCGGCCAATATATGTAATGTACGACGGATAGCTATCGACAAACGGACACAGTGTCCGTATATCATGACACAGGTAAGAAGGGGGACTCATTCGGGTATGGGTTCGACCCGTACGAATTGAATGCGTTTTTGCAGTATATGTAATATTTATATTAGAATTCCAATTCTAAATTGGAAGGTAGTTAACTAGCAAGGAATTAGTCAATAATAATTATAATTAATTCAGGATTATTAATTCTTGATCAAGATCATCAATCAAGGTCAAGAGTTGATAACCAAGATTAATGTACAATTAATCAAGATGATATAGAACGTAGTGTAGCAATGTATAAGTAGTATACAGTTTGGCATGTCCAGCTCCGATACTGACCGATACCCGATACTGACCGCTACCGGTCCGATACTGTCCGATACCGATACAGTTTGGCATGTTCCAGTATCGGTATCGGACTATTCTTATGAGTATCGAAATCGCTATCGTTATCGGACTATTCCTATGAGTATCGGTATCGGGCTATTCCTATGAGTATCGATATAGGACTATCCCTATGAGTATCGGCATCGGAGCCTAACCCTAACCCTAACCCTAATCCTATATGAGTATCGGTATCGGGCTATATGTAATATTTATATTAGAATTCCAATTCTAAATTGGAAGGTAGTTAACTAGCTAGGAATTAGTCAAGAATAAGTATAATTAATTCAGGATTATTAATTCTTGGTCAAGATCATCAATCAAGGTCAAGAGTTGACAACCAAGATTAATGTACAATTAATCAAGATGATATAGAACGTAGTGTAGCAACGTATAAGTAGTATACAGTTTGGCATGTCCCGCTTCAATACTGACCGATACCTGATACTGACCGATACAGGTCCGATACTGTCCGATACTGATACAGTTTGGCATGTCCCGGTATCGGTATCGGACTATTCTTATGAGTATCAAAATCGGTATCGGTATCGGACTATTCCTATGAGTATCGGTATCGGGCTATTCCTATGAGTATCGATATCGGACTATCCCTATGAGTATCGGCATCAGAGCCTAACCCTAACCCTAATCCTAATACTATATGAGTCTCGGTATCGGGCTATTCTTATGTTTAGTTTATCTTACGATGCAGATTTTCATATCCAAATCGAGGATGAATCGTTACTTTGTTGATCGTACATGGATGTACAAACGGCAACACGAGAGCAGAATTGGTATGAGTGACGATTTTCAGGCAGGCATGGAAGTATTTCTTAAGTATGCCATGAGGAAAGCTCAGTACATGGAAGGTATCAAAATCAAGTATCCATGTGTTAATTGTCACAATAGACGTTACGAAGAAGTGGTGACTGTGAGAGATCATTTGACCCTTAAGGGTTTCGTACGTGATTACGGCCTGTGGTCATCGCAAGGTAAATTATATTCGAAAAGACAGGCTGCAGAAGCTGCTACTTATGCTTTTGATGATAATGCTGCAATGAATGTCCTCGAAGACGACGGATGTTCTGTTGATTATGGAGACGTGTAGAACCTTGCACGAGATATGGTGTATGATGCGACAGGGCCTAATTTTGATCCAGAGGATCCTAATCCCGAGGCGAAGGAGTTCTATGATATGTTTCAGGACAAAGATACTCCTCTATATCCTGGTTGTGAGACTCATTTCATACTGTCAGTGATGATGCGGTTGCTGAACATAAAGTCTAATTTTAACTTGCCACAAGCTTGCTATGATCGGATCACACAACTAATCAAGGAGGTGTTACCGAAGGAATCAAAAGAGCTCCCAAAAAACTTCTACAAGTCAAAGATGATGGTCTGACAACTGGGACTGGGGTACAAGAAGATAGATTGTTGTCGCAACGGATGCATGTTGTACTACAAAGAGAATTGTATATCAAAAAGTTGCAGCTTCTGTAATGCGGATCATTACAAGCCAGTACAGGAAAAAGGAAAGTCAACTAGAAAACGACGTCCTTACAAGTATATGCATTACTTGTCGATCACGAAGCGCTTGTAGAGGATGTATATGTCTCTGAATACAGCGGAACACATAACATGGCACATCGAAGAACGCATAAAGGACGAAGGAGAATTGTTACATCCTTCGGATGGAGAGACATAGAAATATTTTAATTTGTGTCATCCAGATTTTGCTGCAAAGCCTAGAAATGTACACCTTGTGCTATGTTTTGATGGCTTCGCCCCTTTCGGATAGTCGGGATCTCAATACTCATGTTGGCCGGTCATTCTTACCCCTTACAATCTGCCACCATGGATGTGTATGAAGACTCCTTATATGTTCTTGACAGCTATCATACCCGATACTAAAAATTCGACGAAGAACATCGATATATATTTACAGCCGTTGGTGGATGAGCTGAAACAGCTGTGGGAGATCGGCGTCATGACGTATGATATTTTCAGGAAAGAGAACTTTCAGATGAGAGCTTCACTCATGTGGACAATCAATGATTTTCCAGCATACGGTATGCTGTCGGGATGGAGTACGCACGACAACATGTCTTGTCCGTTATGCATAGAAAATAGTAAGGCATTCCGCCTTAGGCATGGAGGAAAAACTTCTTTCTTTGACTGTCACCGTCAATTTCTGCCCGTGAGCCATCATTGGCGAAAGAACAAGGATGAGTTCAGATCTGGAAAACCAGAATTTTTTGATCCTCCTACCAGATTGTCGGGATACAATATTTGGGAAGTTGTAAAGGAATTGCCCACCGCAATGGAAGATCCATCGAACAATCGTGTCGAGGGGTTCGGACAAAGCCATAACTGGACCAAACGGAGTATTTTTTGGGACTTGCCTTATTGGAAAGATAATCTTATAAGGCATAATCTTGATGTCATGTATATCGAAAAGAATGTGTTCGATAATGTCTTCAATACCGTCATGGATATTAAAGGAAAGACGAAGGACAATCCAAAAGCAAGACAAGATATGGCCGAGATATGCAAACGTCATGATCTAAATTTGATAGAAAAGGGAGCTGGTGGACAATTAACTAAGCCTATAGTGCCATATACATTGAACAAGGAAGATAGATTATTAATCTGCAAGTGGATATCTACTTTAAGATTTCCCGACGGCTATGTGTTGAATTTGTCTAGATGCATTGATCTCAATGAACGCAAGCTAACATGAATGAAAAGTCACGACTGCCACATGTTTTTGGAAAGATTACTGTCCATTGCTTTGAGAGAGTTGTTGCCTTCTGCTGTATGGGTTCCGTTGGCCGAGCTGTCTACATTCTTCAAGGATATTTGTTCAACTAAGCTGACGGTGCAACCTATGGTACAACTTGAGGAGAAGATTGTCTTAACAATTTGCAAGTTAGAGAAAATATTTCCACCGGGCTTTTTCGATAGCATGGAGCATCTATCGATTCATCTACCATACGAAGCCCGTGTCGGTGCATCTGTTCATTATCGATAGATGTACCCCTTTGAAAGGTAAATAAAAATCGATATAATGTAAGTAGAATTTTAGAATTCATTGTTAATTCTCAAGATAATTTGTCTTTCTAGGTACCTACACCATCTAAAGAAGAAAGTTGGCAACAAGGCTCATATAGAGGCTTCGATATGCGAAGCATATCTTATCGAGGAGGTGTCAAACTTCTGCTCCATTTGTTTCGATACTCATGTCGAGACAAATCAAAATAGACCTCAAAGGAATGACGAAGACGTTGAGGATGGAGGTATATTCAATTTAAGGGGCAAGCCTATTGGGGCTAGTAAGAAATGGTAGTTGACTGACGACGAGTATGATGCTGCGTACCGATATGTCTTGTTAAATTATGACATACAAGAAGTGAGAGATTTGGAAAAGTAAGTGACTACACCTCGTTATAATTGCTAATTTGGTGAAGTAAGTGACTACACTTATTTTTATTCTCTCTAACAGTGTATTTAGAGATGAAGTCAAAATAAGGACACCTGATATTACCGATGAGGGACTTCAAAGACAGGTTGATTGTACCTTTCCGACCTGGTTTCAAAAATATGTAAGTAACTGAGATAATATATTATGCGACTACCATCAAAATATATGCAAGTAAAATATTTAAATTATTATTATTTGTTTATATGTTTTATTTCTTGAAACAACACTCACAAATGAGAGCATTCGTTATTTGGCATTGGGACCGAAGAAGCATGCGAAGACTTGGCCAGGCTATGTCGTTAATGGCTTCAAGTTTAAGGCAACTCAGCATGCTATAAATGCAGAATTTGTCAATGACAACTTCAGTACTAAGGATTCTGGTGTTTGCATAAGAGGCACCATCTATGACGAAGAGCCGGACTTTGACTATTATGGAGTGCTTCGGGATATTATAGATTTACAATATAGTGATCCATATGATATGCATATTGTGATGTTCAAATGTGAGTGGTTCGATACGACACCAAATATCGGTTGGAGAATCGATAAACAATTTGGATTCATCGATATATCATCGCAGGAGGTATAGAGGGTCCGACACGTTTGCGATAGCAAGTCAGGCTGTTCAAGTCTACTATACAAGCTACCCAAGGCGTCGTAGAGATCGATTTGACTGGTGGGCAGTATGCAAGATTAAATCTAGAAATACATTCAACATTAGAGACCCAGCATACCAAGAGGACGAGATCGAAAAGCCCCAATACTTGGGACAACTGTCGGATACCATGGATGTTGAATTAGAGATTGATATACCTCCTGCTGAGAAAAATAGAGGAAAGGAAGAGGTTGATATACAAGACTTAGATGTCAACCAGGGGAGAAAGAGGCATCTTGTCCTAAGTATTGAGACTGAAGAAGAAGAAGAAGAAGAAGAAGAAGAAGAAGAAGAAGAAGAAGAAGAGGAAGAAGAAGAACTTGATGACGATGAGGATGAGGATACAGATGAATTCGACGATGAGGATGAGGATGACAATAAGAATGAAGACGAGGCCGAGGACAAGGACGAGGATGATGACGATGATTAAATATCAGTATATTTTAGTTCATATTTTTGTCGAGGCCGAGGCCGAGGACGATTCAGTTTAAATTAAACTTCTGTATTCTTATTTCAGTTCATGTTTTTGTCGTTCGATCATCTACTTATTGTATGATTTTCTTTCTGCAGATAGCACTCCTAGTCCTACTCGTCTGGCCGGTACTCCTCGCCCTGCTGCTGGTATATATATTTTAGTTCAGTTTTATATTTATTTATACTTCTATATTATTAATTATGTTTATGTTTTCTATTTACAGGGCATGGTTGCGAGCACTCGTGTTGGTGGTGTTAGCCGTGGTTGTGGTGCTGGTGGTGGTGGTCGTGGGCGTGGGCGTAGTGGTAGCGGTCGTGGTCGCCATCCGTCTTCCCCGGATGTGACCTCCGATCCCGACCTGGAGAGCCCGAGCACAAACTCTTCCCGCCGTCAATCTACCTCGGTGCCACCGTCATCTTTGTCGAGGCCTACGACTCCATCCGCTAGCGGATCTGTTCTGCCATCGGATG
This sequence comes from Iris pallida, assembly GCA_029216955.1. Taxonomy (NCBI): domain Eukaryota; kingdom Viridiplantae; phylum Streptophyta; class Magnoliopsida; order Asparagales; family Iridaceae; genus Iris; species Iris pallida. Next base: position 278,606 of record JANAVB010032619.1, on the reverse strand, counting down.
CACCAGCGGATGCATCAGCAGATGCAGCAGCGGACCCAACAGTTACTGCACGGTGGGCCCCGGAGTACCCCCAGATTCAGTTTCATCATGTTACCGGGGAGTACATGCGCGGACCCTCGGATCCTCCGACGCCACCAGAGAGGCCGATGGGTGAGTTCCGACGAGAGATATGGCCCGCAGGTGAATCGTAAGTAAATTTAAGTTAATTTATTAAATTTGTTTCATTTATTCAAGTCAACAATCTAGTCGTTGCTTCTTTATAGATTTTTTCTGTGGGATGTTGCCCGGATTCTAGGGTGTATTATCCGGGTTAACTACCATGGCCCCTACCTCCATTTTTCTGAGGTGCCTCAGGACAGGCAGTACGTCTGGCTCGACGAGATGAGGGTATATATCTTTTGGTTAATTATTAATTATTCTTTAATTTATTAATTTATTAATTTTTTAATTACGTGATATTTGAATTTGTATGTCAGAGGACGTTCTGGTGGCCCCTCCATCGCGAGGAGGCGATCCGCAGGACCTACAAAGCTGCCGCCGGAAAGAAGATACGGGATGCGGTGTACGACCTTCGTACGGCGCATACGAAGAAGGACTGGATCCGGGCGGAGTACTATGAGGAGATGTTAGAGAAGATGGATACTCCTCAATATAAGGAGAAATCAAATAAAGCCAAGGCGAATAGACAGGCCGCGGGTCTGCATACTGGGGGGATCAAGGCCCCACGTATTGACGCGTGCAAATTTGGTGAGATACCGCAAATTTATTCCACTATTTAATTCGGTACTATTAATATACGAAGTTAATTAAATTCTACGTATGCAGGCCCAACGAAAAGTGAATGAGGGGAGAGAGGCGGAGGCGGTCACCGCTCACGAAGTATTCGTGCATACGCACAAGAGGCGGAAGGACGGGAGCTTCGTCGACACGAGGGCCCAGGAGACTGATGTAGGTACTTATATTTATGAGATTTATGTTAGAAATATAATTATTGTTAACTTAATTAGGTAAACTTAGGATTCAGACTATAACTTAGGGAAACATAGGATTTAGATTATAACTTAGGAAAACTTATAGTATAAATACATTTATTGGATAGGCTGCATATCGTGAGGCACTCCGTCGGATTGAGCCCCCTGCCGAGGATGTCGGCGAAACGATGCCCACCCAGACGCCCTCTTCTATGGCCGCTCGCTACGACGATGTGTTCATAGAATCTGCCGGCGGCTTTAGGAAAGGACGCCTGTACGGCTTTGGTTCCATGGCGGAGTCGTTGCAGGCGTCAACTCCGAGATATCCACCGCCTCCGCCTCCTTCCGCGCCCCCCCGCAGACGATGTGAGGACGCAGCTTGCGACTCTCTCCACGGCAGTATCAGATTTACGGGCGTTATTTCTGGAGAACTATCCGCATCCTTCTTCTCCTCCCGATCCGTCTGCTCCTGGTCCGTCTGCTCCTGGTCCGTCTGCTCCTGCTGCCGATGCTTCAGATCGACCTGGTCCTTCTTCCACCGGACGACTTTCTTTTGACCGCTCTTCCGAGGCCCGCCTGGTATCAGATGCTGCTATCGTGGCGCTCCTTGAAATGATGTCGTCAGAGCAGCTACGCTCGCTTTCAGACCATGTCTTGTCCCAAGTGCCGGCAAACATGGTGGAGCATTATATACGCAGAGCGGAAGCGACAGAGAGAGCACGAGACGATCCACCTCCTCCTTCTCAGTGATTTTACTTATGCTTTTGGACTATTGCAGTTTTGAATATGTGTATATTTTGGATATTTTGTTTATGTTTGGATATTTTGTTGTGTGTATGTTGTGATATTATGTTGGATATTTTGTTGCTTATTATATTGGATATTTTTTGTGTATGTTGGGATATATTGGATGTTTGGAGATATTGTGCTGGCAATATGGATATTTGTTGGATATGTTGGATGTCGGATATGTTATAGTTGCGTATGGTGGATGGTGGATGTTAGATATGTTATATTTGTGTATGGTGGATGTTGGATATGTTGTACGTACAGGGAATAGTCTGTTTCCTATAAAAAAAATTCAAAAATATTGCAGTTAGCGACGGACTCGCGACAAGATAGAGACGGATAATCCGTTGCTATCTGTATGAATTACAGTTTAGCGACGGATTGTCGACGGATTATCCGTCGGCCTGGTTCTGGAAAAACACTGAGCGACGGAATGGCGACGGATTTCTCGTCGCTCAGGTTCTGAAAATATGGAAGATATCCAGAAGCACGGCGACGGATTATCCGTCGCTAGACCACCGCTAATCCGATGAGGTAGCGACGGATTATCGACGGACTATCCGTCGGCCTGGTTCTAGAATTCTGGCATAGTGACGGAATGGCAACGGATTAGCGACGGATATTACGTATCAGAAACTCTCTGATACTCTTTTATCGACATATTTACGACAGTTTAGCGACGGATATTTTTGTCGCTAAACGTTGCTATATTAAAATTTTAAACTGTCGAAGTTGACGGGAAACCGTCGGCTAGCCGTCGCTAACTGTTTTGATGTAGCCAACGGTAATCCGTCGCTAAGTAGTCGCTAAGCGACGGATTAGCGACAGATTTGTTTTAGCGACGAGGTTATTCTCTACGAATTTTTTCATCCAGTATCTGTCGGTAATGTTAATTAGCGACGGATAGGGCCGCCGCTAAAACATTGTATTTTAGTAGTGAATAGGGTTTCTTATATGTGTGTGTGTGTGTGTGTGTGTGTGTGTGTGTGTGTATGTGGAGGTAATAGGAAGAATGGAATGTGTGAGATTCGGGGTATTTATCTACACAAAATATAAGAGAAAGTCCATACTTTACTCTTAGGGTTCGTCATCCAAGATAGTAGGAAGAGATGATTTGTGCGGAGAGTCGTCGTCTTCATAAAAAGAGATCGCTACGGCTAAGTAAGTGATTTCAAGTTGTAATCTTCTTTCAACCTGAATTTGGTGAGGGGGTTGAACGTTGTTGGCCCAATTGGTCGTAGTCAACTCGGTTTTGATACTTAACTGAACCTCAATTCGATATATTACAACTCGAATCAAATTGCTACAAAGTTAATGTTGCTACGCCAAGAAGACTGCTTAAAAGTTTCCATGTCCTTTATAATTTGTTATGTATTTTATATTTTACTTGAGTCTAGGACGTATGTAAATCGAGTTACACTTGACAACTAGATGGCACTCAAATCCACTCAAATAAATCTACGCAAAAAACCAGATTAAAGCCAACAAAAAGTCCACAAATATTCTAAACCCAACATTCTAGAATTAGGAAGACAAAATTCGGCCAGAGTTCAAACACTACAAGAAAAATGGCTTTTCCTGACGGTTTATTTCTTGACAGTCATTAAAAACCGTCAATGAAAGGGGTTATCTTGACGGTTTTAGCCTTACGTCAAGAAATGCGTTGTTTTATGTAATTCTAGCAATTTTATAGCATAATAGTTGGCGGTTTTAGAGGATCCATCAAGAAATGTCATTTTCTTTACTAACGGATTGGTGATAAACGTCAACTAATATGTGTAAAAAATTGGCATAATTTTTTCGATTGCCATTATAGTAATTTTTTAAAATCTTATATTTATTGATAGTCAATGGTTCTTTTTAATCTACTAACGCAGTAAACTTTCTCCCAATTTCACCCAACCTCTAAAAAGTTCTTCAGAACAAGCCCTAATTAACATCTCTGCTCTCTTTCCTCTCCTCCTCTCTCCATTTCTTCTCCTTCTCCTCTTCTCTCCACTGCAACGACGCTCATCCGCGGCTACCGCGCTCGCGTCTAGTCCGAGCTTGACACGACGTGAAAGAGGTTCCCTCCGCCTAGGAGTACGCCTTTAGCTACTCTTTTATACTTCGACGAAGACTTTCGATGAACAGACCCCCTACGACCTCTACTAATGCCAACCACCTCTCTAACCCTGACCTCCACCTCTCCGTTGCCTCTTTTTGATCCTCTTCCTCCCCCAAAATCTCAAAATTTGAACCCTATGAACGCCCACTCCCAATCCTTCTCCTACCATTTCCAGTTTTGGAAATTTAGGGTTAGGGTTTCCCAAAACCCCTAAATTTCAATCTGAAAATCCCTGTAAGGGATGGCGAGAAGCAACGCATTCGCGTTGAAGGAGCAAACGATGAGAAGCTGGATAAGTATCGATTCTATGCCTACCTCATGGAGAGGTTGACATCCAGAATCTTCTTCGTCCTTGAGTACTCCCCAAAGTCCTTTGCCTATTTTCCTGAAGACGACTCCAGAATCTTCTTCGTCCTCAAGTGTGCCGCCCATGGGGATGTCAAAATATTTCGAGGAGCTCCAATCTACCACAGTGAGTGTTCTCAAAAACCCTAACCCTAGGTTTTCTTGTTTGATTTCATTCTAATTTTTATTTGGTTTCATTATGTTATGAGCTTGACGAGGGCACATACACTGCCACAAGAAGGAGCCGGAGAATTTTATGCTGGATGTTGAGATATATGATGAATTTTATTCCATTTGGGGCATTGTTTGTCCAATTTTCCATTGGTATTGGCACTATCCTGTTATGACTCTGATCCTAGATGAAAATCACATACCATCTATGTTATATAGTTACAAATACGGCACGACACAATGGACACAAATACATAGGTACGACATTAATAGGTTTTGGGTCAACAGGGGATGTTATTACTAGGTGATCAAAATAAAACATGTGGTAAAATAGGATGAATGTACAGGTGATGATGAACATTCCTAAGAGTTCTCTCTAAGAAAATTGAGTAAATCATGGGATGTGTAGTCAAATATAAAATCCAATAAGTGTATCCACAGTATCATGTAAAAAAAACAAAATATTTCCTGCCAATCGACTAGGAAGATAAGGGAAGTGAATATCAAACACCTTCACTCAATTTGCTAAAACAGTTTACACTTTCCTCAACTTCAGGATGATATTTGAGTTTTTCACGTTTACTGCTAACTTCACAAGAAAACTAAGAGAAAAAATATTGATTTGATTTGTTATTTTGCATACATGTATGCCCAAATATGTGACTGCTTTCATATACAATATCACATGAATATGGGATGATTGCATTTAATTGCATTTATCTAAAGAGTAGAGGAGATTGCATTTAGTTGCTATCAATTTACAATATCATGTGAATGTGGGATAATTGCATTTAATTGCATTTATCTAGGCCAGACTTCAGGCACGAGGTAAACTTGTTAGTGAAGCTGTGTCATCCCAATATTGTCTAATTTCTTAAAGCAGTAACAGTGAGAAAACCTTTTATGCTAATCACTGAATTTTTGCATGGAGTATGAATATTCTTCTTTGGTGAAATATAGTTGAATGTCGAAAGAGTGATCTCTGTGGACACACACAAAAAGAAGAAGAAATGCTGTCTTTTCTTTATTGGCGCAAGGCACCACAAATCGAGTACGCCTGAGAGATCCTGTACTGAGGATCCCCAAGTACAAAAAATAATTCTGGGGAATGGGACGATGAAGATCGAGCGACAGTTGCTCCTTTACTCCGTTGACACTCCGATTACAAAATTGGGAGAAAACCTAAAAAAATTGCTAACTCTCGGGTCACTGGAAAGAAGTGCAGCAATTTGGTCTTGAAAATGCTCTCCGTTCTGTGTTTTGAAGAGGGATGAGACTCCTTTTTTAGTAGTTTCTGAGCTGAAACAACGTTATGCGTCCACATGAGGAAAACACACTGGCTTTCATGTGGGCGTATAGTCCTACCTTCGGCGTATAGGACGTAGGCGCATGCAGGTTGCGTGGTCGTGCGTTGATCGTGGTGCTGACGTGGCCGCATGCTTCGGTGTACGATTGCTCGTGGAGACTGACATGGCCATACGTTTCGGTACACGTTTTGATCATGGCTTTGACTGAGTCAGGCTTGGGTACATAGCCTTGTTTCAGGCTATGCGCCCTTCTTCTGGGGGAGCTTGTCTTGGGCGCATAGAGCTTCATAGGGTAGCTTAGGTGCATAGAGCTTCACGGAGTGACTTGGGCGCATAGAGCTTCATAGGGTGACTTGGGCGCATACACTCTCATTGGCTTGGGCACACAAGGCTTCATTGCTAAAATTTTCATGCTTCTACAAGACCCTCTTCAAAGTTTTCGATACTTGAACGAGGTTGAAATACATTGAAAGAAGCATGGACCGTCTTCTCGTGATGCAGTAGGCGCATAGCACGACTCTCTCTTTGGGCGCATAGCGTTTGGCCAGCCTGTCAGAGAGATGACTGTTGAGATCTTCCTCGAAAATCTGAACTGACAGATTTATCGGGGTAGAATTTGAAGAGGTCCATCATACGTTGTCCATGTCAGCAAGTGGCAGTCGCATAGTGTGCAAGAGGCTGGATCTTCATGTGGGCGCATAAGCCATGGTGGGTTCATAGCGCATAATGGGCGCATAGGCGCATAGAAATATGGGACGCATAGGGTATGGCCAATGCCTATAAATAGGCTCTGAAGGAGATAGAAAGTTCATTATTCTCCTCTCTTAGAACTTTCAAAAGACTCTTCTTCTCCTTTCTTTACGAACCATGTCTCCCAAGGTCGCCAAGAGATTTGCGAAGGGCAAGGCAGCTGCACCGAGTGGCTCTCCTCCTGCGGCAGCGTCCTCACCAGTCCAGGACCCGATTCTGGGTGAGGTCATGCCTCAAAAATAAAGTCTCGAGCATTAATTTGTGATGCTCAGACTTTTCTTCTGCCTGGATGCGTGCGCCTAAGGCAACATACTTCTGTGAGTGCGCTGACAGAAGTCATACGCCAACACTATGGTGTGCTATGCGCCCACATGTTGCCATGTTATGCGCCCACATGCAGTTTGCATGTTATGCGCCCACGTATGTTATACGTTATGCGCCCATATGTTTGTTTTGGGCGAATATCCCTTTGGGTGCATAGTCCTTTTGGCGTATAAGAGTCTTTCAGTACTTAGTTTTTCCTGCGATTTCTGAATCTGACTTTCTCTTCTGTTTTTTATTCTTGCAGCATCCATGCCGAAGGCTGAGATCGTTGTGAAGGAGGAGATGCTGCCCCCTTTCATCAAACAAGAGTCACCGTTCGTTAAGGAGGAGGTGATACCAAAAATTGAGGTAAAAGAAGAGCTGGCGCTCATCAGGAAGGGAATTACTCCCAAGATTGAGACTGCTATAAAGGAGGAGCCCAAGTCTGAGGGTAGTAGCACTGGGAGTTCTGACCCTCCTGCCCCCGCTGAAGACCTTAATCAAATAGACCTTTCGTATGCGAAATGGCTGAGAGAATGGTATATGCCTCAATACAACTATCATCCTCGACTGTAGGGATCCATGAATTGTTATGTAATTGTTGTTTCCGAGAATATGAAACAAAATTAGTGTAATCTTTTGCTGGAGATGTACTCCTATGAATGTAACTGATTTTGAATAAACAGAATACATTCACTCCATTATTTATTTGTGGTATCTGTAGTGCTTGTACGAGAGGGCCTAATACAACATTTGTGTTTGATAAAGGACATCCCACTGGAGGACTTTTTTGTGGACCTATTGCCCCTCTGTGCATCTGGGAATGCGAGCAAATAGATTTGAATGATATTTTTGTGGACCTATTACCCTCTGTGCACTGGCGGTGAGGGTAATAGATTTGAAACAAAATCCAACAGAGGTAATATGGACGTGATAGGTTTTGTGGTCTTAACACCGTGTCTTTTATCCCGAGTTGAGTATAGGCGTCAAGTCGGAGGACTATCGGTATCAGAGGTAATATGGACGTGACACATGATAATCAGAAGTGGTTTTTGGTGGAATGGATTTTGAGACAAAACCTAATAGAGGTAATATGGACGTAGTAATGATATTTCTGGTAGATATTCCGCTGGGGAATTTAATGTGGACCTATTATCCATTTTATATTCAAGTTTTATTTGAATATAGATAATAAGTTGAACGAAGATGCTAATAGAGGTAATATGATCGTAATAGCAGAAGATGTTCTATATCTGACCAGAGGTGATATGGACATGGAAAGATATATAATATTAGGTGGGAGTGGATAATTCAGAGGTAATATGCACGTGATTATCCCTGATGAATGCTTTGCTCAGAGGTTATATGGACATGGCAAAACATAATCATTTCACTGGAGAAATAATTATCAGAAAACAATTCAGAGGTAATAGGGACGTGACTTGTTTTCGTCAAACCAAGTTTGGACAGAGTCAAAAAAGGGAATGATTTTGCTGGGGTAATATTTTAGAGGACCTATTATCCAAGGCGTATTCAAGACTCTTGAAATACGGATAATAGTTAGATAATTTTTTGAATCACATAAACATCGTACTGTACATTTATATGACTGATCATATGTGAACATTATGTAAAAAAATGTTACACATAGTATTTCTTCAGGAACTTGTCGTTGATAGGCATCATGAGCAAGTCACCATCAGGCTTGGTTAGTCGGTACGCACCGTTAGAATACACTGATTCTATGATGAAAGGACCTTCCCATTTATGCTAAAATTTCCCTTCTGTTTTCTGCGTCATGACCATTGGTCTTCTCACTGCTAAGACTAGATCACCGACTTGGAAGATTCTTACCTTCACCTTTTTATTGAAGGCTCTGGAAAGGCGTGCTTGGTATAGCTTAATGCACTGCTGAGCTAACAAGCATTTTTTGTCTAGTGCTTCGAGTTCCTGTAGACGCAGACGGTAGCTTGCTTTGGTAGTCAACTTACTGGCTAAGGCTACTCGAAGAGAAGGAATCTGGATTTCTAGAGAAAGAACTATTTTGCTTCCATAAACCAGAGAGAATGGCGTACTGCCTGTTGGAGTCCGGACCGTTGTACGATAGGCCCATAGACATTCGCCAAGCTTCTCATTCCAATCGCGCTTGTTTGAAGACACGAACTTCTTGAAAACTTTAATGATGGTTTTATTGAAGGCTTCTGCTAGCCCGTTAGCCGTTGGGTTGTAGGCAGTAGAGGCTACGTTCTGGATTCGATTTCTATCACAGAACCGGTAGAATACATGGCTTACGAATTGTGGACCATTATCATGGATGATCCTGTGAGGTAGGCCAAAGCCGTAGATAACGTGATGTTTGTTGAAACTGATCATATTTGACGCCTTTACTTCGGTGAGCGGTATAGCTTCCGCCCATTTGGAGAAGTAATCGGTTATGGCTAGGATGAACCGATGTCCTCTGGAAGATGGCGGGCTAATTGGTCCTATAACGTCCATGCCCCAGGCTTCGAAAGGCCAAGATGTCACCGTCGGGTGTAAAAACTCCGAAGGTTAATGAATAAAATCGGCATAGAACTGACAGGCTCTACACTTTTTTGTATATTCAACAGCATCTGCTATCATCGTGGGCCAATAATAACTCATTTGTTTGAAACAATCTTGTAATTTAGGGCCTGGTTGATGTGCACCACAAACTCCGTTGTGAGCCTCCCGCAGTGCATGTTTGGCTTCTGTGTCTAATAAACATCGTAATAGTAGCCCGTCGTAAGAGCGCCGGTACAATATCTTGGTAGCTGTGTCGTAGTAAAATCTGAGGGATCGCCATTGGATAGATATTGCTACCTTTGGGTCCTCGGGGAGGATTCTATAGACGGCGTAGTTTATGAAAGGAAATCTCCAGTCTTTAGCATCGACGTTTGTTTCTGTTGTATAACTGTGATGAATATGGAAGGCATTTTTCACACAGAATAGTTCTCGACCAAACACTATGATCGACTACTGAGTATTGGAAGGGACAGTCAAGGAAGCAGCGAGACCTGCTAGAGCATCTGCTTCTATATTCTGTAGTCGAGGCACGTGCTCGATGAAGAATCCAGCGAAAGTAAATGCCAACTCGATTGTTGCTCTGTGATAGGGGATGAGATCTTCGTGACGAACTTCATAATTCCCTCGAACTTGACTAACTGTTTGTTTTGGAATCGCCGTAAGCTTCTAGATAGTCAACTCCCATTTGTTTTGCCAGTTGCAGGCCGATTAATAGGGCATTATATTCGGCCACGTTGTTGGTGCATGGTTCCACGAGAGAATATGTACGATGTATAACCAGATGATCAGGTGACACGAGCACGACGCCTACTCCAGCCACAATATTTCCTTTGGGTCATGTTCTTGATGCACCGTCAAAGAACATTCGCCAAATAGGGATTTCTTCAGTTGCAAAGTTAGACTCTACTACTTCATCAGGGATTTCGTCGCAGAGTTTGGAAGATTCTGGCACCGGATGAGCTGCTAGTAAATCAGCTAATGCTTGGCCTTTTACTGCCTTCTGAGGAACGAAGAGCATATCGTATGGAGTCAACAGCATTGCCCATGCAGCTAAACGGGAATTGAGAGGACCCATTTTAGTCATGAGTATTCTAAGAGCATTGACTTTAGATATGATGTGGATAGTCTGCCCAGATACATAGTGGCGTGTCTTCTGGATGGCAAATACCAGTACAAGGCATTCCTTTTCTACGGGTGTGTATCTGTGCTCGGTACCCACCATTGTGCGACTGAGGTAGTAGATTGCCTGTTCATGGCCGCCTTTATTCTTCTGAGCTAATAGGGCGCCAAGAGAATGGTTCATAGCGCAGACATATAGTAAGAAAGGCTTCCCCATTATTGGAGCTACCAATACTGGAGGGCTTGTGGGATACTTCTTGATGTCGTCGAATGCGCGTTGACATTGTTCAGTCCAGACGAAAGATACATCTTTCTTCATGAGCTGAGTGAATGGTTGACACCTTCCAGAAAGGTTCGAAATGAATCGTCTGATGTAGGCTAGCACCTTCCTTGCAGTCCGCGTAGCTCTTTGAGGTTTCTTGGAGGATGCATATCGAGAATAGCCTTCATTTTCTCTGGGTCAAGATGTATATCCTTTGAAGTGATGACAAAACCAAGGAACTTGCCGCTGGAGACTCCCAGAAAAGATTTGGTTGGATTCATCTTGAGTTGGTGTGTACGCATTAGTTCGAACACCGTTCTCGAGTCTTGGAGGTGGTTGCCATTAAGATGACTTTTAACTGCAATATCGTCTATGTAGCACTCTACTGTTTTGCACAAATAATCGCGAAAAATTGTGTTCATGGCTCGCTGGTATGTCGCTCCTACATTTTTTAATCCGAAGGGCATCACCGTATAGCAGTATACCCCCAACGGTGTTCAAAAAGATATGTGCTTCTCATCGTCGGGGAACATCTTGATCTGGTTGTAGCCTGAGAACCCATCCATGAAGGACATCCACTCGAAGCCACAAGTATTATCGATCATTACGTCGGTGATCGGTAGAGGAAACTCGTCCTTCGGACATGCAGAGTTTAAATCACGGTAATCGATACAGACTCAAACTTTATCGTTCTTTTTCATGACTGAAACGATGTTGGCAACCCAGTCAGGGTGTTGTTCTTCGAAATTAATCCACTGGCATTGAGCTTCTTGACTTCATTTTTGATGGCCTCCATGACATCTGGTTGGAATCGTCGTTGTTGGTGCTTCACTGGCTTAGCTTTAGACGAAATATTCAGGCGGTGCATGGCAACTTTAGGGTCTAGGCCTGGCATGTCTTCATAGCTCCATACAAAGACGTCGATGTATTCTCTTATAAGTTGTATAAGAGATTGGCATTCATCGCCAGATAGACTTTTGCTGATGAAGATTGGTTTAAAAGATGATTTAATATCTCCTAAATTAACTTGGATGACTTCATCTTCGGTAGGTGGTTCACGTTGTTCGAAGCGCAGCTCCTACCTAGTATCCGTCTTTTGAGCCCATTGTTCATGCTCGATCGATTGGACATCGTTCGTAATTTGGTCAACTGAAACCATGTTGACGGACAGAGTTGCTTTGAACATGTCGCCAATGCTGGAGTCTGAGTCCCAGAGGGAGGAATCAGAAGAATGAGAACAATGATCTGCTTCATCATCTAATCTTTTGGGAGTTGTTGGAGGAGTGACATAACCAACACCATTTCGTTGATAGTAGTTCTCGGGTTTGCCGGGAGGAGCAAAGTGTCGTATTGGCAACCGTCGTCCCCGACCGTAATTTAACCCCTGGTCGCTTTTGATATCATATCCCATGTTCTGGACGATATTCTTGGCCTGACAACTATATCGGAAAAGTTGCATTTTCCCGGAGTCATAATCAGCTTCCGTGTTATGCTTGGAAGAAGTAGAGTCCGGAACGAACTTTCTTTCGCCAATTATTCGACCGAAGATAATTAGTTCTTCGTATTTCTTTCTGGCTGGGACAAAGAAGTAGTGGATATCTTCTGGATAAACTTTTTTCCGCAGGTGAGGCATCGTGACCAGCATGCAGAGGTGTGGTCCTATGTCGTGCTCTAGAGCGTATATCGTATCTATGTAGTGGTTTACAGATTGATAGACATCGGAGTAATTCAAAGATAAACCTTTACTAAGAAAATACGCAAGCTCTTCTTCAGGGATAACATCATCCATTGAAGGTACATTATTATGAGTATTGATATACTCATTGAGAGGATCATCATCTGGAAGAGGAGCCACAGTCTTGACCAATTTCACCACGTATGGTAATTCTTCAGGATTGGGAGGATGGTCTTCAGCAGGTTCCTCCCGAGGAGTCTTACGGAGAGTGATGGTCAATGGTTTGATCTTGTCAGGGTTCTTCTTTTTTACCCAGATTGTGAGAGGCTTCAGAGTACTTTTTGGAGTAGTACGTCCTTTGACTCGGATAATCAAGGGACCATCATTGGAGGATGAACTTGCTTCAACTTTATTGTCAGCTTCGTTGCCATCATCCTTGGGGGCTGAGATTGGTAAAGTACCGAATCTCCATTGTAGGCTTCGATGCCCTTAAAAGGATCGACATCGACAAACTCCGTCTTTACGACACCATCGCTGTTGACGTACTTGAAGCACTGGTGAAGTATGGAAGAAACGATCATGTTCTCGTGTATCCATGGACGTTCCAACAAGATATTGTAGGATACGTTGGCATCGATCACATAGCAGGAAACCTCCATTCGGAGATCACCGATCTGGCACTTGAGACGGATCTTGCCTAGCGGGTGGCTTCGACCAGCGTTGAAAGCCATGATGGTTGTATTGGTTACAGATAGCTTGTGTAGAGGGATTCCTAGAATTTGAAGCAAACTTCTATGAATGATGCTGAGGGAGGAACCTGGATCGATGTGCATGCGGTCCACCTTAATCGCCCCGATATACCTTGTATAGTACAAAGGTTTATCATGACGAATATTTTTGAGTAGCATGTCCTCCTGTGAAAAGGTGATGTTGGGCACCACTTCCGTAGTACTGTGGCAGTGAGAACGGGAGACAGGGTCTTCAGCGGGGGCTTTGACTTCAGCGAGATAAGAGTCGGCATATATTAATGCCTCACTTAAGGCCTTCCGTATTTCTTTGGAGAGTCGCAACAGATCGAACAGAGACAACCTGGCAGGTGTATTGGCCAGCTGTGCTAGCATGTCAAAGTTGTAAGGCCGATCCATGACCTCGGGAGCAAGCGCCTTCAGAGATTTGTCAAATCGCATCTCCTTCTGCTTGGCTTTGTCCGTAGTTAGAGGCTTAGACGGGCCGGCTTCTGAGCTTGTGGGGGCAGCTGCAGCTTGAGAAGGTACTGCTTCTTCTTGTGCGGGATCGTACGTTCGAATATAAGCCTTTCCCGATCGCGTTTCGCCAGATAGATCCTCGTAGATGGGAGATGACACCATATGGCATGGCTTGTATTTCTTGCCCCTTTTTGCTTTGGAAGGTATCACCCCCTGCGTCACTTCTTGCACAAGGTCTGGATGGACCCACATGATCTCACCACGTTCAGTTGTGAGTGGCACCAAGGTTGAGTTTCGAGCTGGCGGTAGGTTGACGACTTCTATTATTGCCTTAGGAATCGGGACCACGCTGTCTGGGACTTCTGAAGAGAGATCATGTTAGAAGATACGACCTTGTCTTCAGCTTCGAGGTTGATCACTTGGCTGTCGAAAAGTTGTTGTATCTTCTTCTTCAGGACGATGCAGTCCTTGGTAGAATGATGCACATACTGATGATAGAGACGGTACTTGGGATCGTTGAGTTGGTTCACCTCTGCAGGACGTCGTGGTGGAGTCAATGTCAGTTTATTATCCTTTGTCAATATGTAAAAGATGGTAATGACATCGTCTTCGTCAAAGGAGAAGGTCTCCTTAGGCTTGTCGGAGGCGTCCTAAGAATTGGAAGCTCCTTTGGATGTGTCGACCTTCAGGACTTCTTTCCCTTTAACCCCACGGACAGGGATAGTTTGAGGATGCTTGCCCTTGTCTTCAGATTTGGGTGTTTTTAACCCTAGTAATTCCAAGTTAGGAACGTCTTTTTCAGCAGCATCAGCGGCCCCAATGAAAGCGGGCCATGTATCATACTTATGTATACCCAGACAGAACTTCACTGTAGGAAGGAAGTTATGTCGACAAGTATCCATAAGTTCTGAATCTGCTATGCCTAAGGGCATCTTCAATGCTAACCGCCTGAAGCGTTCGATGAAAGTAATGACAGACTCATTCCTCCTTTGCTTGGTCTCGATGAGAGTGGACATACTAACATGCATGCCACTCTCGTAAAACCTGTTGAGGAACAACCTCTCCAAGTCCTTAAAAGAATTGATACAACTGTCAGGCAGACTGCAGAACCATTCAAAAGCTACCCCCTGCAAGGTGCTAATAAACAGCTTTGACAAGAACGGATCGTCCCTGGGTAGGTGTAGAGTCTGCGTGTTGAAGTATGTCATGTGTTAACGAAGAGAAGTCAACCCGTCAAATGAATTTAGCGTCAGCGGCTTGCAGTTAGGAGGGCAAGTAGCATTCTCCCATTCAGGAGGATAAGGTTGAGATATCCCCATCTTCTGAAGCTCGTCTTTGTGTGAGATGGTGTCGAGACGGGCGACCAGGGAATCAATTGTATCCTGTTGATTGAGCAAGTGTTGGGAAACGGCTGCTGTTCGGTTGTCAGCCGTTGTTGGCGAAGGACCACCCCTAGCATTTACAAGATTTGGGGGAGGCACAACAGAATGATACTCCTTTTGTAGTGAAGGAGGGTTGTTGCTATGAGCCGGACTAGCGTGAGCCGAAACGTTTTGTTGAGGTGGAGGAACAGCCACAGCAGCTTGGACCGCCATGATACCGGTAAGCATATCAGTGATCTTGGCAAATGCCGTTTTAAGACCCTCTAGCCGTTTGCTGGTCTGATCACTGGCTTCTTCAGGTCTTTCTCCGTCTGCCATGTATATAGATAACATGCGAGGATGAACAGAAGAAATAATACAACTGGTGCTGATACTGTCTGTCTCTGAGTTGACAAGTCCCTCATCTTCAGGTAGAGAAGGCAGATAGTCATCGTCAGACTCGGAAAGATCATCGTCCTCTGAGAGGCTACCCCCAGTGTGAAGGTCATCCGCTTCAGACTCTGAGGGAATACTACCCCCAGTTTGGGAGTATTCGTCATCTGTACGGAATCTCGCATTTGACCGAGTACCCATATAGACTCCTTCAGATGTGACAGCCTGCTGGCCATCTGTTGGTAGACTTCGTCTTCTTCTTCTCGTGGAACTGAGAGAGAAAGTTGGGTTCGTGGTCCACCATTTTTGATTGGGGCTTCCGTAAGGGGGACCCCATGAAGCCATGTTGGATGAAACACACAGCGGCTTTTTATTGTCAGAGAAATGTAGTCGTCGAAACACGGACTTTCTCTGAGGCACTCTTGTTGCTTTGGAACAGCAACAATTAATGACAATAATGGTGCACGGATGTACACTATGAATTGTTATGTCCTCCCTCGTTTTATGTTTATGATTTATCATGTCGCGTAAGTCAGCGAAAGAAAGTTTTGCCTTAAAACCCATGTTGCATGCATCGTCGAGCTTTGCATGTGGGTTTGTAAGAAGAGTTGACGCATCCAGACTTAGTTCACGTACAGGGGAAACCCCCACACATAAGTTCTGTGATGTCCTTGAAGACAGCCCCGTGTTATACGTGTTGGGGCCTGTCTTTTTGTTGTGGACGCATAGGCCTTGGAGACTGGCTTTGGGCGCATGCTTCTTGGCAGCACGTTTGAGCTTCCTCGATGTGGGCGCACAGAATGGATCAGTGGAGCCTAGTGCATAGCCTTGGGCGCATGACTCTGGATGCCCAATCTGTCGAAGACAGAAGCCTTCTGATTGGAGTTATGCACCCAAACACTCCCTTGGGCGCATAGCTTTGGGCGCATGCTTGGTAGAGCAGCGTTGTTTTCTCCCGGTTTTGCCTTCTGCGTTTGTGAGCCTCGCTGGGTTTGCCCTGAGTGTCCCACCCTCCGATCCTTGGCATCGTAGTATTTTTTTTTGCGAAGTCTCATGCGTTGAACACTCTGTTTCTGGTTGCACAAGAGAGAAGTCATTAGGCTAGTAGAGCCCGGAATGGTGTGAGCCTTCTTCATTTGGAGAGCTTCAGTGGCAGACCCATGCGCCCATATGACAGAGTCCTCCAGTTGCATATCTGCTATGACACTAGTATGATATGTACGGCGAGCCTTCGGAAGCCAAGTCTTGCGAGACTTGTTTAGCTTCTCTGATTTTGAGGGAGTAGAGCCATCCCTCGAGGGCATCTCTTCGAACGCCTACTGATCGAACTTTATGATCAGCATCTTCTGAGTGCTCCCTACTTTTGCGTCACCACCTTCTCGTCAGAGAAAAATATAGTCCCCAGCAGAGTTGCCATTTTTGTGGACGCACACATAAAGAAGAAGAAACGCTGTCTTTTATTTATTGGCGCAAGGCACCACAAATCGAGTATGCCTGAGAGATCCTGTGCTGAGGATCCCCGAGTACAAAAAAGAATTATGGGAAATGGGACGATGGAGATCGAGCGGCAGTTGCTCCCTTACTGCGTTGACACTCCGATTACAAAAGTGGAAGAAAACCTAAGAAAATTTCTAACTCTCGACTCACTGACAAGAAGTGCTGCAATTTGGCTCTTGAAAATGCTCTCCGTTCTGTGTTTTGAAGAGGGATGAGACACCTTTTTATATTAGTTTCTGAGCTGGAACGATGTTATGCGCCCACATGAGGAAAATATACTGGCTTTTATATGGGTGCATAGTCTTGCCTTGGGCGCATAGGACGTAGGCGCATACAGGCTGCGTGGTCGTGGGTTGATCGTGGTGCTGACGTGGCTGCATGCTTCGGTGCACAATTGCTCGTGGAGACTGACGTGGCCGTACGCTTCGGTGCACGTTTTGATCATGGCTTTGACTGAGTCAGGCTTAGGTGCATAGCCCTGTTTCAGGCTGTGCGCCGTTCTTCTGGGGAAGCTTATCTTGGGCGCATAGAACTTCACAGGGTGGCTTGGGCGCATAGAGCTTCACGGAGTGACTTGGGCATATATGTGTTCACTTGGGCGCATATGCTCTCATTGGCTTGGGCGCATAAGGCTTCATTCCTGAAATTTTCATGCTTCTACAATCTCTTTAAAATTATCACTACTATTTATGAACTAACTTTTTGTGTTTGTTCCGTTTAAGGGTGACCTTCATCAATTCCTAAAGGAGAAGGGTTCACTTAATTCAACTACAGCTATTAATTTTGTACTAGTATTTAAGGTTCAATTTGGTTTACAAGAAAGAAAAAAATTACGGAAGGAACTATGAATGAGTCACCTGGAGAAAGCCCAGGATCATGGAATTTGTATACTCATCACTCATTTTCTTATGCACATGAAGCATCAGATGTTGATGCTTCTGTGAAGGATCATGGAAGTCCAGCATCATAGAATTCTTTTCGAATGAACCAAATGATGGAGGCTGATGCTGCGAGAATGAGAAAAAATGGAGGAGTGCTCAGATACTTGTTCTTGTTGCCAATGCCTCCCATCAGTCCTGCAAAGATATGACAAAAGGGTTCAAACGATTATTAAAATTTGGGAGGAAAATCAGGGGAGTGGACTAGTAAATGACTGGGTATCTGGCTCAACAGCTTCTGAAGGTGATGATGACACTGAAGACAGACGAGAGCTTGGGAGTCGGTCATCTGAAGACTTACGGAAGTCCAGAATGAGCTACTCGATTCTTGCTTATGTTGGCTTCAATGAGGGTAAAACCTTCCCTGAACAAGGCATGTTCTTTTATCTTTGTTTGATTAAATTTTTACTTCTCCTCATGTCTTGAAATAATAAGCTGTGGTGAATTATAGTTTCAGTTGCCATTTGTTCCTATTGTTTATATGCACATCTTCATAAAACACTTATGAAGCAGTAGCGGAAGACAGTGGGTGTGTTATCGATATGATCTTGATCAGTTGTTTTAGTTGTATTGCCTATCTAGATGTTCATGCAAGCATTTCAGAAGCTTATTAGAAACATGGATATGATATTATTGTGCATACAATTGTAAATGACGAGCTAATGGTTTTAATCTGATAGGTGCATAGCCTTCAAGAAACATCAGTATAGAAAGTATTCCTATCTCACACATCTATATTTAATTGCATATTTCCTTTAGCAAATTCTTTGAGTTATCAGATGACATTGATGTCACATAGGTACCAACAGTAAGAAAGTCGAGTAATATTATTTAAAATATCTTACGTTCTCACCCTTTGGTTCTTTCAACTTCAACTTTAAAGATTTAGATAATAGAATTAAGGTCTAATTCCTGTTGAATGCTATCTTTGAAGCTCGTACATGGTAATTCCTCAATTTTGGTCAAAGATTTCAAATTCTGTCCTTTCTAATTTGGATGATTCCTAGATTTTTTTTGTGTTGGATGGACTTTGGTACATAGAGCTCCCAGTTCCAGAGACGAAGAATTGCACTGGAAATTGACCATAATTCTTGGTTGTCAGACTAGCATATATCAGGAATTAGTAAGAGGAATTTGAGATCAGTACTTATTCTTTTTCTAAAGGAATTCGATACTTTCATCATTGAATTTGATTTGTTCTTATACCTTGTCTTCCATATTGTTAATTGTCTTCTTTAAACATATCAAAGATGATTTAAGGTTCAGAGGTTGTAACTTGGGACTATATTTGTCTCATAGAGACAAAGGTACATGAGTCAAATATGTTGAATTTGGTTAGTTGACAGAATTTTGGGTATTATTTATTGACACCTTATAATATGACTATCCTATTATGCTTCAAGTTTAAAGGATTGTTATGATGGGAAATGGTTGGGTGCCATCCAAAAAGTGTATTCATTTACATTTCTTCATCTTCCAGAATCTTATTGTCTTTTTAGTATTCTACACTTTCTGATCATAGTTTCAACTAGGTCTTGCAATGGAGTATCATTATATAAGTGGTCGTTATATGGTGCTCTTTCTTGTTATAATTAGAAGATTGCTTCATTGATCCATCTTTTCATATTTTTTTTTCGTCTTCAAATCATTTTCAGTTTAAGCCTTCATTAGTTTATATATCTTTGGCAGCCAATTGTCAATTTTTATTGTGTAGTTCAATCCCTACGAAGCTCCATCCCAAATGCTCCAGCAAACTTCAAGTTGAGGGAGGATCATCTATCTGGAAGCTCTATGAAAGGTAACAACTTATTATCATCTCCTCCAGACTTACATAATTTGGTTGCCTTATAGCTAGGGTAGTTATGTTGTAGAGATACACCAAATTGGCATCCGTTACCGTGTCAGTACGTACTGGATAGGGATACAGCCAGATACATCCTGGATATGGCCGGATACTAATAGTATAAGGCCTGGACACGGGTTAGACCTGGTTCAGCAGTGAACCTAAAAGAAAAAATGGACCGAATTCGGCCCAAGTACTGTTTAGACACGTGTTGGTTTTTCTTTTAAATTCGGGCTAACTTATACCCGTACCCAAACCTCTAACATAAAGCGACCAAAATGACTTTTATACCTAAACCTCTCTCATTTTCTCTAATCAACAGAACAAATAAAGGAATACGAAAACACAGTAGCAATAGCCAAAGAGGAAAATAAGAATGCTTGTGTTGGAGAATATATATATATACATATATATATATATACATATATATATATATATATATATATATATATATATATATATATATAGTGCTATACCTTTATCCCTTTTTTTTGAAAGTGGCCGTATCCCTTGTCCGTATCCATACTTGGGTAACATAGCTAGCTACTAAACATCATGAAGGATAAATCTACTGCTTACAAATGTTTATATGAGCCATGTGTTATCTGTTAAATTGTCTCATGTTTACATTACAACTAGTTCTCTGGTTTTACTAGGTTGTAGAATAGTTCTCTGATTATATCCGTGATATATGCTCTTTGCACTACTAAAATACCCCACTTTACCGACCGACTTTTAGCGACGGACGGATTCCGTCGCTAATAGCGACCAATTTTCGACATCTTAGCGACGGATTAGCGACAGACAACACAACATAATTTTTTTCAATTTTAAATGTAAAAATTTGTCGGGTTTCCGTCGCTAAGTCGACGAAAATTAGCGACGGATTATTTTTCATCGCTTATTCGTCGCAAATGTTGGCGGCAAAATCTTTATAACATTGGCGGGAACTTTGGCGACTACCTAGCGACGGATATAGCCGTCGGAAAACACCTTTTAATTGGCGACGGTTTAGCGACTAATTTATTCCGTCGCTATTCCGTCGCTAATTCTGTGCCCTAACTTAAATTGAACCGACGGGGGGGAATTTTTCATTCCCCCCAAAACTCTCTCTCTCTCTCGCGGCTCTCCCTCTCTCGCGCGCGGCTCTCTCTCTCTCTCGCGGCTCTCTCTCTCTCTCTACCAGGTCTCTCTCTCTCTCTCTCTCTCTCTCTAATTTTCTCTAATTTTGTGTTTTGGGGCCGGAGGGGGGGGGGAGTGGAGGGGGGGGGTCGGCTTCGCGGGGTGTGGAGAGGGCGGGGGGGGTGGTGAATGGGGTCAGGGGGTCGGGGGGGTGTGGGGAATGGGGGCAGGGGGTGGGGGAGGGTGGGGAATAAGGGTCGGGGGATCGGGGGGGTGGGGAATGGGGGCAGGGGGGTCGGGGGGTGGGGGGTGGAGAGGGCAGGGGGGTCGGGGGGGGTGTTGAATGGGGGCAGGGGGGTCGGGGGGTGGGGGGTGGAGAGGGCAGGGGGGTCGGGGGGGTGTTGAATGGGGGCAGGGGGGTCGGGGGGTGGGGGGTGGAGAGGGCAGGGGGGTCGGGGGGGGGTGTTGAATGGGGGCAGGGGGGTCGGGGGGGGGGGGTCGGGAATGGGGGCAGGGTTCTCACTCCATTTTCAATTGTAATTAGTCTATAATGTTGCTAATATACTGTTATATATGTGTGGGCTGTGCCATGTGAATTGGAGAGGGTTTGATGGGTTATTTGGCCAAGGGGGAGGCTCGGGTTATGATTTATTCTTTGTGTTCACTGTTCTGTGGTGTGAAGTCTGTCGTTTTGGTTATACCATGTTTGTTTAACACTCTAAACACCCTAGATGCATATCCTAGCATCTGTGCACCACCCATATTGCTAGGAACACAAATTTTATACTGCACTTGTCATGAAATTGCCATCATCAAGATGTCCTGTACATATTTAGTTTGTGCATTGCTGCTTGAGCATCACATTACCTTTTACTGCTACTTTGTATTGCTTTCACAATGTCACGTACCCTGCACTAAACATCCGATACTTCGATCCGATACCGTCGATACTACCGATATCGCCGATACCAATACTACCGATATCGCCGATACTACCGATACCGCCGATACTACCGATACCGTCGATACTACCGATATCGCGCGCCGATACTACCGATACTACCGATATCGCCGATACTACCGATACCGTCGATACTACCGATTCCGATACCGATACTTTGAACCTTGATTTAAATACATGTTAGTATAGTGTCTTCACATATATGTTAAGAGTATATACATGATTAGCAAGGTAACTAGATACAAGTTATGATACAATGTAAATGCAAGTATATCGGCGCATCCGTCGACATGGTTCTGGAAATATGGTAGGTTTCAGAGACTTAGCGACGGATAGTTGGTCGCTAATCCGTCGCTAATCGGTCGAGGATGACGACGGACTAGCGACGGATGAGCGACCAATTATCCGTCGACATGGTTCTGGAAATATGGAAGCTTTCCAGAACCAGGCCGACGACCTACCCGTCGCTAATACGTCGCTATAACATCGAGGTTAACGACGAAATGGCGACGGAATAGCGACTGATTTTGCGTATCAGGAACCTCTCTGATACGCTTTTACCGACCTATTGTCGACGGATTAGCGACGGATATTTTAATATTATATGGCATGTAAACCGACGGGAACATGTCGCTAATCCGTCGCTAAGTAGGTGAAAGACAACCGTCGCTAACCAGTCGCTAGTCCGTCGGATAATTATTTGTCCGACGGCTTAGCGACGGACATTTTTTAGCGACGACGTTTTTCCCGACGGCCATTTTCATCAAATATCCGTCGCCATTACGTCGGTAATTTATGTTACCGACGGATAAGCGACGGATCTGGCCGTCGCTAAAGTTGGTTTTTTTGGTAGTGTTGATTGCTCCCATTGTAAACTAAAACTTCTTGTGGATGGCTAATTGCTTGTTGGAGTATTTTCTGGGAATGACTTTGAAGAACAATAGTGCTCTGAGGCGTGTTGGATCGCTCTCTTTAAACCTACATTCGCTCCTACCCTTAGCATGTTTGAGCTTTTTCTAACATTCGCTCCCACTCCTATGTAATAGGGACCAATATGACTTGTACCCTTAGAACGTTTACTAATAGTGTATTCACAAACAAGGAAAAGATATCATTAAAAATAAATAAAATAAACAATTATATGTACAACTGGAATGTCAAAACACTTGGCATCATTAAAAATGGGAGAATGAGAAGAAAAAAAATAGTTTGGTAATACTCATTCCTGCAAGTTGGTTTAAAGTTTTTATACAGGATGTATCTATTGGTACTTTGTAGATGGTATGAGATACTCTTGATATGCATGGGCTTGGTCAATAAACTGGCCAAACAATTGGCTAAGGTAGTCAATTATGCAGTCAAGCTGTAATGACAAGCTGATGTTTTTTAATATATGTAAAATTTTGTAATGACAAGCTGATGCTTTTTATTGTTTAACAAAAATACCTTCTCTTGTTTGCAAACTCTGATAATCACATGTGTATCACATGCTACTATTGTTACTAGCACACACATTTGCACTGGACACTCATTACCCTATGAAATTCTCTAGCACACACCCTGCTGCACACAATTCTATACTCCTGTTTCTGCCATCAGTAGTACATACACTCCCAATATGGCTACTGAGTTCTACATCAGTAGTACATACACTCCCAATATAACACACAGTTACGAATATTTATTGTTATAGTTACAATTGGCTCTCTTTGTAATTTTTCGTGAACAGTTTGAGCTATCAGAGATTCAATTTGACTAGAATTTATTTAATGTGTTGACTTGTAGGCTTTGTAGTCATTTCATTTTATTCTCAGTTGTTATCAGTTTATACAAACATGTACACAAATGATTAAATATATTTCTCTTGTTCTTTCAGGAACTACATGAAAAATGAAGGTGCTGTGAATATGGGAGGAATGTTCCGCGGGTTTGCTACATATTCTGGTTTTACTTATATAAATATAGGTTTTTGATGTTTAATATGTACCAAAAATACATACTTTAGTTGGATATATTTGTGGTTGGACGTGTGTTGAATGTTTGTGGTTGGATGTGTTGGAAGTTTGTGGTGTATGAACAATACAATTTGTTAATATAAAAATTAAATATTATAGTTATTTGATATCTTCTGGATTATTGATATTATGTGTGTTCGATTCAAAGTATATAATTATAAATAAAATTTTGGCTATACAAAATTTAGCCTTTCTTGACGGTTATAAACGTCAACAATTAACGCTATCTTACTGCAAAATGGCTTTTCATTTACGGTTTCTTGACGGCTAATAACCGTCATCTAAACCGGAGTCAAGAAAAGTTTTCAACTACATTGACGGTTTCTCCAAACTGCTATCTTGACGGCTAAAAATGGTCAACAAAACTATTTCATATGACGGCCAAAAACCGTCAAGAAAAGCCCTTTTAGCGACCGTCAAGAAAAGGGGGAGACTTTTCTTGACTCCGGCCTACTTGACGGATCCGCAACCACCAAGATACCCCTTTCTTGACGGGGAAAAACCGTCAAGAAAAGCTTTTTTTCTTGTAGTAAATCTCCAATCGAACTCAAACCAAACTCGGTCAGCCTAAAACTAGAAACCCTAGTTCGACTCATTCCTCCTTAACACCAAGCTCAAACGTTCGAATTTTTGAACGTTTGGGAGCTGAACTATGTCCGAACTCGGTTCTGAAAAAGCCTATAAATAGAATGGAATTCTATTCCATACTTATTCATTCTCATTTTCACCTATCCATTTGACCTCCTATCAAAGCTTAAACCTTTCCTATCTCCAAACAACAACTTCCCAAAGCCTTCTAAATGCCTAAGTGCGATGTTTTGTAATGACTTGGAAAACTCCAAGTTCACTTTTCATAAAAGTGTTAAAGTCGCAAGCTTTTCGGATCAAAGCTTGTGGTCGTGTGCAGCAGGCAATCTCTTTAGATCAAAGCTTGTGTTCGTAACAAGTCGGCAAGCTCTTCGGCTCAAAGCTTGTGATGTACGTTTCATAAATAGTGGACTAACACCGGACAAGATTACCTAGGACAAGATTATTCCTCTACAAGGGACACCTGTATATATCGTGGTGTTAGCGTTTGTGACTTTTTACTCTTTATTTTTTTTTACTTGCTAACGTTAATTTTTTTAGTTGGTAATTAGCCTTACTTTTATTGGATGATTGTGATACACACTCTATTCATCCTCCTCTAGAGTTGTCTTCAATTGGTATAAGAGTGGGTCCTCTTCGAATAGGCTTAACATCCTAAGAGTTGAACCTATGGCAACTATGAAATCCATTTACACCAACAATGGTGAAGGCCAATCCACAAATAGGCCACCCCTATTTGATGGTACTAACTACACATACTGGAAAACATGTATAAGGTTCTATCTCAAGTCACTAGCTTTTGATCTACGGTCTATTGGTATAGATGGCTACAAAAAGCCAGTCAAAATTGTTGTAAAAGGCAATCTTGTGAAAAAAAAAATACTAAAAAAACAAGCTAGTCTTGATGCCAACGCCATAAATGCATTATTTTGTGTTGTATACATGATTGAGTTCAATAGAGTATCTATATATGCCACTGCTCACGACGTTTGGAAACTTGTTGAGGTAACCTATGAAGGAACATCACAAGTGAAGGATTCCAAGATCAGTAGACTGACACAAGAATATGAGACCTTCAAAATGAAGCCAAATGAGACCATTACACAGATGTTCACACAATTTTTTGATATTGTTAATCATCATTCTTCTCTTGTGTTATGACACGTACCCATAAATTCGGGCATGAGTCATGGGTACCTCTAGCCTACACTGCAGTATCGACAGTAGAATGTTGTCTAAACCACAATAAGTCCATCTCATAGACCATACAATTATATACATCCAATATCAATTCCTATATATCTCCAATAAGACATGAACATCTACAATACTCAATCACAGCGCTAAGGAAGATATACATGAAATAGAAAAGGAATGAAATAAATAATCTTAATGAGAGTCATAATTGTGACAATCCAAATCTGATCATCCAATAAAAGAATCAATCTTATAAACCTCAAATAAAAATAATATCTTTATGATTTAATACAATTGTCACAAATAATATAATTCAGAGTCAAATCTGGTCAATGCTAAAATATGAAATCTAACTAACTAATCATCTGCAGTTGGAAATTCTGCTAAGGTCGCCTCCTGATCGCCCTGTATGTCAAGACCAGCCTCCCCTGTAGTATGCTCAAGATGGCCATAATAAGTGGGACATAAATCTTCAAGCTCATCGCCTAAAAATAGTTATCCGATCAGGATTGGAACAAGTACATATATGACAAGCTATTCAAAGCATAATAGAAACTACAAATAGGAAATAACATATGGGATATAGAATAAAAGGTAAAACTAACATCATGATATGACAAGTAGAAAAGAAACAGGTAAACACAAATGATCATGATATGTGACAACAGGAATACGATAAAATAAACAAAGTTGTAACTAACTAAATATTTTGAAAACCATGTTCGATATGTGAACGGGTATGGGGTAGGTACGACACATTGTACGTGTCTCATGCAACTGCTATTAGTGACGATTAGACACGGAAAATGGAATGGTTAGTTCACTCGTGTACTAAGATATTTTTCCACCCAACTAGTACTCATGGATTCAAGACACTGTATGAAAAAGCACCAACACGACAATCACGTAAACACGATAGTCATGAATGTAGTAATCACAAAACATGTAACATGCATAGAATCCATAAACACTAATCCTGTGTAACAAATACGTCAAAAATCAAGATATGGATGTGTATAATAAATAATTGAGAAACTATCAGAAAATGAAAACAGTTAGTGTAAGTACCTGCCTGAGGTCCTTAGCTGATGGTACGAGTCAGAATTTGTACCGTAGGCCAAGTAACCTATTTTATGAATTTACACTGTCAATATGTGATTTGAAATCAAAATAAACAATTTGCTAGATTATTAGGTTTCTAGGTCAAATCTTAACCCAGTTGGGTTCGTACTAAATAGATTAAAATTTGGGTTCTCTACCTGTATAGGTTCGATCAATTTACATATACATAAAGACACATCATTCCTAGCTTATACCTATTCAACCATACATATATTTATATATAGGTATAGATATCTTGATATCTTATTACTATAATGTAGATATGAGGATCCCCAACATTAATGCTTGACACAACCCTAGTACTCAAGCATCATATTTATACATAATCATGGCTCTATAAGATACCAAAACTCATATTCTAATACCTTGATACCTATCCTGACACATCCCCATACCTATTTAGGATACCTGTACACAACTATAGATAACCGTGAATCCCATGACACAAACACACACACACACATCTTCCAATATCACACTGCAGCTCCTGCAGCTTGTTACTGCTGCCTGTAGCTTCTGCTATTCCTAACTATCTGCAGCTTCCATATAGCTACTGCAGAATATCTCTGCTACCTACTACTCACTACCGCACAGACCCAAAATACTATATCTACACACAAGCACAGGTTCACAGGTTTAATATACTAGACATTCCCTTGTATATTGATGCATAACATGCAGTCTAAGTGCAGCTACTACACTACCTTGCTGCAGAACCAAATGCAGGACTACTCTTGCAGTTTTTTCTTTTAAAACAAACATATCATGCACTGCTACTGCTCCTATACCCTACTACGGATCTGCAACTGTTGCTGCCCTCAGGTTCTGCATACTGCAGATACTGCTAATTCACCCGTGTTTATATACCCCTATGGTATACACCTATGCTGCAAGAAAACTACTGCTGCAAATTTGTAGCAGTCTCTCGAATTCCTGCACTTGTATTCATACACACAATCAGCCTCATAGGAAATATTTTGACATAATACATATATGTGCCTACTGCATGCATCAACACATTCCCTACACATTGATACAAATACATGAGTTCACCCATGCTTTTTTGATACACCTCCCCTGGACTCACATAGAAAACAATTGTAGGTTGATACCCCCTACTTATTGCTATATGATGGATACACCCACTGTTACAATGCAAAGAGTGCTCTGCTACTTAACATTCCCTACTGCCCATAATGTGTCCACACATTAGGAACTACACAGGATATTCCAACTTCTGTATATACCCACACACAGGTACCTGCTAGTTGCACACCCATACAACTACTGCTATCGACATTACCTTTTCTATAGTTGCCCATTAGTATACACATTATAGGATTTTTATGTGCATACAGGTTCCTACCCATGTTCTGCAGTTCACTGCTCGACTACCCTATACGCATTGAAATATATCTGAATCCCTGTTACACACGCATGTCACACACCCACATGTAATTTACCAACATGCCTCCTAGGTTTGCATGAATTGCATAATATTCTTTGCAGTCCAATTTTTGACTCCTGTCTATACTACATACTGATTTTATCATCCAAGTACACCTAGACACCTACCCACTGGACTTCCGACTCCATGGCTACTTTGAGGCATTGATACCCCCATCAAGTAAGAACCAACCCATATTTATGCATATATATTTATTAGCAGAACTTAATGTCCCAATATTAACCAAGGTAACCTTTATCTCTATCCTAGAGATTACATCAAACACATGATGTTTGATGATTCATGGGTTTACACATAAGTAGAAGGAATGATCAGGTTATTACCTAGCGATGAATTCTTAAAATAAGAGTGGGCACGAGGAAGATACGACTGTCACAAGGAAACTGCTATCTCTAGCTCTTCCCAACCGAGCTCTCCCACCGGCACCTTCAAAGTTTCTTCAAGATGGAGAAAAGAATTTTAGGGTTTGGGAAAGCAGATGGAAAAAAAATTAGATGGAGGGTTTGGTCGTTTGCTTTTATATAGAGAGAGACGCTCGGTTACCAGGTGCTCTTTATCTTTTATTCAAAAGGGTGTGAGGAGATATGGAGGGATTTGTTTCAATTTTGTTTAAAATATTTGAACGCATTATGCAACATCCCATTTCAAAAGAAACTTTGCATATGTCATCCTCCTAAAATTAAAATAATAACTTAATTACAAATTAATTTATTCAGACAATTAAATATTTATAAAAGCAATATCTGGGTGCACGGGTTTACATTTTGGCAAGGAATACAATAATTATGAGAATATACACAAAGTGCTTAGGGACTCACCAAGAATTGGAACCCCAAAGCAACAACAATCATAGAAGGAAATGACATCACCGCCATGACCCTTGAGACACTAATGGGTAGCTTATAACACATGAGTTGGATATCAAAGATCTAGAAGAATCAACGCCAAAGGAGAAAATCATTGCTTTCAAGACACATCACAAGAAGGTCTCTGATGACGTAACTGAAGAAGATGATTCAAGCAATTAGGAAGCGGACCTAATTACCAAAAATATTTAGGCAATTTCTGATGTTTGAGAGATCAAACAGGAAGAAGAAATACTTAAATGAAGAAGATCTTCTATGATACAACTGTAAAAGGATAGGTCACATCAAGAAGGATTACTCAACTACTAAAAAGGGAAATCGATATGAGCATTTAAGCATAAGAGGATCCTAATCTCGCAAATTCTCTAATATAAGTATATGGCATGAAAGCAAAGCTAGAAACCCAGAAGAAGAAGAAGAAGAGAATCCTTGTAATACTGCCAATGTGTAGCTTATGGCATTGGGATCTGAGGTACAATACAATCCTCTCTTCGAAAATGATGTTACTTATGATGAATTATCAAATGATTTTAATCATATCTTTAAAGATTGCAAGACATATAGAGCTAAGTATAAGCTTGCTAGGAAAGAGATTCAAATGCACAAGCTAAAGAATGATAGACTCACGTCCTTATTAAATGAGATAAAATACACCTTCCACACTACCAAAAAAAGGGTTTTGGTGACGGAAGATTAGCAACAGAAAATTTTGTTGCTAATAGCGACAAATGAGTGACGGATTCGTGACGGATTCTCGTCCAATTACAAAGTAAAATATTAACTATTTTTATTGTCCACAAGTGTCAACAAGGAGTCGCTTTTCTGTCGGTAATCTAGCGACGGAGTTATTTGCCGTCGCTAAGTAGTCGCACATCTATCAGTGTTTGGCGAAAAACACGCGGGAATGTGGCGCCAAAGTTTGCGCCAAATTAGCGACGGATATGACTTCCGTCGCTAAGTCAGTTCCGTCGCTAAGTCGTCGCACAGTTGTCACAACGTTGTCCAGATTTTCGTGCCGCCTAGAATTTCGTGCTTCAATGGCGACGAATTACTGACGAAAATTATCCGTCACAAATCTGTCGATAAATTTCTGAACCATTTAATTCGAATCGACGGAGGAGTTTTCATTCCCCCCCCCCCAAACTCTCTCTCTCTCTCCAACCCGCCTCAAGAGCTCCCCCCCCCGACGTCTGACGTGCGCCGACGAGCCCTCCCCCCTCTCCGACGTGCCCGTCGCCGACGAGCCCCCCCTCTCTCAGGTGCTACTCTCTCCTCTTGCTCTCTCTCTCTCTTAGGGTTAGGGTTCAGAGCAGGATCTGGGGTTGGGGTTAGGGTTAGGGTTAGGGGTCGGGTTAGGGTCTGGGGTTTGGGTTCGGGTTAGGGTCTGGGGTTTGGGTTTGGGTTAGGGTTCAGGTTAGGGTTAGGGTCTGGGGTTAGGGTTAGGTTCGGGTTTGGAGTCGGGGTCGAGTTCGGGTTTGGAGTCGGGGTCGAGTTCTATGTATATATATATATAATGTATCTATTTTTACTTTTTTGTCACGACCCGTTACCCAAATTGTTGGGCCGGGCCGAGCCATGTCCAGCCTACGCTTGGTAAAAGCATAGTAAGCTGTTCTAAGAGTTTATACATGAATGATACTAAGTGTGCTAACATTAAGCCAAATAAGATTTTATCACAACACAGCTTCTATTAACGAAAGTAAACAAGTGTTAAAAGTTATTACATTTCAAATATATGAGATTGGAGACAAAGTCCAGTATCCAAATATAAGTTCAAACCAAAGTCTAAGTTTCAAAACACATGAAAGATATCTAAGCAAGGTTCTCCGTTGGGGCCTCTTCTGGAGCTAAGGCCAGGTCCTTAAATGCAGTGCCATAATATGTATCACATAGCATTTCCTCCTCGGAAAGTGCACCTACAACGTTATCCTGTCAGGACGGGAGCAAGTACTTGTACTATAAACAGATAATACTGATCATGTAATAGAAAGAGATGAAATAACATAATCATGGCATATCTTGATTTATCCAGTTTTAGATACATTTTATCATGGCAATATATGTTTGTTTTAAAGTTTAAAACTGTAGCACGTACGTGATCGGTCAATAGGTAATAGGATGTATTGTGGTACATATCAAAGTTCTGAAGTGCACATACGTACACTTAACGACATCGGTGTATATACGTACACAAACGCAGGATCAGACATACGACAAAGTTGCATATAGAATATAACAGTGCACGGTAAATACATACGGAGAAGGGGGACATGATCACGTACTCTACTAACAGTTTTCCCATAACCCATTTTATAACATGTGAGTGATACTAAGAGTAGTATAAAGCATGGCATGTACTGAGAACCAATAAGAAGCATGTGAAGATATGACTTGTAGTTTCCAGAAAGCAGTATTCTAATATGATTCATTCACAGTTTATTGTCATATGCAGCAAATAAGTTTGTAGGGGTACTTGCCTCGAGCAAAGCAAGGATAAGAATATGTAGCTATAGATGTCCGGTGTCCTGTCAAAATGATATACAGTTTCAGTCTCTAAGTTATGATTTTATATTACACCAGTGTTGTGACACGGCTCCTAATAGAATACTAGCTAAGTGATGCTCTAGCAGTCCAATATGGGGTGTTACAACATCTAGACCAACAAGTAGTATCTCTACACTAAGGTAGGGTAAGGTCCCGATACTAAAATATCCCAAAAACACACAAAAACACACACGTCAATATTAATTAATTAATCAGACTGTACATTGTGTTCCAATAATTATTAAGATAGTTATACTGTCCTATTTTATATGAAATAAAAAACCAAATAGATCCTTGTTAATTATAGTAATTTAATATATATTTTCTAGAATTTATAATCCAGTGTAAGTATTTATTAAAAATCAGGATACCAGTGTACATTGAAAATGAGTTCTGGTTTACTATTTTTAAACAGTGGCAAAACAGTAAATTAAATCCTGACAAAATTATATTAAATTATCTTAAATAACATAGTATTTTATAGTAATTTTTTTGGAATTTATTCAACATTAAAAATTTGTCTGAAAATTCAAAAATAGTAAAAGACATAATCTAAAATTAATTGATTTATTAATTAAGTATTTTGTTCGCGTATACGAAGTTGAACCGGAGTCCAAATACGGGACCCAAAGCCATGAAACAAGTCCGATATGACTTATACAGACCTTGAATATGTGTAGGCTCACCCAAGTCCACTCAACCCATGCTAGGTTTGGACTTTAGAGTGGTCGATTGCACAAAATACGAAAAATCGTAAATAAATACGAAATTTAAATACATGTAAGTAAATGAATTGAAATTGCAGAAATTAAGAGCGTACATATTACAGTTTAGGCACTGTATTTATAAAATACATATTACAGTATAGACACTGTATTTATTTACATATTACAGTATAGGCACTGTATTTATAATGACATAATTTAAATAACAGAATTAAATGACAGAATTTAAAATACATATTACAGTATAGGCACTGTATTTATAAAGTACATATTTAAATATTACAGTATAGACACTGTATTTATATTGACATGAATTTAAATGACGTAAATTAAATGACATAATGGAAATGACAGAATGTAAATATATATATAATCTTAAATGATGTAATTCTCCAAAGACACAAAAGAAATGAAAAGCAAGAATTTAATGTTAATTAACTTCAATATTTGATTACTTATATATATATATATATATATATATATATATATATATATATATATATATATTATATATATATGTATATATATTTTTTTGTAAAATATAGTATAAGTGTATATACTATTCATAAAACTGTTAAATGCATTTTTTTAGTATAAGCTATATATTCTTCATAATTATATATATATATATATATATATATATATATATATATATATATATATATACATAATTATGAAGAATATATAGCTTATACTAAAAAAATGCATTTAACAGTTTTATGAATAGTATATACACTTATACTATATTTTACAAAAAAATATATATACATATATATATATATATATATATATATATATATATATATATATATATATATATATATATATATATATATATATATATAGGCGAGGGATATTGCACCAAATTTATTGCATCAATTATTGCACCGAACAATCTCAACCACACATTTATTTCAATCATGTGGTTATAAAACATGCTGACGTGGCAACAACTTTATGGAATGCTTTATAACCACATGATAGAAATAAATGTGTGGTTGAGATTGTTTGGTGCAACAATTGATGCAATAAGTTTGGTACAATATCCCTTCCCATATATATATACATATATATATATATATAAAAACTAATTTAAATCAAAAACACAATAAAACAGCAAACGGGGGTCTCGAACCCTGGACTCAGGAGCAGGGGACTACTTCGTACGTGCGCTAACCAGTGGAGCCATCATGGCTTCCTGGTAAAGTTTAACTGAGTTTTTTTTCAACTTTACTGCGTATATGTATCCATACAAAAAAAATGGAAAATTATTTGCTTAAGGCAGGGTTCGAACTGCTTACCTGTGAAAGGGGGGTGCTTACGCTCACGCGCTGACCAGCAGGCCAACAAAAGCCTTTTCTTAGGAAGCTAAGGCTCAGAAATATAATTGGAAAGGAAGGGTTAGGGATTTGTTTAGGATCCCAATGCACAACCATAGGGTCATATTTATAGAAAATTTTTGGAACCTTCCTTGCTGAAATTTTATTACGAAAATACCCATCATAAAATTCTAAAATTGCTAGTGTGCCATTTTCACGAAGTTGCCCTAATATGTAATTTACCAAAATGTTCCTACAAGTTCAAAAATCGTAAAAATTCGTACGGACTCCAAATAACTCCAAGTAAATCACAAAAAATTTTTAAAATTAATAAAAAAAATTAGAACCTAATGGAATTAAGTTGGGGCAAATTTGGAATTGTTTTTCATTTATTAAATTTTAGGAAAACATGGGTTGCATGATAAATTAAGTTGTTTATTAAATATCTTTAGTGGATACACTAGGTGTTTGTAATTTTGTCATGAGAGAAAATTAGTGTAGGGTGTTTGGGTAGTCATGAGAGTGGCCACATGAATTTGGTTAAGGGTTTGATCAAGTTAGGTCAGTTTTGGTCATAATTAAAATTTTTTGTTATTTATAACCATTGGTAAAATATGAGCATACGGGAGATCAATTGAGTGGCACGCAAGTGGCACATGCATAGTAGACTCAAAATGGGTCAAGTCTATATATTGGGTCGACTAGGTTGTCGGGCCCCGAATTAAATTGGAAGTCAGGTCACATTCTACGGTAGATAATTAATTGGCCTAAATTGACCCAAAAGTTGTGCGAAGCAAATGAAGCACAAGATGGTACGTCTGAGTGAGACACAAAGATCATTGGTGTAGGATTTCTCGACTAGATCATGCATGAGAAGTTGGTCTTGGGAAAATAACTAGTCTGGTGCTCCTAAATAAAAAGCCATGACAATGTGCATGTGAAAATCATAAATAAAAGTTGGAGGTCAAATGGTCTAAATTGATCCGGAAGTTGTGTGAGGCTAAAAGAGTGCAAGAAAACAAGTTTGAATGAGACATTATATACCAAAATGAAGGTAATCTGGTCTACTACAAAACTCATAAAGAAAGTTTCCAGAGATGGACATCTCTGACGCTCCAGAAATCAAAGTCACGGAGAAGAAGATTTAATTATCAAAATAAATAAAATAATAATATTTTAAGAAAATAATTTATTTAGAAAATTTTAAAATTAATATAAATTTCAGGGGGCTTACACTTTTTGATACTAAGTAGAAGTATATTAATAATTTGATCTATTGCATGAAGCATAATAAGGTTGAAGCATGTAAGGTTGTAAACCAATCGGTAAGGGTGTAAAAGCATATAAAATAAGAAATTTGATCTATTGCATGTAAACCAATCGGTAAGGGTGACTATTATTTTATTTAATTTCAAAACTACTAAGAAATAACACTAAAAATACTTATAATTATGTCTAGATGTATAAAATATTTTTTAAATATTAATAATTTATTAATCATTATTTGTTTTTCGATACCAAAAATCCGATGCTCCGATCTGAAACCGTCGATACTATACCGATACTGTCAATACTGATACTCATAGGAATGGTCCGATACCGATTCTGATACCGATACTCATAGGAATCGGACCATTCCTATGAGTATCGATATTGGCGATACTACCGATATTGTCGATATCGATACTCATAGGAATGGTCTGATTCCGATATCGATACGCAGTTTTGGCCAAAACTGTTTTATAAGCATTATGGGCCTATTGTTCACTTTTATAAAACTAAAATTTTATAAAGTAAGAGTGTATAGAGTGAGTATCCTAGTAGTATATCTGTAAGCCTCAAAAATGAAAGTCACGCTGAGTTGATCAGGACAAAGTCTAAAAGTCACGCTGAGTTGATCAGGACAAAGTCTAAAAGTCACGCTGAGTTGATCAAGACAATGTTTAAAAGTTACGCTGAGAGACAGCTCATCATTTGTCAGAATGCCATTATGACTGACAGCACGACAGTCAAAGAATGTCTTCTCGTATGCCACGTATGTACGGAACTCGAGAGATCACAGCCGACTATTGCGTGACTTTCGAAATCTTCTTCAACAAGACTCAGCCTTCATCAAGTTGGCGTACCAAAAGAGCTTATTGTCATTTAATGCGACTGACAAAAGGCAATCAATGTCAAAGATTTTGTGTCAGTCGAGGTACGTCGAATCAAGACAGCTGGCAGTTCTGCCTCGAGCTCGCGTATATTTTGAGCCTTCTGCCTCAAGTCTGCGTGTATTTTGAGCTTTCTGTCCCAAGTCTGCGTGGATTCTGAAGCTTTTTGTCCCAAGTCTGCGTGGATTCTGAAGCTTTCTGCCCCAAGTCTGCGTGGATTCTGAAGCTTTCCGTCCCAAGTCTGCGTGGATTTCGTCTTCAACAAGTCTGCGTGGATTTTATCAAATTAGAGTACGTGGCAGCCATGCCACTGATCTCTCATCCGCGTGTCCTGTAACTTGCACACGACTCATGCATGATTGCCATATGTCCAACAGTTACAGGCCACGTCTAGTAACTGCTCATAACCTTGCGTATGTTAAATCCTGCATGATTTTCAACTATGTACAGGTTGTGAAGACAGTTATCTTTTCAGTTATTTTTGACTCTATAAATAGAGTTCTTTTCTCATTCATTATACAGATACATAGCTATCTAAATTGCTGTTAAAATTTTGAGAGCTTTTCTTCTTCGCATCGTCCAAGGGATAAAGCGATCGTCTTCTAGATCGGATTCCTACAGTCGTAATTTTCCCAGAAACACAATAAATAAAGTAAATTTATTTATGGAAAACAAATTGACGACTCTGCTGGGGAAAACCATCTCCTCTTCTGAGATGGCAACAACTCAATGCGGCACTTCGTCAGTCGGCTCGACGAAGAAGGTGATATCGATCCAATTCGATCAACTCGCCTACGAAGAAATACAGCGAGCTAAGGGTGGCAAGCCCACTTCAGCCTCCATCACCACTGCCAAGTTGAAGGGACGATCTGTCTACGTCCCTAAGAATCTATTGGCAACCAATGGTAAAGTTTCTGCCACAGTGTCTACTCCTAACACTGGCAAAGACTCTACTGCAAGCACGCACGCTCTTGTGTGCTCGAAGATGACAGCAGTCAAAAGTCACGCTGACAGCACTGGCTCCTTAGCCAAGCCTGTTCCAGCGTACAATCTCAAAGTCAAAAGTCACGCTGACAGCACTGGCTCCTTAGCCAAGCCTGTTCCAGCGTGCAATCTCAAAGTCAAAAGTCACCCTGACAGCACTGGCTCCTTAGCCAAATCTGTTCCAGCGTGTATTTCTAAATTCAAAAGTCACGCTAACAACACTGGCTCCTTAGCCAAATCTGTTCCAGTGTGTATTTCCAAGTCAATTCTTCCTGACTCAGTGTGCGTACCAAAATCTGGCTCTTTCGCCAAGACTTTATACGCTGACAATACTGGCTCCTTAGCCAAATTGCCACCAGCATACTCAAAGAAGAATAGCTCTATAGCTATCTCTTCTTCTTTGCCAAGTTCTATTAGAATTGGGGGTGGTCTTGCTAAGGCTCCTTCACAAATGGCACACAAAGTCCCTTCGAAAAGAAATAACTCTTTAGTTGTTTCTTCTGCTCCTGTAGTGTTTACTTCAGGAACAGCTTTGATTGACAATTTTGTTAGTCAAAGAAAAGGAGATGGTCTTTTGACTACTCTTCCTTCTGGACATTCTATGTCTCAAAATTTGAATAAGTCTAAGAAGAAACATTCCTTAATGTCTTCTTCTGCGACTTCTTCGAATTGGGCACAGAATTTGTCTATAAAAGAGGGTCTGTTACCAACTCCTAATCAAGGGGGTGGTTCAACTCTTCCTTCTCTGCAAATATCCAAATCAATGGAAGGAAAACTCCAAGTATCAAAAACCAATGTTTTACCTCGAACTGATCTAAGAACAAAACTTAATCAAACCCGTTTGGAAAACACTTCTGGTGTCGAAAAACTATACCAAACGGGAACAAAAGCAAGAGATCCAGATGCAGAGTATGCTAGAAATTATGTGACTCAGATTAATCACTCTCTATATAATCAAGAGCCATCAAGACCCAAGAACCGGAAATATATTCCTAAAAGTACACAAAGAATGTTCTCTGATGTACCTCAATATTCACAGACAGATTTACGAGAACATCTTCAACAGAAGAAAAGGAATAATTCTGTGTCAATAGATCATGACCATGCTGAATGTGACTTCCAACCAAAAGTCATAATTCAATGCAGATGTCAATCAATGGATCATGACCATGCTGAATGTGACTTCCAACCGAGAGTTATAATACAATGCAGATGTCAAACTAAACGACAATCTGTCTTCAATCGGATTCAGTGTGAACCTATGCCTGATGAAGATAAACCTCTGTTTGCTTCTATCAACATGACCTCTCGGGAGACCGGGGGTAGAACTGATAGTCCAGATGGAGTATACAGAGGCACCAGAGCAAGAGTCCTGGCTTCTAGTCTAATAACTTCTGTTTCTGAAGACTATTCTGAATTTCTTGGAGAATCTAACTTCCCACCTCTTCCTACTGGGGGTAATTTTCCTACAAATGACTTTGATACACAAAGTAATGATTCAGAACATACAACATCCACTAATTCATCAATAATCCCTCGTACAGTCACAACCTATATGGTCGATGGGAATACTGATGAACCTTCTTCTTCCATGACTCCTCAAGAACAAAGAATTGCTTCTTTAGAACAACAAATAAAGTCTATGGCTGACACTATGAAGTCGATGTATGAACTTATGGCAGCCCAGATGCAAAATCGACAGACTGTACCAGATGCCATACCAATTGACACTGGTGTAAGTCCAGTACATGCTCCTCCAGCAGTACAATCCACTACTCCTGGGCAAGCTCAACCAGTTCCTAGTCACTCGGGAGCTGGGGGTAGTGCTTATAATGCTGTTCCTCCTCCCAACTATTCTCTACAAGCTATAACTCCACAATCTTTCGGAGTTGTTACTGAAGAATTGAGGAATCTCCGAACTCAATTTGAGGCATTCAAACAGAAGGATGGTTTACAAAGGTTAGGTATCAAGCAACCTTACCCGATAGAATGGAAGCAAGTATCTTATCCTCCTAAATACAAGCCTCCTACTATCTCATTCTATGATGGAACCACTTCTCTGAGTCAATTTATTAATCACTTTGAAGTGATGACTGACCAACTGCAACCAAGTGACGCCCTCCTTACTCGGGTGTTTGTCAGATGTCTCAAAGGAACGGTTTATGAATGGTATAGAAGTCTCCCGGATGGGTGTATTACTTCATTTGTCGGTTTCAAACAAATGTTTCTTGAACGGTTCTATGAAGGGCTCAATGACATGACTATGTCTGCTCTTATAAGAATCAAGCAGAAAAATAATGAAACTACAGAGGATTTCATTGAACGGTTTCGAAGAGAAGCTCTGAAGATGCCTCTTGGAACTCCTGATGCTGTCACCATCGACACATGCAAATCAAATCTGTTACCATTCATCAGCATGTGGACAGGATCTACTCAATTTCAAGATTGGCCTTCCTTCATAGTTAGTGCCAAGGCCGCAGAAATTAGTGCTGAAACCTTCAACGGTTTAGGAGTGCAGATGACTCCCAAAGAAACAGGTCAAAGTACTAACAATAATGCTAAATCCAATACTCGCAAGGGAAAAGAAACCCTTGAAGTTAATCTTCAGAGTAAAGATGCATTGACTGTTCAAACTCCTCCTACCTCTACGACTCAACAACCAAGAGTACCTCGTCCTAAAGAAGAATACTCTTTTGATGACGATGATGTCCTTGGTATCTTTGAATGTCTGCTGAAAGGTAATAAAATACAATTACCTGAAATCAAGAAACCTGATGAAGCTGGTAAGACAGATCATCCTAAATACTGTCCATACCACAGAATATTGGGCCACACAGTTCGTACATGTTATGTACTGAAAGGACAGATCCAGGAAATGATTAAATCTGGAGCTATCACTCTTACTCCGAAAGAGAAGACCGTCACCTCCAACGTCGTCTCTATACAATTCGGAGATTTCCCTCCTCAACTTCTTGAAAGCGGGATCGTTCCTATTCCTAAGGCAACTCTTGAAATAGTGAATATTCCTCCTCCACAGTCTGAAGGATTAGTACCAATCACTATGGAAACAGGAGAAATTATATGGATTCATCCTGATCTAGTGGCAGATTTTGAATCTCCTCCTCTCCAAAAGACTATTCCCGAAAATCTAAGAAGGCTGGAAAAACTAAGTCATGTCATATGACTTCTTTCGAGTCTACTTCTGACACAGAGCCGAAAGATAAGGAAGAAGCACTTGCTGGTGCTACTAGAACAGGGAAACCTTATCTAAAGGATTATTCCAAGAGTCCTGAGGATACTCCTGATATCCCTCCTGCTGACAAAGATGCTCCTGATGTTCCTCTTGAGGAAGAATCATCCACTGTACCTGTTCCTTTAACTTCACCGGTTGTACCTATTCCTTCCAAGCCCACAGCACTAGAGAAAGGCAAACAGCAAGTTCGCTTCGACAAACCAATCAAGAAGTCCCCTCCTCTTGGACTTCAGAAGCCTTATAACTTCGACATTTTAGCTCAACTAGCTAATACTCCAGCTAGAATGTCCCTCTTCGAACTTCTACGTCTTTCTAAAGAGACTCGGGAGACATTAAGTGAGGCACTTCTTCAGGCGGACTCTTGTCTTGCACAATTAAAGAAGCCAGATGAAGAACCTGCTACTTGCTTACATTGTAACAGTGTATTGGAGATTATCCCAAATATCACCTTTACACAAGATGACATGTTATTGGAGGATAATCGACATGATCGGCCTCTCTACTACACCGGTTATATCGATACGATGAAGATAGATCGTATCCTCGTTGATCCAGGGTCTGCTTTAAGCATAATGCCAAAGAGTCTGTTGGATGAACTAAAAATCCCTCTTCACAAGCTCTCCAAGACGGTTACTACTATCTTGGGATTCAATCAAAGTCGAAGCGAACCGTTGGGAAAGATTCATCTGAAACTCCAAATAGGCGATTTCAGATCCAAAGTCACTTTCTATGTGATTGAGATCGTGGGATCATATAATCTTCTTCTAGGAAGACCCTTCCTTCATGAAAATAATATAGTACCTTCTACTCTTCATCAGTGCTTTAAATACATTGACAGCAATGGAAGAGTGCAAAAGGAAGTTGCTGATATAAATCCTTTCCGTGGGGTTGAAGCTTATTTCAGTGATTCCCGGTGGTACAAAGAAGATTATACAAAATTAATACAAGCCATGGAGAAAGAGGATCCGTAAAGTGAGACCTTGATAATTCCTGTTAAAGGTCGAACTACTCAACAACAATCTCCTAAACCTTCTGGAGATGGTTCTTTCATTATTCCAGTGAGCGGACGGATCTCTCCATTACCTCAGTCGCCTACTCAAGATACACTGATCATTCCTGTCAGTAGGCGTACTACATTTCCGATATCTTCATCTACAAAATAGGATACTCTAGTAATCCCTGTTGGAGGGCGGACTACTCTTCCATCTCAGGCTGCAAGGGAGCTCACCTCTTCTGAGCCATTTGTTATCGATCTTAATCGAAACAAAACTTT
This sequence comes from Iris pallida, assembly GCA_029216955.1. NCBI lineage: Eukaryota > Viridiplantae > Streptophyta > Magnoliopsida > Asparagales > Iridaceae > Iris > Iris pallida. The sequence continues at coordinate 237,436 of JANAVB010032619.1, read as the reverse complement.
CTCTCGTTCTTCTTCTCCTCCTTTAGTCATTGATTTGGCTAAGATTTCTAAGGCCCAACCTTCTCCCAATGTAAATACTACTGCTTTTAAATTTAATAAAAAGTCTCCATCTTTGTAGTATATTGATGTGTGTAATCATGTTCATAGTTATTTACATTTGTTAGATGACTTGAGAACAATAACCATAGGAGTTGTACAGACTTTTCATACAGACGTGTCTCTAGAATCAGTACAAACTTCATACTTTCTGTTTCCTAGTAGAAAGCCAGGGGGCATCCCAATATTCTTCTACAAAGGGCCCCAGAATCCTTCTGATTTGAAAGACGATGACAAAGACGATGATACTGGAAGGTTACAATTACGTCGTTATAGTCAGCAATCTAAAGACATTATCAAAAATATGGGCTATGACTTCAGAACTGGCCTCAGCGATGGAAGAGGAAGAAAAATGCCTGTCCGGATTCCTCCTCTGAAATATGGGAGGACAAAATGCGAATTAGGTTATATTGCTCCTACTCCTTTTATCAATACTATCCATGAAGATCCCGAATCTGACGAAGATAAGAGATCTGATTCTTCTAGTACCACCTCTTGGGATTTCGATACAAGTATCGGTGACTTCCACGGCAATATTCTGTCTTCCAATATGGTCTCCGTTGACGGTTCTGAAGAAGATGATGAAAATGAAGACGAGTTCGAAATCTCACCTGAATCAGAACAGTGGGCCCAAAGGTTAGATAATCAATGGAAGTTCCGATTCGAGCAAAAAGAACCTCCGACTGAAGACAAACTTGTTCAAATAGATGTTGGTGAAGAGGGATCCCCCAAACCAATATTCATCAGTGAAAGTCTTTCAGAAACTGATAAGCAAGACATGATCAAACTTATTCATGAATACATCGATGTCTTCGCTTGGAGTTATGAAGATATGCCAGGACTTGATCCACAGATTGCAACTCACAAACTCAATATCATGCCAAATGCTAAATCGGTCAAACAACAACAGCGACGATTTCGTCCAGACATCATGGATGCAATTGAAGCTGAACTCAATAAACTCAGGGCCTCTGGGTTTATTAGAGAGGAACAACATCCCGATTGGGTGGCTAATATAGTGCCTGTCCTTAAAAAGACTGGTAAGATCAGAGTATGCATAGACTTCCGCGATCTCAATGCGGCATGTCCTAAAGACGAATTCCCTTTACCAATTACTGATGTTATGATCGATAATACCTGTGGGTTTGAACGGATGTCATTCATGGACGGGTATTCTGGGTATAATCAGATTAAAATGTTTCCAGATGACGAGAAACACACTTCTTTCAGAACGCCGATCGGTACATACTGTTATACAGTTATGCCATTCGGTCTCAAGAATGCAGGAGCAACTTATCAACGAGCCACGAGCACTATATTCCGTAAACATTTGCAGAAGACAGTTGAATGCTATATTGATGATATTGCAGTCAAAAGTCGATAAAAAGAGGATCACATCCAAGATTTGAAGACTATTTTTGATCTAATGCGTAAGCATCAATTAAAGATGAACCCTACTAAGTCCTTCTTAGGTGTCTCTAGTGGCAAATTTCTCGGCTTCGTCATTACCTCGAAAGGTATACACGTGGATCCCGAGAAGATCAAAGCCATCCAAGAGATGCGTCCTCCACGCACCTTAAAAGAGCTACGAGGATTTCAAGGAAGGATCGCTTATATCAGGAGATTCATCTCTAATCTTTCAGGACGCTGCAGACCATTTAATAAACTTATGAAGAAAGGTGTTTCTTTTGTCTGGAATGATGAATGTCAGAAAGCATTCGATGATATAAAACAATATCTGATGAGCCCTCCAGTATTGGTACCTCCTGTCTCAGGAATATCGTTTCTCCTATATACCCGAGCAATGAGTCATTCATTGGGTGCATTGCTTGCCCAAAAGAATAAAAATGGTCATGAACAAGCCATTTACTATCTCAGTCGTACTATGACCGGAGCTGAACCTCGATATTCACCGGTCGAAAAAGAATGTCTAGCCCTGATGTTTGCTGTTCAAAAGACACGACATTATATCATTGGCCAGACCATTCATGTCATCTCCAGGATCAATCCCATACGAGTCATGATGAAGAAACCAATTGTTTTAAATTCTCGATTAGCTAACTGGGGAATCTTACTTGCTCAGTATGACATGCATTATATCCCTCAGAAATCAGTCAAAGGACAAGCTTTAGCTGATTTTCTGGCTGCTCATTCAATTCCAGAGAATTTAAAACTTTATGATGAAATCCCAGATGAGGTCCTAGACTCAAATCAAATTGATGAAGAAGATTCTACTTGGCGTCTATTCTTTGACGGAGCTTCAAGAATAGGTACTAATGGTGACATCGTTGCTGGAGTTGGAATCGTTCTTGTATCACCAGAAGGTCTCGCTATCCAAAGAGCTTATTCTCTTGATCAGCCATGTTCAAACAACGTTGCTGAGTACAATACATTACTCATTGGTCTTCAGCTCGCTAAACATCTGAATATTCAACATTTGGAGGCGTATGGAGACTCTAAACTCATTGTCAATCAGATAAGGGGCACTTATGAAGTTCGCCATCAAGATCTGGTTCCTTATCATAGATCGGCTATATCTATGGCTTCTTTATTTGAAGAATTCTTCATCGAGCTGTTAGGCGAGCATGTAACACAGAAGCTGATGCTCTTGCTAATCTCGCGATAGTATTGGCTATTCCGATTAGACGTCAACAAATGATTGTTGTTTGCAATCGAGAATTATTTTATCTCGAAAACAATCTAACTCTAGGACTTCCAGTTAATATTGAAGAATCAACATCTCATGATGTCAATACAACAAGAGGATTTGGATTAAGTCGTAAATCATTATCATCCTCATCTGATTCTAGTATGGAATTCACTTTCAGTAATTCAGCTGAGCATCAGAATACGGATAAAGATTGGAGACTTCCTTTCTTAGATTTCGTATTATATGATATTCTTCCAGATAATCCGAGTGAGGCAGCATCTATCAGACGACGATCACTCAGATTCTATTACAATCATATTACAAAAACCTTGTATTGTCGAGCTTATGATGGTTTACTTCTTCGATGTATTGCCGGTGATGAGGCTCAACAAATTATTCGCGAAGCACATGATGGAATTTGCGGAGCACATCAGCCTGGACCAAAACTTCAGGACCGTATTCGACGTATGGGTTATTATTGGCCCACTATGGTATCAGATGCCATCGAATATGCAAGGAAATGTAAAGCTTGTCAAATCCATGCGGATTTTATTCATCAACCCTTAAAATTTCTACATCCAACGGCAGTAACATGGCCCTTTGAAGCTTGGGGCATGGACATTATTGGCCCGATCAATCCGTCTTCATCAAAAGGTTATCGGTTTATTCTCGCAATAACCGATTATTTCTCCAAATGGGCCGAAGCTATTTCTTTATCTGAAGTCAAAACTTCCAATGTCATTAACTTTATCAAGCACCATGTTATCTACAGATTTGGTGTTCCTCGACGCATTATTCATGATAATGGACCACTGTTCGTCAGCCAGAAGTTTACTCGATTCTGCGACGATCATCGGATCAACAATGTGGCTTCTACCGCATATAATCCGGCAGCTAATGGATTAGCAGAAGCTTTCAACAAAACCATCATCAAACTCTTAAAGAAGTTTATTTCTACCAACAAACGTAATTGGAGTGAGAAACTTGGTGAATATTTGTGGGCTTACCGCACTACAGTTCGTAATGCTACTAAATGTACACCTTTCTCCTTGGTGTATGGATGCGAAGCTGTTCTCCCATTAGAGATTCAAATTCCTTCTTTAAGGATAGCAATCGCTAATGAACTTACCACCGAGAATAATGATCGTCTTCGACTTCAGGAATTAGAAGCTCTGGATGAAAAGCGATTATCTGCTCAACAGAATATTGAATTCTATCAAGCTAGAATCTCAAGAGCTTTTAACAAGAAAGTCAGAGTTCGAGCATATCAAAAAGGAGAACTTGTTCTTGCAGTCAGACATCCTATGACTATGACTCATATGAGTAAAGGTAAATTCGATGCAAAGTGGGAAGGTCCCTATGTTGTGAGCCAAGTCTTTTCAAATGGAGCTTATCAACTCTCAGAACTGGATGGTCGAAAGGTTATGATGCCTATTAATGACAAATTCCTTAAAAAGTACTATGTGTAAATGTAAATATTTGTAAATCATCAGGCAAGTTCATGTTTATAAATAAAATTTTATTTTAATCATGAATGATAGTACATGATATCAAGGAAGATCACTATCATCCTTTTCTACATTTGGATGCGGACCGCTGCCATCCTTCTCGAAAATACGATCAGCAAAAGAGCTGAAAACTTCTTTGCTGGAACCCATGAGGAATTTGCAAGCAGCCATCCTCATGGCTTCCTCTTCTTCAGTTCTTCCTGGATCAAGCAGAAAGTCCAGAATGTCTCGTGGTGGCTTGGGTGCAGACGAACCTTCGCCTGCTTCTACTTTCTTCGGCTGAACTGGATCGGCAGGGCGTTCTTCAGTACCCTTCTGAACCTTTGGGGCAATTTTAGCCTTCTTGGATGCTTCTTCAGACGACATTTTTATGTTGAAGAGTAGAAGTGTTCGTTCTTGTCAAATTTCTGCTATATTTATAGGCAGAAGTTCTTCAAACAACGAAGCGTCACATTCATCCGACGGTTCGCCCGTTCATTAATGCTTGACGGTTCATCTGTTCATTTATCACATTCATCCAACGGTTCGCCCGTTCATTAATGCCTGACGGTTCATCCGTTCATTTATCACATTCATCCGACGGTTAACCCGTTTATTTATCATCATCTGACGGTTCATCCGTTCATTATTTGACAGTTTATCCGTTCATTCCATCATTTGTCGATTTTACCATTCATCCCACATACATTTACGATTCATCATTGTTCATCATCCATGTCAGTATCATATTTTAATGATATCTAGTCTTTTGATTTCCGAGTCTAAAGATCATGAAAAATTGAGTTCAAAGATATTTTTATGTCTGAATTCTATTTTTTCCAATCAGTATTAAACTAAGATCATTCCTGGTTTAATATCATCTGATAGAATTACAAAGTTTGTTTGTATATTCTATTATGTTGAAATGTGTCATGTATTATTTACCTCTGAACATATTTTCTATGAATATATCATTACCAAAATAGCAAAATCAAAAATCAGATCAAGAATTTTCATTTGCTTTCATTCAGAATCCAAACATTGAATACAAGTGAAAATGAAAAAGATTCACTTATTAGGAATTATTAACTCCCTGATACGATCAAGAACAGCATTCATTTTCTCTTCATGATCTTTTCGAACTTTTTCTGCTGCTTCAACTGTGCCATTTTGCTCATCAAAAACTATAATAGCAGATTGGAGACGGTTAACTTCTTCAATTTGCTCCGCCTGCATCTGCTCTCATTCCTTTTGAAGAATTTCACAGCGTTCAGCTTCAGAAATATAAGCAGCAATGACCTCAGTTTGCTCTGTTTCTATGACAGCAATTCGCTCTTAAAGTCGAGCCAACTCCTCTTTCAATTTCTTCAGTTCTTCAGCTTTGGATGCCTTATCTTTCTCCAGAAGCTCTACTCTCTGACGAGTAGCTAGTATTTCTTCACCATTTTCTACTAATTTCTCAGAAAAAGAGACAAGAAATGCTTCTAATGCAGCTTGCTGGGACTGGGCTTCCTGCTCTAGTTGACTGATCTCAGCCACCGTTAAAGAATGAATGTCTTCCTTCTTAGTCTTCCAGTATTTTCGGATAGTTATTTCCAACTCATCCAGGAGATGTTCGAAGAAGATGCACTGAGATTCGCAACCAGCATGTCGCAACGCCATGAGCGGGAAATTGATCATAGTTCGAAGCTCAGAGAAGGGTATAGCTTCATCCTTCAAGAAACGTCTGGAGTATGTATCTAGATATGAGTAAATGATCTCTGAATACATTCCTAGAGTTCTTGCTAGTCCAGTCTCAAATCCAGGAGTCGCTGTCATCATTGAAGAAGAAGCTTGAATGTTCTCTATCCTGGGAACGGAAGTATGTGCCACTGGAGAAGTTGGCAAGTGTGAACTCCCTTCATCAGCATCAGCCTGGATAAGCGGAGCATGAGTCGAACTCATTACTGCAGCAGTTCCTACTAGTCAAAGAAAAAAATAATCAGCATTTAAAGAAAAAAATAGCAAAAACAGAATCTGAAATAAAATCATACCAGGCTGAGGTTCATATTCTATGTGGTGAGGGAGTCCTGTGTCTTCTCGTAGCCGGTCCATGATGGTGTCCGACACCTGCTTTATGTGGCTGCTTCCAGCTCCAGAATTATTGGGTGCTGGAGCGTTGTCCGGAGATTGAACAGGTTCGGGGCTGAGTTCCATTCTGTTCCCTCTGACTTTATCTTCATCATAAGGAGTAGAAGTGCCAGCATGCCAATCATCTCCTTCCTCATCTTCTTCTTCTTCTTCAGACTCTTTTTCATCCCCGGCTTCAAGATGAGTCTCTGATCCGGAGTCCATGATGTTCACATCTTCATCTATTCCTTGAGATGAATGAATCTCAGGAACAGTAAAGATAGCAAGTTCAGTATTGACTGCCGGTTCAGTCTTTTCTGGGATATCAGTTCGAAGAATGATGTCTTTGCAAACATTCTTCAACAAGTCATCAGCAGCTGGTAGCTCGGACGTTGACACGTCTTCATCGTCTCTGGCCAAAGAAATGTCTTTTTCAACTTGAGTTTCTGGAACTTCTGGTTGTTCCATAACTTCTGTCGGGGCTGGTTCTTCTTCAGAGTATTCAATCTGGTCATCCAATGCCTGGATGACGCCCTCTGTCCCATGCTCAAATGGGATCATCCTCATCTCTGAGGGTTCAATAGCTACTCCACTTGTTGCCGGAGCTGTCGTTTCCTGAGCTCGAGCGGACTCTACCTCAGTCTGCTCAGTTGAAGTTGCCGGAAGGTGAACATCATCAGATTCTGTTTTCTCAGTAGAAGCCGCTTCATTGATTTCTGGCAAAACCCCTCCACTCATAATCGTTTCTAGGAGTGTATTGCCCTTCATTTTGTCGATGGACTTCTTGACATACTTGCCTCTCGACCTCCTTATTATTAAAGGAGCATCATCTTCATCAGTATCTTCGTCTTTATCAGCGGCGTCATCTTCGTCAACTGAGATGCCACCTAAAGAGGAAGTGGAAGTTACTGAGACCCCTTTCTTCTTCTTCTTAGATGTTTGAGACTTAGTTCCCTTTTTGGAGACTGTCTCAGATTTGTCACTTCTCTTCCTCTTAGAAAGGGATACAAATATGGGAGGAAGAACTTCATCAGGAAAATTCTGCTCTTGATATAAGTCATATAGGGGCTCAACCTCCGCTGTTTCATCTTCAGGTTTCGGAGAAAATTGTTGAATAACAGTTTTCTTCTTCGACCTCTTTGTTGGGTCGTCTTCCGCAACAAAAGTTTTCAGATGGAAGCTCGGCATAAAGGTGCTCGACGAAACATAGAAGCGAGCATATGTATAAAGCATCTTCGTCCCTGTGCTGGATAAAGGATTAGGCATAGAGAATATAGCTTTTGTATCTCTAGCCGCATAGTATCTCCAGGCCCGAGCTCCGTCAATAAGCCCTCCACGAGCAGAAAGGCAAGTGGTGGCATTCCCAACATGAAGTTGGTCATATCCGAATTGCCTGGCAAATCGGCTTGGTAGATACGGCTCCAGATATGTCATTTCTTCATGATGGTATACTAGATGAGAGGGCCGGATTCTCTGCAACCACGGAAAGGCTACATCATCTAGCCTGTTTCCTTGATCTCCGTCTATCATATTCAAGGGCATGCTTTCATAACCCAATGGTGGAGGGACACATTGAATGGACCAATGTGATGCTCTATTCAGAATATTTCTGCATTCTGGAAGAGTGTGAACCTTCCAGAAAGTCTCTCCAGAGTACTTCTCCAAAAAGAGACTGCCACTCCCTCCTGCTCCCGGAGGTATTAGTCCATCACGATGAAGGAGAAGCCAACCATATAGATATGTGAAGGGCATCTCTATTCTGGGAAATTCATCAGTCATCCTCCTCTGATCAGATAGCATGTTGGTTACAAAATTCCAAAGACCTGCGTTCAGTCTACAGGTCATCGCTGATAATAAGTCCATTTTATAACCATACATAAGGCACACCGCTGCAAAGATAATGCCTCTATGTATTCTGTCTAAAGAGCTGGAGCCAGGAATGACGAATCTTCTTAGCCAAAGAGATAAGAATCCAGCTAAATGACCGTTCCTTGACAGAATCTTTCTACTTTGTCTCACATACGAGCTGAAGGTGGTTCCAGCTTTGAACTCATACCAGTCTTCAGTGATCGTGAAATCCTTGCAGTCATACTCCTCCAGTAGATAAATGATTTCACTCTCAGTGAGAGGTTTGAAGTTGCTAATCTGGTACCATCTCTTCTCGTTTATCTTTTTCTCATCCTTTTCACGGTTCATGAAAAGATAGGACATCTATTTCTGGATGTGGTTGCCGGCTTCATCTTTAGAACTCTTGTAATACAGAGTACATGTGCCAAAATGGCACATCATCTCTTCAAATAGATGTACCATCTCTGGGTTCTTCTCTGACAGAAAATTCAGCTCTTCTGTCGTAAGCACATACTCTTCATACGGTAATGTGCCTGAAGGCAGATGCGAGATGTATTCCATCTCATGAAGGGCGAAGCCCATCTCCCCCCTGGGAGTCATAAATGTCCCCGTCCTGTGGTTGTACCTCTCAATCAAGGCCAGGAACAGAAAGGGATTGGGCCTGAAGCCGTAGGATGAATTGACGATTGCGTCATACAGGTTTATCTTCTTCAGCTCATTCTCAAAATTCTTCAGAGCCCAGTGGACCAAAGTCTTCCACCTCACATTCTCCTGATTCATTAAGCCGTTCATCCTCGGCGTCGAATCAGTGGGGTAGAATGCATTCTCGTTTGCCATAAATTCGTTTATGAAAACGGGCATTCTAAACGGCATCAATATTGATGAGTCTTCAGGTGGTACGCATCCTGGCTTCAAACCACGAAACACGGATACATGATTCTCTGGGGAACTGAAGAATCCCTCCTTCCTGTAAATGATACGGCTCGCCTTTGCTTGCTGATATTCTGTTAAATGCCAGGACATCTTTCTGGGATAGCTGGCATGCATGAATCTCATGATAGATAAGCTCCTGGAAACCTTTGGCCAGTACATGGGCTGTTTTACATCACCTTCGAAATAAAAGCAGACTTTCTATTTCTGTGCTATGGCATCTCCGAACAGAAATGCTGGTTTCTGGGCACCAAATCAAGAATCTGAAAGGGTTGACCATTCATCAAACAGAGTAGAGTTGTATGGTCTTGATTTGCCAACAACGACAGTCTGGCTTCTGGAAGATCAAACTGAGGAAATTGCACATGAGATAAATCATGTTTAAATGAAAACCTCAAGTGCCCTTCATAATCTGCCTCTTCACTTCTGATGTTCACTACAGAAAATAAAAGAAGACAAGGTCAGATGTGTTTCAGTAAAATCTATGTTTATGAGCCTTATGCATGTATAGCAGTGTTCGAAGAAAATTTCAAAAGTCACGCAGACTTCATATTATCAAGACACGCTGAATGATTTATTCACGCAGGTGATTAATTCACGTAAAGTCCAGACAGATTATAATGAAAGTCACGCATCATTGCCAGAATCATATTTAAGTGAAAATGACAAAAGTACGCTGACAGATCAAGACTAATCTATCCAGAGGATGACTCTCAAAAGTCTGCGTGACTATTTCAACGTTGACATCTCTGCCAACATTTAAAAAATCACGCAGAGTCATGAAAGCTGTGTGAATAATTCAACATTGAAATCTCTGCCAACATGTGAAAAATCACGCAGAGTCATGAAAGCTGCGTGAATAATTCAACATGGACATTTCTGCCAACATGTGAAAAATCATACAGAGTCATGAAAGCTGCGTGAATAATTCAGACATTGACATCCCTGTCAATACATGAAAAATCACGTAGAGTCATGAGAGCCATGCTCCTTTGCGTGAAACACAGAGCTTCGTAAACACGAAGATGTGAAGTATGACCGACCCTAAAGAGGGGGCATACTTTATTAATATCTTGTGTCCTAAAAAGGGAGGATATGTTTCTAAAGTTCATTTTTGTTTTAAGATCCTAAAAATGCTATGTGGAGTTCATCTTCATCAAAATCATCTTCATCAAGTCATCTTCAACAGTTTGTATCCTTCCATCACTTACGCTGTATAGGAGGATGCGTGATTTCGCGTCGAGGGAGTCTGTCAATAGTGGCACGCGAGGAAGTTGCCGGAGCTTTCCCCTTGGCCTGAGCGTCGGTTTTCTTGGGAGCCATTGCTACTGAGAAGGGGAAGAAGAAGTCGGGGAAGATGAAGTTCGTCGGGGAAGATGAAGTTTCTCTTCTGTGGATTCTCTCTCTAAAAATAAGTAAAGAAGGAAAGAAGTGGTTTATGGTTTATTTATAGGCTCATGAAGAATTCCAAACGACAACATCATTATTTGCCTCGATTTAGGAGCTTTGCACGGGATCCTAACTGCACAGAATCCCAACAGTCCAATCATTTCGGAGTAAATCTCTCTTTAAAGTCATCTCAGCGTGACTAAATCTATTTTATCATCTCGATTTCAAAGTATTTCGAAATAATTTATCATTTTTCGAAAACTTTGAAGGGGGTTTTGTAGGCCTCAAAAATAAAAGTCACGCTGAGTTGATCAGAACAAAGCCTAAAAGTCATGCTGAGTTGATCAGAACAAAGCCTAAAAGTCACACTGAGTTGATCAGAACAAAGCCTAAAAGTCACACTGAGTTGATCAGGACAAAGTCTAAAGGTCACGCTGAGTTGATCAAGACAATGTTTAAAAGTCACGCTGAGATACAGCTCATCATTTGTCAGAATGCCATTATGACTGACAGCACGACAGTCAAAAAATGTCTTTTCGTTTGCCACGTATGCACGGAACTCGAGAGATCACAGCCGACTATTGCGTGACTTCCGAAATCTTCTTCAACAAGACTCAGCCTTCATCAAGTTGGCGTACCAAAAGACCTTATTGTCATTTAATGTGACTAACAAGGCAATCAAATATCAGAGATTTTGTATCAGTCGAGGTACGTCGAATCAAGACAGCTGGCCGTTCTGACTCAAGTCTGCGTGTATTTTGAACTTCTATGTTCCTTCCTCAAGCTTGCGTGTATTTTGAAGCTTTATGCACCAAGTCTGCGTGGATTTTGAAGCTTTCTGCCCAAAGTCTGCATGGATTTCGTCTTCAACAAGCCTGCGTGGATTTCATTAAATTGAAGTACGTAGCAGCCATGCCACCGATCTCTCACCTGTGTGTCCTGTAACTTGCACACGACTCATGCATGATTGTCATGTGTCCAACAGTTACAGGCCACGTCTAGTAACTGCTCATAACCTTGCGTATGTTAAATCCTACGTGATTTTCAACTATGCATAGGTTGTGAAGACAGTTATCTTTTCAGTTATTTTTGACTCTATAAATAGAGTTCTTTTCTCATTCATTGTACAGATACATAGCTATCTAAATTGCTGTTGAAATTTTGAGAGCTTTTCTTCTTCGCATCGTCCAAGGGATAAAGCGATCGTCTCCTAGATCGGATTCCTACAGTTGTATTTTCCCAGAAACATAATAAATAAAGTGAATTTATTTATGTAAAACAATATCGTAGTACCTAGAGTGTATAGAGTGAGGCTCCCTACCCCCTTCTTCTCATTCCGGTCATGTGGCCTCCTATTTCACATCATATGGTCAACCAAAGCTTAGAGAAGTGTAAAAATATTAATATTAACCAAGGTTCAAAGTATCGATATCGGAATCGGTATCACCATAAATCTCATGGCTTCCTCTACCAGAGCATAATGTAAAACCAAACGTGAAGCAGAGCTTCATATTTAAAACATTAGAAGTAAAAGAATTTCGATTGGTGGTAGGGCGAGCCAGAATCCTTTGACGGAGCCGTCAAAGGATTCTGGCTCGCCCTACCTGTCACGATCCGCATCCAGTGTAAGGGCACGAGAAGTGGTTACGTCCAGCCTACGCCGCAGTATCGACGGTAGAACGCTGTCCTAGGTCACAACATCTAACAATATAATTGTACCTGTATAATGATATACACTCCAAAAGGAGGACAATATAAAGGTACAACTCAATCACAGGATCTAAGGTGGAAATAAGGAATGAAGAGATGGATAAGATAAAAGAGTAATCTCCAACAAGAGCTACAAATGAGAGTAATATCTGAGTGTTCAAATAACACAAAATAACCAATATCTGGAAGTACATCAAATAAGACAACTAAAGGGAAAACTAGTCTAGAAATCTAATCTAGACAATAGGCAAGTACTCAGCGACTGATGGATCCTCCTGAGGGTCCAAGTCACCGGTGTCATCTAATCCTGTGCCATAATATGTAGGGCAGAACTCCTCCTCATCACCTGTAATATTTTCAACAGTCCAATCAGGACGAGAACGAGCACAATATATCTCACGCAGTTCATATCTTGACAGGAAATATAAAGCATGTGATAGAATAAGATATGTAAAACGCTGTAAAAAATAAGCATGAAAAGGAAGAGAAAAACTGATAATAAAAGCTATCTATATATGATAATAGAGAACTGAAAGTGACTATATGATTTAGAGTACAAGATAGACATGTGAATGGCTTAATTTGTACATGATTACACTATAGAGTTTATACATGATTACACTACTTTAAAATTGTTCACATGACTATTTCTACACCCCCATGCTCCAATCAATACACAAGGATCTAGACAGGTTATGTTATTGCACATGATAGTTTATACATGAAGCTCATGAGATTATGAGAGTACATGGGAGCACATGAGTATACATGAATAATAAGAGTCCATAAAATATATTATATTTATTGAAAAGCACATGACATGATGTATTTGATAATGTCGTGTCAGCATCAAGTAAATTAAACTATGACAAGAATATAATTCCTAACAAGTATGAAACAGTCAGAGAATGTACTTGCCTGGTATCTCGATTGTCTGATGAGAATAAGAGTCCGAACTGGAGTATTTGAGTCCTATTTAGAACAACTATAGGTTACCAAGTGTCTCATATGAAATAGATAAAGTCTACAATGCATTCTAAATAATTTTAGGTCCTTCTAGGTCAAAGTCAACCCTTGATCAACTCTGGTCAACCCTGGTCAACTCTGGTCAAACCTGGTCAACTATAAGTCAGCTAGTCACTACAAGAAATTATATTTTTAGCAACATGTTTTAGCGACATATGGTCTGTTATGTTGCCAAAAGCTATTTTTTATATGTATTGGCGACATAAGTTTCAGTATGTCGTGAAATCCATATAACATTTCAGAGAGGGAAACCCAAAATCAGTCCCGCCAAAAATACTCCATATATCGCGACATCTGCATGCCGCGGAAAGTTAATATATATTTAGCGACAGCCATCAACTTGTCGCAGAAAGATAATTTACATTCCACGACATGCAGCTACGTAGGGAATACATTTTTATAATTTTTTAATTGAAACAATAACCTAAAAGAGAAAGCTATCAAACAAAACCCTCAAATGATCCCCCCTCCCAACGTAAAAAAAAAACACGCTGCGCTCTCTCTCTTCCGCGGCTCCTGGTTTCCTCTTGCCGCGCCGGCTTCTCTCTCTCTTGCAGGCTGGGTTTGTTCTCTCGCTCTTGCGGGCTGGGTTTTTTCTCTCTCTCTTGTGGCCCGTGTTCTCTCTCCCGTTCCAAGCATCCCTCCTTCAACGAGGTTTGAGTTTCTTTCCTTTGGAGGTGAGTTTCTTCCCTAATATTTTTAGTAGGTTAATTTTGTTAGGGTTGATAATATGATTTGCATGTATTATATGTTTACATAGGGAAATGGTTGTCTTTGATTCTATTTTGTTAGGGCTTGATTTTGTTAGGGTTTGATTTTATTAGGGTTTGTCTTACTAGGGTTTTTCTCTCTCGATCTGAATACTAATTTCCAAGACTCAGAGACTATAAAGTTGAGTTCGAACCAATCTCTCTCGATTGCATGGTTTTGCCAACAGTGTTGATATAGAAAATTGGGGAAGAAAATGTTGAACTCAGAGACTTTAAAGTTGAGTTCGAACCAATCCTAAGTTGTCTATTTCATCACTATAGAGAAAGAAATATAGTGTTCGTGTCGTAGTGATGTATCTACATTTGCATTGACAATTAGTATATGCCAAAACTATTTCCAGTCTCAGGATTACAGTGTTTCTCAACACAACTCTTGTGAATTTAGTTTAACCAAATGAGCTATTGACAGATATATGCAATTAAAATAGATGATATACTGTCATGATCAGATTTGAGAGAGAAAATTAATCACCATGGTATTCGAGTCACTTGAACATAACAAACTATAGATTGTATAAATTGAAGAAAAGAATGATTAAGACCAGACTGACCAGTAGAAAGTGCTTCCTTGATTATGCCTTCATCGAATGTTGGAATATGAATCCACTCTCCCGAGAATATTAACATATATGATAAGAAGATAAGAAGAAATGTTGGAATATGAATCAACCTTCTCGAAATCTTCTTCGACAATTCTATTCACAATAAATTCATGTCCCCGCCGATTCTTCTTCTCCAGGAAGTATAAAAAAATAACGAATATAACTAATGCTCCCTTTATAATCCCGGATATATATAAAAAGAGAGCAACATTTGGGCTTTGTAGTTTTTTAGTTGAGTTTTGAATATGATATATCATTGTGATTTACTGAATTTTGTATGAGATCGCTAGTTTTAACAGTTCGCATTTTGGAACAATGATAAGAACATGGTATCATTATGTTTACTGATTTTTTTTAGACTCTGTGTTTTATTGAATTCTGTTAATTGCTCTTTATAGTATTGATGTTGCACAGAAGACTTTTTCTAATATTAGGCAACCTTCTGTTCCTCCTGTTCTAGCTCAGGTGCACTCAATATCACATGCAATTCCTCCTTTAAGAGCTGCTGATTCAAGGCCAGGCCCAGCAACACCTTCGGTGTATGAGCTTATACTAAATAAGGCTTGGTAGTTAATGTAGTTTACACAGATATATTTACATATAACATCAGCAGGTACCATATAGATTTACAAATAGATGAAAGCCTAATCTTTATTGTTAGTTGAGTTGCACATGAATGAGAAACTGCAGAGTAAAACTTCACACTTGCAAACTGGAAGCTAGTGCTGCACAAAGGACCTGATGATTAATAGCATATGTCGATTCGTCTTTCCACCATGTCAGTTTCATAGTATGTTTTCTGGACCGATTTCACTCTCTCTTTGGATCTTATCTATGTAGTCTATCTGAATTTTTATGTAGTCTAACTCTTCATTCATAATGATGTGCATGACAGCCTCTGCAAGGCCTTATTGGATTGAACTAGCAGCCTTTGGATAAATGGATCTAACTCAGGTCCTTGTTGCTTATGTTATCATTTTTTTACCTCTTGCATGCATTTTCTACTGAATGCATTTTTTTACCTCTTGCATGCATTTTCTACTGAAAGACTTCTTGAACAAGAACGACCTTAAAGTCCTTAACCCTCTTTTGCTATATGCTTAAATTTTCGTTGGCATCAAAGTTCTCCAGATCAAACTTGGTATTGGTGTTCGATACCTTTGGCATCTTGACTTGGTTGTTCCCATGCTCTGAAACCAAATATTGAGATCCAAAAGCTCTAATGGAATACCCTGATGAAAATTAACCTCGATCAGAACTTGGAGGAGGATACCACATACCAAAAGAAAAACACCACAAATGAGGAGAAGAAAAAGGCTTTACGGGTTAGGCTACATCTGCCAACTTAACATTGAGAGTAAGAGATTCTTCCTTAATTACCTTACTGAGATAAAATATTACAAGTCTCTCACCATCAGTCTTCATTTGTACTCTTAACAAAGCCTAAGCTGCAAGTTGTCTTTCCTTTTTACTAGAGGTTCACATCCTTAAACAATAACCTCTATTGATGCTCCTATATAGATATTCTTATGTTATGTGCGTGTCCATGTTTGAAACCAAGAAAAAACCCACAATAAACATGAAATATGTACAACTGAATAGCAGATGGGTCTCGGTCAAGCATTCATGATGGTGGTTCCGACTACCAGCTAGTGTTTCTCCTTGCTCTGTATTTTCCTTGTGATTTATGCTTCATATTTGGGTTTTGCCAACATGATTACCTGCTTTGTACTTCTTGTATGAACTAATTGGCTCTTTTTATTATTAGGGTAGAACTTTAGTTAAGTATCCATATTATGAGTTGGCAGAGTTGCAGTAGTTGCAAATCATGTTACACGAGATTCCTTGTGTATGTAGGGATGCTCATCAGTTTGATAAGTGTAACTTGTATGAAGTATATTGTAACTGGTATGAAGTATATTTTTTGCCTTCTTGGTATTCAATTAAAATAACTAGGGAAGAATTATGACTTATGAGGTGCTAGCTAGCTGCCCTGCTCCACCAGTCCTAGGGACACCAGTTGGGCCACCTACATATCATAAGCTTCTTGTGTTGGACAACCAAAGAAAAATTTAAGGTATATGCTTCTCAATTTCCAATGCCTTCCAAAGCCTCTCCTAGCTTCACCAGCATCTAGAAAGTCTATATAAATTAGCTAGCCATGATTAAAGAAGTATGATGTGGCAACAAAGTAAAGTTTTGGACATGATCAAAGAAGTGGAGATAAAAATAGATGAGGTGGAGGTGGAGGTGGAAGAGGAGGTGAAGAAAAGAAGTAAAGGTGAAGATGAAGATGAAGGTGGGGACTAGTGCTATTGAGGGAAAGAAATGAGGAATGTGTTAAGTTTTCTATTTATGAAATTGGATCAGATCCGGTTTGTATAGACAGTTGGATCCAAATCTAACTAATTAAATAAATGGGTCAAAACGTGTCACCACCCTTGACACAAACCCAATTTGTTTGTTAACGGGTTGGACTGTTTATACCCGAACTTGTTTAGGCCAGATCCAAACCATCTAAAAAGCAAGTTGGCATGGCGAGCCTAAATTGTCATCCTTAGATCCAGCACAATATCCTTGGTGATGTTTGGAGAATTACCATCACCTTTTAAGATCTAGGTAAGGATGTAAGAATATTGTCATATTGTGGAGAAATTTTTGGACTTAGAGGTTCTGGGTCATTTAGGGAGGTTTGGATGGTTGACCAAAAGGGTACCTCTCTATAGACTCTTTTTTTGTCTAGATGAGGTGTTCTTAGTTATATAAGCTTAAACTGCATGACAAAAAAATATGTTTACCTTCCCACCAACTCAGCTTATAGGTTTTTGCAGGTCCTCTGTTGCTCATTAGCCACCTTGGCTAGGAATTTGGCATCAATAATAAGGTTTGGTGTCAGGTTGACAATCGGTCATAAAACTCTGTCAATTCTTTTGTGGAGCTTTCATACTCCATATCTGAGCCCATTTTGATTGAAGAAGGCTTGGATGATGACAACAACTTGTGACAATGGCCTACACTGTGGACTTGACTTTTAGATTTAGTTGTCTAGCTATTTATTTGCATCCATTCGTTATGAGTCTTATGACCTCTTAGTCCTGTAACTACGGATACTGTTATAATGTATACCATATAGGGGGCTTTTGCTAAGCCCTAAGCTTTATTTTGTGCTTAGATCCCGAATTAAGAAAATGTTATTTTATGTGGACATTGTATCTCAACATTCAAGCACACTAGAACTAGTAAGAGGCGTACGAGGCATGGCATGAGCTATATCTCTAAAGGAAAGCAGACACGTGGGCACTTCCATCCATCTGCCTGGACCTGAAGCCTTCCAAAAGCTTGGCCGTGTGTGCTATGGCAAAAGAAATCACGAAGAGAGTTCAATCTTTTTAACACATTTTTGTGCTGCCTATTGGATACGCACCCTGTGAGTTGTTATTTCCAGACTATTAGAAGATAAATGTGTCGTTATCTCCAGGGCATAGGCTAAACCTGTAGCTTTTAGTGCATTTCCCTTATGGACTAGACATTTCCTCTTGGAGTGACTTTTTTAACTAATGGAGGCTATTTCAAGTAACTATAGTTTTTTTTTCGTGCTATGGGCTATATGTGTTGTTTATCTTGAAGATCAATTCTTGTTTGCTTTGTGTAGTAGCTATAAGAATCATCCCAGGATAATTATGTTTTCCTAATCATCACATATTTAGCCTTTTATTCTACAGTACCCATTTTTCCTAAAAAGTTAACTGTGGGTTCTCTCTTAGATTTCATTGCAGCATCGGCAACATTTGATCCCTTGCTTTGTGTAGTAGCTATAAGAATCATCCCAGGATAATTATGTGTTCCAAATCATCACATATTTAGCCTTTTATTCTACAGTACCCATTTTTGCTAAAAGGTTAACTGTGGGTCCTCTCTTAGATTTAATTGCAGCATCGACAGCATTTGATCCCTTGTTTATGTTAGTTTAAAGTTTAAACTCAGACAAAGTGCATTTATGTTTCAATTTAAGCCCTTACCTATTATTTTTGTTGTATGCAGTACAATGCTGAAGACTCTGTTACTCTCTGGGTAAACAAGTTAGCCCGTATAATAATCCTCAAGAAACATACAACTATCGCATGTGGGCATTTAAAAATATCTTTACTGTTGATAAATTGCTTGACTGTTATTACAGTTGTTGTAGTAGTTGATACTGCAACTGATACTACTACTGCTGATAGTACAGCTGAATAGCTGATACTACTACTACTGCACTTCCCAGGTGCCATGAGTAAGGAACAAAAATTATTACAATTGCTGATACTACAGCTACACTTCTATATGAGTTACCTACTGCTTATAGGATGCCAGGTGCCATGCTACACTTCCCAGGTGCCATGTGCCATGCTTCATCACATGGTGAGGGCCATATGGGAAGTTACCTACTGCCTATAGGATGCATCAGACACATGTATATGAGTTACCTATATGGGAAGTTACCTACTGCCTATAGTATGAGTCTACTATATATGGGAAGTTACCTACTGCCTATAGGATGCATCAGACATATATGATAAGTTACGTACCTACTCCCTATAGGATGCATCAAACACATGTATATGAGTCCACCATATATGGGAAGTTACCTACTCCCTATAGGATGCATGAAACGCATGTACTGCCAATAGGATGCTTGCCAAATATTTTTTTCCCCTCTTAAATTGATTCTCTGTTGTATAAATAAATGAATGGCAAAGCCAATTTCTGTGAACTGATAAATTAAATGTCATTAGATGTTTTAACAATCATGCTCGCTATATAGCTCGTGCAATAATGTTACTGCAGAAAATACGGATACTCCAAAAATGAGATATCATCAAAGATTTCGACATATGAGACCCCACAGGGGAGTTCTGTAAGCTTTCTCAATGTAATTTAGGATATTAACATAATATTTTGGGACTATCTTTTCAATTATATAAAATTTAAATTAGATGATAATTTTGGGGAAAGAACAATAGGCCTGTAACTAGTGGCATGCTTATAAAGTTGGGTAGAAATAAGCCAACTTTTTTTTGTTGCACAATCTTTACGACAGGTATAAGGCATTTGGTTGGCTCTATAAGGGACTGATATTTTTTGCATTGGGTTCCTATTTTTATACCTTGTTAATATTGTATAATCAATTGGATGGCCGTTAAACAGAATTTAATTACGTAGATGACTATTTATAAGGTTTATGCGTTGAAGCTAGCCTTGACAAAGGATCAAGCTTGTTTCTCAGCTTTATTTCCAACATAAACATGTTGATAAGACATATATATTTTTGATGTACTTACTTGATTATTGTAGCCACTGGGAAGCAGAGCGATAAAGCTATGAGCATTTGCAGCAGATGCAGCAGCTTCCACTTCAGAAATAGTGGCATCAAGCTTTCCATATAGGATTCACCTGAGGGGTCCTAGGTGAGTCATTCCTATCAAACTTAATTTTGTCTCAATGAAAAATTACTAATTTTAAAGTTTCATTTATTTTTTGGTCATCTATTGAGCTTCAAGTTCTCTATTTTTTAGTTCCACACATCTCCCTTCCACATGTTCTGCTACCATTTAGGGGAGAATAGTTGTCCAAAGCTGGATATTGGCTCCGTAGTATAAACACGGCACATCGTCTATAATTGCCAGAATTCCAATTTCTACCTTTCTTTCTCTGTCCTTCATGCACTGAGGAAGAAGCAAAGAAATAAATATATCCACTCTAAAAAAAATCATTACTTTGCTTTCGGATGCATAGTGTTTACAAAATCAAAAGTAGGCCGTCGTCTACATGTCGTCTTTATACCTTTTTGCAATTGCTATTTCCTGTTTCCAGTTTTGCTTTCTATTTTGATCGTTGAGTATTAATATAGCTTTTTTTTTACGCTATGTAATGGAGCTTTGGCGAAAATTCGGTGGGTTCTTCCTGATTCAAACTTGGATGTTAATAATAAAGATTATGGAGGTTGGTGATAAAATAGTCCATTTTTAAATGTTACGATTTTTTGACAAGTGAGTTGTTAGATGCTAGATTTTTTATTGTTTTCTTCCACTGCTATCTTAGCACTATTGTTTTACTTTGTCAAATTTGATACATTTTTCCCCTTTTCTAAGACTTATTCTGCTGCTTCTCATGTTCCCAACTTATGATATTTGGTATATGATGTACATGTGCACTTGGTAGAATGATAGACTACAGATACCAAATTTTCATATGAAGCTACCGCCTATTTAGTGTGGCTGGTTGTACAATTGTTGCTCAACCTGGGCATAGGCATTCAGAGTATTTTGAACTGCCACGTCTTCCAAGTTCACAGCCACATTCCCTGGTCTGAAACCTGAAACTGGTCCTTCACGTATCGTGATGATGTTTGAGGACATTGATTGAAGTTTCCCCGAGCATAAGGAAAAGATTATAAACTGCAATGTTTAAGCTATAATAACTTCTGAGAGTACATTGATTGAAGTTATTATAGCCCCAGAAGATATTATAGCTTAAACCTGAAACTGGTCCTTCACATATCCTTAAACATTGATTGAAGTTTCCCAGTGAACTGTGTAAAAGAGCTATAATAACTTCTGAGAGTTCCAGTTAACTGCAATGTTTAAGCTGAAGACATATTCATTGTCAGTCATGGGTACAGCTAGGAAATAAAAAGATCTGGTTCCCACTCAGACTGATAAACCGTCTCTTGTCAGATACCTTTCCAAACTAGGTTTACTTTTTCAATTGAATTTGGCAATGAAATGTTTGTATGTATGCAATTTATTTGGCAGTCTCACTTTAATTTTTAGTATGATAGTTTTGTGCTGTTTGTCAATCATATGCAACTAATAACATTCTTGAAGTTATGTTTTTTTGTGATTCATCATTGTAAGGACTTCTTGTATAATGTGGCAATGTTTTATCTTATTATGCAGCTATAGAAAACAACTGAACTTTCTAGACGTGAAAGGTATGTAGTGTTTCCTTTTGAGGATTGTTTAGTCTTGATGATTGCTTTTCTCGAGTTTGTTACTTATCTCTGCCAATTGAGAACTAGACTAATCATGTCTCTTGCTTCTTTACATTTATGGATATATTTAAGTAAGTCATGTTTGCTCGAGTCAGATTTCATGATTTATGGATAGAAAAAAGTTTATGATAAATTTATGGTTACAAACGAATACATGACGAATTTGTCCTTTTGAGAACCACAGTTCAGTCAGTTTATGATTACAAATGAATGCATGACGAATTTGTCCTTTTGAGAACCTTATTGTAGTCAGGAATATATTTCAAAATGTTAGTTTGAAGAACATGTTTATTTTTAGCTAGGAATTGATTCACTTTGAAGGCATGTCAGGAATATATTCTGTTTTACCTTACTTTTTTTTTTGCAGGATGAAATAGACACATTGACAAAATCTAATTTTAGGGGAAGACATTCATGTCATGAGATCTATTGTAGCTAA
>JANAVB010032619.1:202847-212847 GCA_029216955.1 Iris pallida | reverse complement strand
TTCTGCAACTTTTTTACGTCGCTACAGTACCGACATATAGCGACGTCTTTCGTATCGACGTTTAGTGACGATCAGCGACGGTATTCATCACAGTTAGCGACGTTGGGATACTTACTTAGCGACATTATTTTGTCGCTGAACGTCGCTGAGAGTCGCTAAACGTCGCTAATATTGAAAAAAAATAAATAAAATACAGCATTTGCAGCATCCCCTGCAGCATTTGCAGCATCCCCTACACCATTTGTTACAACAACAACGGTGTGTATCACGAACACAGTATCAAACAACACAGATACACACAATCACGAACACGTTTGAAACACAATCTCATCAATCAACACAGATATATGAAAATTTGTAACAACAATGTCAAACATAATGGTCCACAACTTAATTTCCAAGTATGGGAACGAATGGCTCAGAACACAACCTAAAATTTATTCTAGCATACATTAGTGTGAATCATCTATGTTCTGTACATATGGTGTAGTATATGTTCTTATCGTATCTAGTATCTGAAGAATGTAACAGAATCAAGATGAACTCACATAATGTAATACTAAGACATCATCTACTACTATATAAGATATAGTGATAGGTTGTCGTATCATCATTGCCGAGGGACGAGGGTCGGAGGATAGTCAACTTTATCTACGGCTACATAGTTTCTGCCTCGCCAGTCGAATGGCTGCAGGGACTATGTCTTGATCACCATGTCGTACCGTAGATTAATGCAAATGGAGCTGGAGCCAAAATACAGAAACCAAAATATGATATCCACCTCAAGTGTAGAGTCGGAGGAGAAGAACTTTTCCACCCTCTCCCTCTCTCACGCAATCAAAGTCACAACTTTTCCACCTCAAGTTCTGATCAAGCATCTTCCTTCTTCTCTCCTCCACCATGGCTCTGGACCCATCTGCTCCTCCCTACTTCCCTTCTTCTTATTTCACTCTCTCAGGCACATATGATATCCATCTCAAGTGTAGAGTCGGAGGAGAAGAAGTGGACAGGAAGATGAGGGGGAAGCAGCACAGCCAGCGGCATGACCCGGAGGAAGTACAGAGGTTTTCTTCAACATTCGTAGGAGAACTATAAGGATATATCTTTTCACAACATATTACCTTGTCAAAGACCCTTAATGTGACAACCATGTTACCGCGGTATTGGAAGACTAACATGTCATAATTTTTTAAGCCGTGTGTTTTGACATAATCCTCCAAACTCTTTCCTGCTATGTAGTAATGCAAGATTACTACATAGGAGAAAAGAGTTGGGAGGATTATGTCAAAACACACGGCTTAGAAAATTATGACATGTTAGTCTTCCGACACCGCGGTAACATGGTTGTCACATTTAGGGTCTTTGACAAGATGACTTGTTGTCAAAAGATATATCCTTATAGTTCTCCTACGGATTTAAAGAAAACATCTGTACTTCCTTCGGGTCATGCCGCCGGCTGTACTGCTTTTCCCTCCTCTTCCTGCCCACTTCTTCTCCCCCGAATCTACACTTGAGGTGGATATCATATGTGGCTGAGAGAGTCAAATAAGAAGAAGGGAAGTAGGGAGGAACAGATGGGTCCAGAGCCATGGTGGAGGAGAGGAGAAGGAAGATGCTTGATCAGAACGGATGGCTCAGAACACAACCCAAAATTCATTCTAGCATACATTAGTATGAATCATCTATGTTCTGTACATATGGTGTAGTATATGTTCTTATCGAATCTAGTATGTAGTATCTGAAGAATGTAACAGACTCAAGATGAACTCACATAATGTAATACTAAAACGTCATCTACTACTATATAAGATATAGTGAAAGGTTGTCGTATCATCATTGTCGAGGAGGAGCCACTTCCCCCGGCTCTACAGAATCAATGCCATCCAAGGAAGGCAAAACTGAATCAGCATTGTCTTCCGGATCGTCCTCATCAAGGCATAACGGGCTGCTCAGCGTGCCCACCTTCTTCAACTTCTCGCTGGCTGCAGAGTCGAAATGGGAACGGGTCCTCTTTGCCGGCCCGGAGCTCTGACTCGCACTCGTCGCCTCGCTACCGGTTTTCTCTCCTCCTCTGACGCGGGTCATAAGAAAAGAAATTTCATACCTCTTCTTCACATAAACATCATTGCCGCCTTGTACTCGAGCCTCCTCGTCTGTGACGCTATCCAACTTCTCGGTGCCTACATTGTCACTCGAATCTCCCCTTCGACTCGTATCGTCCTCTTATTCGCCTGTCTTTTCGCTCCCTGTCTTGCAATCATCTGCTATCACCGCCGACTCATTCGACTCCTTCTCCGAGTCTTCCTCCTCCTCCTCCTCGGAGTCATCGAAGAAGGAGTCGAATGAGATGGCGGTGATAGCAGATGATTGCAAGACAGGGAGCGAAAAGACAGGCGAAGAAGAGGACGATACGAGTCGAAGGGAAAATTCGAGTGACAATGTAGGCACCGAGAAGTTGGATAGCATCACAGACGAGGAGGCTCGAGTACAAGGCGGCAATGATGTTTATGTGAAGAAGAGGTACGAAATTTCTTTTCTTATGACCCGCGTCAGAGGAGAAGAGAAAACCGGTAGCGAGGCGACGAGTGCGAGTCAGAGCTCCGAGCCGACAAAGAGGACCCGTTCCCATTTCGACTCTACAGCCAGCGAGAAGTTGAAGAAGCTGGGCATGCTGAGCAGCCCGTTATGCCTTGATGAGGAACGATCCGGAAGACAATGCTGATTCAGGTTTGTCTTCCTTGGATGGCATTGATTCTATAGATCCGTGTATAAAAGAGGAAGAGATTGGGAGTAGAGTGGACCCGGAGGAAAATGAGAGATTGGAAGCTGGGTCAATATCCAAGAAGCGAAAGAGAGTCGAGGATTCTGATTTTGATGGCATAGAGGAAGAGGTTCGCGACATAACGAGAGGGACAGGAAAGGGGGCAGATGAAGTGAGGCTGACGACGTCGAAGAGAAAGGCAGCATGGATGGCATAGAACACAACCCAAGATTCATTCTAGCATACATTAGTGTGAATCATCTATGTTCTGTACATATGGTGTAGTATATGTTCTTATCGTATCTAGTATCTGAAAAATGTAACAGAATCAAGATGAACTCACATAATGTAATACTAAAACATCATCTACTACTATACAAGATATAGTGATAGATTGTCATATCATCATTGCCGAGGGATGAGGGTCGGAGGACAGTCAACTTTATCTACGGCTACATAGTTTCTGTCTCGCCAGTCGAATGGCTATAGGGACTATGTCCTAATCACCATGTCATACCGTAGATTAATGCAAATGGAGCTGGAGCCAAAATACAGAAACCAAAATACAAAATACGGAATCAAATCCCTGGGTTCGCCGAAAATACAAAACACAGTTCTAATTCATATATATTTTAAGTAAGAGAACGGATGGCTCAGAACACAACCCAACCGGAGAGGATACTCTGAGAGATTCATCTGAGTAGGACGTATACTCTGAGAGATCCATCTGAGTAGGATGTATACTCTGAGAGATCACCTTTACAAGAATGATATCAGTAGTGGGATTGAGTGTTGGAGGAGATATTATCAGAGTATACGTCCTACTCAGATGGGTCTCTCACCGTTACTATTTTTTTCTGACAGCATGGTGGATGTGCTCCGTCAACAGAATCTTGCTCCGAGCCAAAACTTTACCCCGGAGCTCAAGTGAATATCCTTCGTGTAGAGCTCGAGTGAGAGGTTCCTGACAGCATGGTGGTCTCCTTTGTCAAAGTATCCATGCTCGTCCCACAACCAATGTGGAATGAGCACGGATACTTTGACAAAGGAGACCACCATACTGTCAGGAACCTCTCACTCGAGCTCTACACGAAGGATGTCTACTTGAGCTCCGGGGCAAAGTTTTGGCTCGGAGCAAGAATCTGTTGACGGAGCACATCCACCATGCTGTCAGAAAAAAATAGTAACGGTGAGAGACCCATCTGAGTAGGACGTATACTCTGATAATATCTCCTCCAACACTCAATCCCACTACTGATATCATTCCTGTAAAGGTGATCTCTCAGAGTATACATCCTACTCAGATGGATCTCTCAGAGTATCCTCTCTGGTTGGTTGTCGTATCATCATTGCCGAGGGATGAGGGTCGTAGGACAGTCAACTTCATCTACGGATACATAGTTTTTGCCTCGCCAGTCGAATGGCTGCAGGGACTATGTCCTGACCACCATGTTGTAGTCCAATACAATCCAGAGATTGACACAGTACTAATTCATATATGTAGTCCAATACAAATAGCCTAATACAAAAACAATCCAATACAAATAGTCCAATACAAATAAGTACTAATAGCTAATAAGAACCACGCAGCTCACGCAAATGCTCAGTGATACGATCACGCAACCATCTCGAAAAATTGAGATCTTTGGCATGAGGAGAGATGTTGTCCCTTGCAAGTGCTGCACGAATAGAACTCACGGTCTCACTAGCTACCGATGCTGGATGAATAGAACTCCCGGTCTCACTAACAACCGGTGCCACTTCCTTCTTAACTGTAGGAGGAGCCACCTCAGCATTCACTGTTTCCCTCAAACGACGTGTCGCTCCTCGGGTCATGGGTGCCATCTGGTAAGATCGATATTCACAAATAATATAATTGTAACATAAGCAAGCTAACTAAAGGAACCATCATGTAATTTGAGTACATTTTCGAAAGCAGATAAAGTACAAAAAATTTGATTTTTTGCCAAGTGTGAGAACGGATGGCTCAGAACACAACCCAAGATTCATTCTAGCATACATTAGTGTGAATCATCTATGTTCTGTACATATGGTGTAGTATATGTTCTTATCGTATCTAGTATCTGAAGAATGTAACAGAATCAAGATGAACTCACATAATGTAATACTAAGACATCATCTACTACTATATAAGATATAGTGATAGGTTGTCGTATCATTATTGTCGAGGGATGAGGGTTGGAGGACAGTCAACTTTATCTACGGCTACATAGTTTCTGCCTCGCCAGTCGAATGGCTGCAGGGACTATGTCCTGATCACGATGTCGTACCGTAGATTTAGGATTTAAAATATGGTATTCAGGTCAACTTAATTCAGTCAAAGGGTACTGAACAGAAAGTCTAATTAAGACTTTCAACTAAGCAGGCAGCCTGGACTGTTGTTCAGAACTTGGCAGGCAAAATCCCATACCATCTGATGACAAACCTATACACACCCTTGCCCAAACCATTTGTTTCAATAGGTAAAATATTCCAGGTTACTCAAGTAACCTGTCGTGCAATATTTGGTGTCAACAGCATTCCTAGTTAATTGTAACATGCATACTATCATATCCCAACTCTGCCAAAACCTGACCAACATACCCTACACTAATCATTCCATATTTCAGTAATGTCAGTGAGCTAAATCATACTCAACTGTCGAGAATACTTAGGAGAAAACTCATTCACAGGATTAGTATCCATCCTTCGTGACATAGCTGAAATTTTATAGGGCTCGATAATAATTATTAATCAATTTATTCATCATTTCAAAACCCTAAAAATGCCCAAAAAACTTTCAGTATCAGTAAATAGGGCTCGAACCCTAAATTAGAATTCGAATCCAAGCAAAACATCAAATTGACAGTTGATATGCCCAAAAAAACTCCCAGTATCAGTATATAGGTGTCACACTGTGAGTCTCGTGTCCACACAGTAGGACACGACGTGTCCAAACCAA
This sequence comes from Iris pallida, assembly GCA_029216955.1. NCBI lineage: Eukaryota > Viridiplantae > Streptophyta > Magnoliopsida > Asparagales > Iridaceae > Iris > Iris pallida. The sequence goes on along the minus strand of JANAVB010032619.1, from coordinate 207,124 downwards.
AAAAATAGGTGTCACACGAACTAGAAGCGAGTCTAGGCTCTCGTGTCCCCCGCAGCGAGTCCACTGTCAGTCTCGTGTCCCCCGCAGCGAGTCCACGCTCTCATGGACACGAACTAGAAGCGAGAGACAGAGCTAGAAGACGATGAAAAACTGGGAAGGAGCTACCTGAGGAAGGAGAAGGAGGAGAAGGAGGAGCTACCTGAGGAATGAGGAGGAGGAGAAGGAGGAGGCCGGAGGAGGGAGATCGTCGGAGGAGCGCTGCGGAGGAGGAGGCCGGAGGAGGGAAATCGCCGGAGGAGCGTCGCAGAGGAGGAGCGCACAAAAAATTGGGGAGAAAAATTTATGAATGATCGAAAAGGAAACCCTCGCTGGCTATATGAAACAATTAGCGACGTCCTTATAGGACGTCTCTAAACGTCGCTGATATTTAATAAATGGCGATGCTGCTTAAAATGCGTCGCTACACGTCGCTATATCAGCGACGGGTACAGACGAACTTGCGACGCAGGTTCCCATTTAACAAATTATAGCCGCTAGATGTCGCTATTTGTCGCTGTTGGCGACAAACAGCGACGTCTTATATAAACGTCACTAAACCCTAAAAAAATTAGCGATGTACTTTCTTGGAGTCGCTAAATACGTCGCTGATATGACTTATTTTGGTAGTGCCAGTCCTAACTCAAAATCTATTTCAGAAATTGAACATCAATATCAAACTCAGAATTTGAGTTGAACCCAATTCAAATCTCAAACTTCAAAATCCCACATCAACACAAACCCAACTCGTATACATATATGGATATCATAATTATGTATCACAAATGAATACCCCTCAATCTCATCTACGAAACTGAGATGCACACCTAAACTCAGAAACTGAAAACTAATACATATATAGGCCTATATTTATGCTATCAATATATATATGTATAGATATATATACATATATATACAAAAGGGAAATATATATATATAACATGTAGATTATATATAAATGAATGTAAACATAGGTCTAAGTACAAAATTAAACTCAAAATCTAGCTAAAACTAAACTTAAACCTCAGAAATCTGAGTTTAACCTCAGAAAAATCGATTTCAAACTAAAAATCAATCCAAAAGTAAACCAACACAAAACCCAAATCCAACTTGATACCCAAATCGCAAAATACTCAACTAGAACTCGTAAAACATGGCAAACACGAAGGTGTATACGTGTGTGACGTGCTCGGGTACCCACGGGGTCGAATCCGTGTCCGTATCGTATCCACGAAGTTCGTATCAAAAAAACCCGAATATGCGTGTATAGAAACGTGCTCGTGCACGCGCGTCACGCTCGATTGAACGCCACACGCAATATGAGAAGCCTCGTGCTTGTGCATGTAGCTAGGTGGGGTCCAGGTCTACGTCTAGGACACACTAACACGATACCATGTCGCGTCTACGTATCGCTGGACATGCGAACCCGTGCGGCTGTATGCACGCGTGCGGCTGTGCACGAACGCGCGGCCTCGTAGGCGCGTGTCAGGCCCCGTAGCTCGTGACATGAGCCACGTCGTGTCTCGAGGTCGGGTTCCTGGCTAGCCTAGGTCAAGGGTTTTTCTTCTCGAGCTCCTGGAATGAGTCCTCGTTGCGTCGTGTTCGCGTACGAAGGTCGTGTCAGCGATAATTTTTGGCCGCATGCACAGTGTTGGCTGAACTGTGTGCGTTGGATTTCTCAGCTCATGCTCCACGAAACGTCATGAAATTTTAGGAGCATGTGGGCAGAGTTGCCTCCATGCGTCAATGAAATTTCACGCGAAACGGAGTCCTGTGCGTCGAGTTATAACACTCAGACAGCAGGGAATGCACAGGGCCGTGCACGGGCCTCGTGCACGCGTGTTCGTGTCCGATTTGGACATTGAAAATGTGTCAAATCGATATCCATCTTCACGAAAGTTATTTCAAATAATCACAGCAATAAATTCATGAAAACAGAATACCAACTTTCAGTTCTAAGTGGTATTTCGTCGAACACGTGTTCCAATGAACCGACACATGTCCGACACACCTATCAAATTAATACAAAAACCTACCAAACTTCATGCACAGGTATAGGATACCTATTTGGATGCATCTACGAAGAAAAAATGGGATTAACAAGTGTTTAGAGGGGTTTACCTATTGAGAGTCAATATTTCAATGAAACGAGCCTCCAAACGTATTGATATCGATTTCCTCTGGTCCAATGCCTCTGATCCCTCGCTAGAAAGTCTCCAGCAGTTTCCTCTCCTTCCAATGATCACAACGTACTTCGTTTGGAAGGATTTGGATGAGAAATGAGAAAAATGGACTTTTGGAGGAGAAGGAGAAACTAGGGTTTTGAAGAGCTTGACGGCTACAAGCTTTTCACATAAAAGAGGGGGGCTACTGTTTGCCATAAAAATCAACAACAGGTATTATAGAACACTAAAATTGATTGCAAACTCGTTTGTACAAAGAAGAGCCTAGAAAGAAAGCCTAGGAAATAATCTAAGTACAATTATTTAGTTTTGATTCTGGAAGGTGACGGTGGAGGCTCGGGAAAGTGCTATCAACTCTGCCTTACTCCGTGGACTATCTGATGCTGTCTCTAGCTCGTGAAGATATTGCTTTTCTCTTGAAGGTTGCCAGCCTTGGATCGCCAACCATCTTGCAGGGGTATGGCACCCTGCTATTTATAGTGATTTGGGATGAAGGATATTTTGAGCGCATTGATGACCACGTGGCAAATCCCCGGGCCACATGGCCGTAATCATGCCTCGAGACTCAGTCTGTGACTGAAAGCTAGGGATTTGTTAGGATTTATTATGATTTGTCGTTGAGCAGTTGAGACCTGGTCAATTTGTCACATGCATCAACTAATCTTCTGTGGCGAGCCGCATGAAGAAATTCTCCTGGCCGAGCCGCATGAGGAAATGTCTCATGGCTGAGTCGCATGAAAGAATGTCTCATGATCGAGCCGTATGAAGGAATATCTCATAACCGAGCCGTATGATCGAGCCGCATGAAGGACGTCTCATGACCGAGCCGCATGACCGAACTGCATGAAGGACGTCTCATGACTGAGCCGTATGAGGAATGTCTCATGACCGAGCCGCATGAGGAATGCCTTCTGACCGAGCCGCATGATGCCATCTCATGATTGAGCTGCATGAGGAATATTTTATGACTAAGCCGCATGAAGGATATTTTCTGGCTAGATGGGTATGGGCGCCCTAGGAGAAGGTGTTGTACCGAATGCCACGATTTGAGAGAGTTTCGTTTGTCTCCCTCTTGACTGATCTCCTTATTCGAAGAAGATTTGACGGTAGACTCCTTCAGAAGATTGTGATGCGCTTGACTGGGACGATGCGCCTAACTGAGACATCTGAGTAATGCATCTAGTTGAGAGCAGGATGTTACAACATCTTCAATTGGCATCATATTTCCGAGATGATGTTGGAAAGGCGCAGTAGGTCGCAGTCGCTAGAACACAGACTGCCTTGATAGTGAAGCCACTGTCTTGTGGTAGCAGCAGTTGATAATGACTCGAGTGCAATGACGTCCCGGGAGGGACTCATTGCATGCCAATGCTGCCACCTTGCGTTTGTGAGTGATCACCTCACGCAGGTCGGTAGCAAGCTGATCTACCTTTGTACCGAACTTGTGGACTCGGGTGTCCCGAGCGTACGGGTGCCTAGGCATCATGTTTGATCCCTGATCCGTGGCTAGTAAAAGCGCTTGCTCTGGATCTTTAGAGGGAGACTTTGAAGACCCACCCTGTCCGTTAGCCTTGGGGGACTGGACGCGGGTGGTTCTGTATAACTTTTCGTCAGGAGCCCGTGTAACAGTCAACGGGGCCCGCTGACAATCAACAACTTGGACAGTTAACTGGGCTTGTTGAGTCCGCACTGTCCTAGACTTCTTCGAATTAGCACCCGAAGGTGCGTAGTAGGATGAGTCCAAGTAGGAAGGAGGGAAGGGAAGTTGGTGCCCTTTTCAAAGGAGGCAAGGGAGCTCTATTTATAGAATGGAGTGAGCCCTTTCTTCTTCTCCTTTCCGATGTGGGACTAAAAGCAATATTTTCCATGCTTCTACAAGACCCCCTTCAAAGTTTTTAAATTACAAATTTGGAATACTTTGAATAAGAAGCATGGAAAGTAGAGTTGTTTTTGGTGTGGCAACCCTACCAGAGGTAGCATGGATGTGATAGGTTTGGGTACTTCCGCTGGAGATTTTATGTGGACTTATCATCCTTGGCGTACCTTGGTTTTAGGTAC
>JANAVB010032619.1:122500-202834 GCA_029216955.1 Iris pallida | reverse complement strand
GGATAATAAGTTGAGAGAGGGAACCATCATATTTACTCAGAGCTGGTGAGAACATGGTAAATATGGGGTTGATGGTATAATGAGGACGTGGTGGGAGTGGACTCAGATGAGGATACATAGAACAACTTAGAGGTAATATGAACGTGGAAGTTCTACGTAACGGGTAATGAATGCCACGGAACAACTGGGTTCCAGAAGATATGACTGTGAAAAAGGGGTACATGTACTAGAGGACCTAATACAGCATTTGTGGTCAACAGAGGACATTTGTTGACCTATTACCCTTTTTGTGTACTGGCGATGCGAGTACGGATAATAAATGGAGAGAAAACCAACATATTTACTCAGAGGTAATGAGGACGTGGTAAATATGGGTCTAAAGTAGAGCATTCCTACTCAGAGGTAATGAGGACGTGGTAGGAGTGGGCTCAGATGAGGTTGCATAGAACAACCAGAGGTGCTATCAACGTGGAAGTTCTATGTATTGGGTGGTTTGTTTTGTGATGGACGAAAAAACAACTCAAAGGTAATATGGACGTGGTTGTTTTTTGTTGGAGAATTTTGTGGACCTATTGCCCTTTTGTGCATCTGAAAATGCGAGCAAATAGATTCGAATGATATTTTGTAGAACTACTACTCTTTGATACACCGATGGTGCGGGTAATAGATTAGGATAACTTTCGTGGACCTATTACCCTTCTGCGCACTGCGATGCGGGTAATAGATTTGAAACAAAATCCAACAGAGGAAATATGGACGTGATGGGCTTGGGTACTTCCACCGGAGATTTTATGTGGACTTATCATCCTTGGCGTACCTTGGTTTTAGGTACAGATAATAAGTTGAGAGAGGGAACCAACATATTTACTCAGAGGTGATATGAACGTGGTAAATATGAGGTTGATGGTAGAGCTTTCCTACTCAGAGTGATATGGACATGGTAGGAGTAAACTCGAATGAGGATACATAGAACAACTCAGAGGTAATATGGACGTAAAAGTTCTACGTAACGGGTAATGAATGCCACAGAACAACTGGGTTCCAGAAGCATATGATTGTGAAAAGGGGTGCACGTACTAGAGGACCTAATACAGCATTTACGGTCAACAGAGGACATTTGTGGACCTATTATCCTTTTTGTGTACTGACGGTGCGAGTACGGATAATAAGTGGAAAGAAAACCAACATATTTACTCAAAGATAATGAGGACGTGGTAAATATAGGTCTAAAGTAGAGCTTCCTACTCTGAGGTAATGAGGACGCAGTAGGAGTTGGCCTAATGACGATACACAGAACAACTCAGAGGTGCTATCAACGTGGAAGTTCTATATATTGGGTGGTTTGTTTGTGATGGACGGAAAAATAACTCAGAAGTAATATGGACGTGGTTGTTTTCCCCGTTTGGGAAATTTTGTGGACCTATTGCCCTTTTGTGCATCTGAAAATGCGAGCAAATAGATTTAAATGATATTTTATGGACCTATTACTCTTTGGCGCACCGATGGTGCGAGTAATAGATTAGGATGATTTTTGTGGACTTATTACCCTTTTTGTGTACTGGCGATGCGAGTACTGATAATAAGTGGGGAAAAATCGACATATTTACTCAGAGGTAATGAGGATGTGGTAAGTATGGGTCAAAATAGAGCCTTCCTACTCAGAGGTAATGAGGACATGGTAGGAGTAGGCCAAATGGGGATACACAGAACAACTCAGAGGTGTTATCAACGTGGAAGTTCTATGTATTGGGTGATTTGTTTGTGATGGACGAAAAATAACTCAGAGGTAATATGGACATGGTTGTTTTTCCCGTTGGAGAATTTTGTGGACCTATTACCCTTTTTGTGCACCGATGGTACGAGTAATAGATTAGGATAAGTTTTGTGGACCTATCACCCTTCTGCGCACTGGTGGTCCGGGTAATAGATTTTGAGGAAAACTCTTGGTGGAGAGAAAGATACGACCAAGAAGTTCATAGATATGACCAGGATTCAGAGTAGTCAGAGAGTAAGTTCAGAGGCACCAGAGGGTACGTAACTCAATAATCTGGAAATTTGAGACCAGAGTGTAAGTTCAGCGATACCAGAGGGTACATGACTCACAATCTGAGAGATAGTTAGAAGATGTCGCTTTAGACATAAATTTCTTGAGGAACTTGCCGTTGATGGCATCATGAGCAAGTCTCCATTTTGTTTTGCGAGACGGTACGCGCCGTTGGAGAATACGGTCTCGATGATAAACGGGCCCTCCCATTTGGGCTAGAATTTGTCGGGGGTCTTGTGAGTTATGACCATTGGTCTACGAATGGCCAAGACGATATCGCCGACTTGAAATATTCTCTGTTTGACTTTTTATTGAAGGCTCGAGAGATGCGTGCTTGATAGAACTCAATGCTTTGTTGAGCTTGCAAGCGCTTCTCCTATTGTGCATCCAATTGTTGGACCCATGGCTCTAATTCAAGAGGTTCGAGTAGATCCTCGTCTTCTCTTCAATGTCAACGGATGCCATATTGACAAATAATGTCTGCCTGAATATATCTCCAATGCTGTAGGTGATTCGGATGAGTGAAAATGCCACTCGTATTCCTCGTCGAAGCTCTCGGGCATTGTTGCTGGTGAAAATAACCGAGGCTGCATTTGGACTTGCCATAGTAATATCGAAGTTTCCCAGACGGGGTTGACAGTTACAGAGGCAAACGTCGACCGTTGCCGTAATTCAGAACTGGGGTAGCGTCCATGTCGTACCCCTGCTTTCGTATGAAATACTTGGCCTGAGGACTATACAGGTATAGCGGTAGTCTTCCAGTATCGGGTTCGAGATCAAACTCTTGAGGCATGAAGGGTTGAGGACCTTCTTTTCGGCCAAAGATGATCGTGTAATCCCCTCCTCTTCTGCCTGGGACTAGGAAGTAGGCATCTTTAATGGAGAGCAAGTCGGTTTGGGTATGGACGGTTGTCACATCATCAGGAGAGGGACTATCCACCTTTGCAACCAGATACTTTGCGAGTTCTGCATCTTTCTGCTACCCCCTGCATAATCGGAGGTTGGGATGCTGTCTTGGGCAACTTGACCACCAAGGGTTTAGCTTGAGGTATTGGCTTGCCTGAGAGTGCTGGATAACACTTGGCTGCTGACTCATCTTGGGAAGATGTATGACAATGGGCTCAGCAAGGGTCTTTGTGTCTTCTGGTCGCCTTGGAGTAGATTTTGGCAATCGGATTACCATCGGTGTTACAGAGGGCCTTGCATCTTCCTGTTGCCTTTGATTGGACTTTGGCAGTCGGATCACCATTGGTCCTATGACAGGTTTTGGCTCCTTGACTGGATCTCGGGAGGCGGATGACCATTGGTTCCGACTGCGCAGGTATGACAGGAGAATCGAGCACCCCTTTATGTAAGGTTGCGACAAGCAGGTACGGCCCTGCCTAGTTTGCGGGGTTGGAGACGGATTCTTAAGGGTTCTTCTGGCCCTGCGATGGCTTTCGGCTCGTCTGTTATATGTTTTCTGGATTCGTCATATAGACAATCCTCCGACGAGTAATAAGATTCAACCCCTTTGAAGGGATCAATATCGACTGAATTCGGTCCTCACGACGTCGTGTCTATCGACATACTTGAAGCACTAGTGGAGGGTGGATGGCACGATCATATAGTCATGTATCCACGGACTTCCCAGGAGGATGTTGTAGGAGGTGTCTGCATCTATGAAGTAGCAGGTAACTTCCATCCTCAAGTCACCAATCTGGCACTTCAACCGGATCTTCCCTAGGGGATAGCTTCTTCCTGAGTTAAACCCGCTAATGGTAGTGTTGGTTGCTGCTAGCCGGTGCATAGGGATGCCAAGAAGTTAGAGCAGGCTTTTTCGGGATGATGCTTATTGACGATCCGGGTCGATATACATCATTTCCACCTTGATGTCGCCTATGTACCCAGTGTAGTACAAGGGGCAATCATGCAAGATGGTCTTAATCAACATGTCCTGTGGAGTAAATATGATGTTGGGCATTGCATCTGTGTTATTGCCGTCCTGTAGATCTGCTGGCGAGTCTAGGCTTGACCTGAGCTAAGTAGGCATCGGCATTCTGGAGTGCTTAACTTAATGCGACACGAAGATCCTTGGAGAGCCTTAGGAGCTCGTATAGCGACAACTTTGCGGGCATATTAGCCAATTGTGCTAATATGTCAAAGTTGTAAGGTCTCTCCAGTCCCTGAGGTACATCATTGCGGAGTGGCCTATCTAAGCGGGTTTCCTTGGTCTTAGATTTGTCCTGCCAGTGGAGGCTGAGGTGGCCTTGGAACATCAGAGGGAGGCAACGTCGCTAGCTGAGGATCTTGGGCTGGACGATCTCGTACGGGCTGGACTTGTGCTCCAGACCGGGTAACAACATCTGCAGCTTCTTCAGCTTTAACTGAAATTGTATGGCAGGCTTTAGACTTTCTGCCCTTCTTCTTGTTGGAAGATGATGACACCCCCTGGGTAACTTTCGGGCACCAAGTCTGGATGCACCTACATGATCTCTTCTCGCGATGTGGTGAGGGGTACCAATCCAGATGTCTGGCTCCGGGCGGGTGGAAGATTAGTAACCTCCATCGTTGCCCGAAGGACAGGTATGACCCCGTTTGGAGTGCTTATCGGAGGGAAATTGCCGAACTGAATAGATACCATGTTTACTGTCACGGTAACCTCTTCAAAGTCTATCGATAGAGCTTTGGAGTCGATAAGACTCTGAATGTACCACTTTAATTGGAAGCAATCATGAGTGGCATGATGGACATAGCGGTGGAAGTGGCAGTATCTTGGATCCTCCATTTCCGCTGCTCGGGGCTCACGTCTTGGTGGAGGGAGTTAGATCCTACCCCTTGCAGGAGCATGTCAAAGATAGGTCTGACATGACTATCTTCAAATGAGTAGTTGATCTTGGGCCACTGTCCTTCCGTCTGTTTTTGTTCGGGCTTCTGAGTCGTATCAGTGACCATGGCCTGTTTGCCCTTATTGTCCCGGTTAGTGGTGGCGCCACTGTTGTTGTTGCTGGCGGTGGACCCAGGACATCTGCCCTTATCTTCTCCGCCTGGGATGTGTAATCCCAGCTGGCGAGCTTTCTTCAATTTTGCCTCCGTGTTGGTAGCACTTATGATGAAGGTCGTCCAGTCTCTGAACTGATCGTCTCCCATCCAGAGGCTAATTGCAGGGAGTAGCTTCTTCTGGCAGATTTCAATCAAGGAGCTCTCGGGATTGCCTTGGGGAAACCTTATTGCGGTTTGGCGGAACCGCTCGATGTAGTTCCTCGTGAGCTCCCTCTCTCCCTGAACGACGTCCATGAGAGATGACATTGTCACGTCATGCCCTACTTCATAAAATCTCTCCAGGAACATGTTCTTGAAGCCATCAAAAGAGTAGATACAGTTGTCGGGGAGATTGCGGTACCAGTCGAATGCGATCCCTTCCAATGCTCCGATGAATAATCGCGTGAGGATGGCGTCATTATGCGGCAAGTGATCGATGGTGACTTCAAAGTAAGTCATGTACCGACTAGTAGAGGTCTTCCCATCATAAGAATCGATATGGAACGGCTTGTACCAGTGGTGGAAAAGGTACGTCCCTCCATGTGACGGGATATGGCTGTCGTATTCTGAGATCCCGAGAGGAGTCTCGGGCATTGAACATCGCTCGGAGCTCCTGGACTTCCCTCCTAGCCTCCTTGTCTTCATCTGCAGCTGAAGGAACAGATGGTGCTACGGGATCATCACCCAAAGGAGGGGTGTCGTGTTGGAGTCTGCGTTGACTGCGGGTCCCAAGCATGTTTGTCCGGGCGTCCTCGCTGGTTGAGCTGGTAAGGCAGCTTTGATCTCGTCCACCGACTTGACTAAGGACAGGAGCATGGCTTCAAGCACTTCTAGCCATTATTGGTCGAAAGACGCTTCATGATCATCGTCAGCCATAAAGACTGTTCTCACTTGGGTAGAGGCGGAAGGGATTGTGGCGGAGGTACTCTCGGTGCAGTACCCTTGTGTAAAGAAATCGTCAAGAAATGTCAGAATATCATCTTCGTCAGACTCAAAAGGGGTGCTACCCCCTATGCAGGAAGCCGCATCATCTTGGTGAGGGTGGTGGCCCTCAGGGAAATCTGATTCTGTTGTAGAGTTCTGGAGGATCTCTACCCCCTGTGTGTGCTTTTGGTACATCGGGTTGTCGTATACATTGAGGGGGCTGCTATCCCCAACTTCATCTACTCTCAAGGAGGCTGAAGATGCACCCCCAGGTGCCGAAAGCTTCTTCTTGGATCGAGTACCTAAATAGACACACCCTGTGGTTGATGGAAAACCCCAGATGAGGGTCTCCTTACAGTACTGGCCGAGATAGCCGGGCTGGAAGAGCCTGTCTTCTTTCCTTCCCTTGCCAGGAGGAACTTTTTGAGTTGAGTTACAGGAGGCGAAAGAAACTCTTCCTCCCCTAGAATTTGTACTTATCGGACAGGTACTGGCTGCTGCAAGTCGCTGGAAAACTGAACTACCGATCTTCAGGCACTGCTGATTTGTTATAGCAGCAGTTGATGATGACTTGAGTGCAAGGACGCCCTGAGAGGGACTCATTGCTTGCTGACGCTGTCCGTCTCGCGCTTGTGAGTAATTATGTCATATTAGCCGGCAGGAAGCTGCTCTGCCTTTGCACCAAACTTGCGAACTCGGGGATCTCGAGCACACGAGTGCTTAGGCATCATGTTTGCTCCTTGATCTGTGGCTAGTAAAAGTACTTGCTCTGGATCTTTAGAGGAAGACTTTAAAGAACCACCCTGTCGATTAGCCCTGGGGGACTGGATGCGGATGGTTCTGTACAACTTTCCGTCAGGAGCCCGTGTAACAGTTAACGGGGCCCACTGACAGTCAGCAACTTGGACAGTTGACTGGGCTGATTGAGCCCGCACTGCCTTAGACCTTTTTGACTTAGCGTCCAAAGGTGCATAGTAAAAAGAGTCTATACTGATACATTCTGCCGCTTTAATAGGCCGCATGGCGTCGGGCCTGTGTGAGAGGCGGTCGAACGCAGAGCTTCTGACAGGGCCGCATGAGATGTCCTGTCTGTGGGCAGGATTGGTCATCACATGGCCCATCTTCTTGCGGCTAGAGCTGGCTGTCGCATGGATCATCTTCTTGCGGCGAGAGTTGGTTGTCGCATGAGTTGTCTGCCTTCGGCCAGAGTTAGCTGTTGCATGGGCAGACTGCCCATCTCCTCTCTGTGGCCTCCTCTTTGTCCGCATGGAGTTCCCTTGTGCCCCCAAAAACTCGGCATCGTAGTATTTTCCTCTGCTGGATTTGGGGACAGTGGGGTCCTCTGCGGTCGGAAACAGAGCCACAAGAGAGTTCTGGTTACCGTCTTGGGCTGCAGAAGGAGCTTCTTCAAGAACTTGATCGGGGGCAACAATTTTGCGACCGACGCCTTGCGAGTCCTCTTCGGGTTAGCTCGTTTTTGAGACGGACTAGGCGCTCCCTTCAGAGAGCAATTCTTCGAAGGCCTGTTGGTCGAAGCGGACCACAAGCATCTGCTGTGTGGAGCCGAGCTTGGACGCGTCAGATTGCATCACCAACTTTCTCATCGAAAGAGAAGGATGTTCCTAGCTAGAGTCGCCGTCGTGTTTGTCATAAAAATCAATAACAGGTATTACAGAACACTGGAATGATTGCAAACTCACTTGTACAAAGAAGAGCCTAGAAAGAAAGCCTAGGAAATAATCTAAGTACAATTATTTAGTTTTGATTCTGGGGGTGATGGTGGAGGCTCGGGAAAGTGATATCAACTCTGCCTTACTCCGTGGACTATCTGATACAGTCTCTAGCTCGTGAAGATATTTTTTTTCTCTTGAAGGTTGCCAACTTTGGATCGCCAACCATCTTGCAGGGGTGTGGCATCCCTGCTATTTATAGTAACTTCGGGATGAAGGATATTTTGAGCGCATTGATGACCATGTGGCAAATCCCCAAGCCACATGGCCGTAATTATGCCTCGAGACTCGGTCTGTGACTGATAGCTAGGGATTTGTTAGGATTTATTGTGATTTTTCGTTGAACAGTTGAGACCTGGTCAATTTGTCACATGCATCAACTAATCTTTTATGGCAAGCAGCTATGAAGGATATCTCCTGGTCGAGCCGCGTGAGGAATATCTCATGGCTGAGCCGCATGAAAGAATATCTCATGATCGAGCCGTATAAAGGAATGTCTCATGACCGAAGCCGCATAACCGAGCGGCATGAAGGACGTCTCATGACCGAGCGCATGACCGAGCGTATGACCGAGCCGCTATGACCGAAGCTGCATGAAGGACGTCTCATGACCGAGCCGCATGAAAAATGTCTATGACCGAGCCGCATGAGGAATGCCTTCTGACCGAGCTGCATGATGCCATCTCATGACTGAGCCGCATGAGAAATATTTCATGGCTAAGCCGTATGAAGGATATCTTTCTGGCTGGATGGGTATGGGCGCCCTAGGAGAAGGTGTTGTGCCGAATGCCACGATTTGAGAGAGTTTCGTTTGTCTCCCTCTTGACTGATCTCCTTATTCGAAGAAGATTTGACGGTAGACTCCTTCAGAAGATTGTGATGCGCTTGACTGGGACGATGCGCCTAACTGAGACATCTGAGTAATGCATCTAGTTGAGAGCAGGATGTTACAACATCTTCAATTGGCATCATAGTTTCCGAGATGATGTTGGAAAGGCGCAGTAGGTCGCAGTCGCTAGAACACAGACTGCCTTGATAGTGAAGCCACTGTCTTGTGGTAGCAGCAGTTGATAATGACTCGAGTGCAATGACGTCCCGGGAGGGACTCATTGCATGCCAATGCTGCCACCTTACGTTTGTGAGTGATCACCTCACGCAGGTCGGTAGCAAGCTGATCTACCTTTGTACCGAACTTGTGGACTCGGGTGTCCCGAGCGTACGGGTGCCTAGGCATCATGTTTGATCCCTGATCCGTGGCTAGTAAAAGCGCTTGCTCTGGATCTTTAGAGGGAGACTTTGAAGACCCACCCTATCCATTAGCCCTGGGAGACTGGATGCAGGTGGTTCTGTACAACTTTTCGTCAGGAGCCCGTGTAACAGTCAACGGGGCCCTGCTGACAATCAGCAACTTGGCCAGTTGATTGGGCTTATTGAGCCTGCTACTGCCCTAGACTTCTTCGACTTAGCACCCGAAGGTGCGTAGTAGGAAGAGTCCAAGTTGGAAGGAGGGAAGGAAAGTTGGTACCCTTTTCAAAGGAGGCAAGGGGGCTCTATTTATAGAATGGAGTGAGCCCTTTCTTCTTCTCCTTTCTGATGTGGGACTAAAAGCAATATTTTCCATGCTTCTACTAGTTGCTGTGTTTGGCCAGCCACTACATGGAGGATTAGGGTTAGGGTTTGGTCATGGGCCAAACACTCCTCAAGTTGATTTAAAAGCCCATTGACAAAAAGGCTAAAAAGCTACATGTAAAATAGCCAAAAAATAATTTAATTGTTTCCTAATATGGACAATTGCTCTAATTTAAAATCTAATTAGCTAAAAATGATTCTAATCACATGGTTAGTCTTCTAATCAAGGTTGACCTACGGTTAAACCATTTGCCACTACCAAAAATACCAATCAAAGCTACACACCAATCAATTTAATTTATAAAATAAAAAAATTCAAATTAGCACACAATGACTAAAATACCCATAATTAGAAAAAGTGGGAGTGACACTACCACCAATCAAATTTTTTTTACTTCTAATGTTTTGAATATGAAGCTATGCTTCACGTTTGGTTTTACATTATGTTCTGGTAGAGGAAGCCATGAGATTCATGGTGATACCGATTCCGATACCGATACTATGAACCTTGGTTAATAATAATATTTTACACGTCTCTAAGCTTTGGTTGAGGTGGATATCATATGATGCGGAATAGGAGGCTGAGGGAGTCGAATGAGAAGCAGGGAAGTAGAGTGACGAAGTATAGGGGGGTCGATATCGGACTATATATTCTTAATTGCAATTCTGTTTACTTTGTCTTACGATACAGATTTTCACATCCAATATACGATGGATCATTACTTTATTGATCGTACATGGATGTACAAGCGGTAACACGAGAGCAGAATTGGTGTGAGTGACAATTTCATGGCAGGCGTGTAAGTATTTCTTAAGTATGCCATGAGCAAAGCTCATTACATGGACGGTAACAAAACCAAGTGTCCATGTGGTAATTGTCGCAATAGATGTTACGAAGAAGTGGTTACTATGACAGATCATTTGACCCGTAAGAGTTTCGTACGTGATTATGGACTGTGGTCATCGCAAGGTGAACTATATGCGAAAAGGCAGGCTGTGTTTGTTGCGGACGTTGCTACTTCTGCTTTTCATGAGGAAGCTGCAATGGATTTTGTCATCGAAGACGACGTAGGCTCTGTTGATTATGGAGACCTGCAGAACCTTGCACGAGAGATGGTGTATGATGTGGTGGGGCCTAATTTTGATCCGGAGGATCCTAATCCCGCGGTGAAGGAGTTCTATGATATGTTTAAGGATGCAGATACTGCTTTATATCCTAGTTGTGAAACTCATTTCGTACTGTCAGTGACGATGCGGTTGTTGAACATAAAGTCTGATTTTAACTTACCGCAAGATTGCTTTGATCGGATCACACAACTAATCAAGGAGGTGTTACCGAAGGAATCGAAAGAGCTTCCAAAAAATTTCTACATGTCAAAAATAATGGTCCGACAGCTGGGACTGGGGTACGAGAAGATAGATTGTTGTCATAACGAATACATGTTGTACTACAAGGAAGAACAAGGACATAGAAAGATGTAGTTTCTGTAATATGGATCGTTACAAGCCAGTTCGGAGAAAAGGAAAGTCAACTAGAAAACGACGTCCGTACAAGTATATGCATTACTTGTCGATCACGAAGCGCTTGCAGAGGATGTATGTCTCTGAATACATCAGATCACATGACGTGGCACAGCGAGGAACGCACAAAGGATGATGGAGAATTATCACATCCTTCGGATGGAGAGGCGTGGAAGCATTTTGATTTGTGTCATCCAGATTTTACTGCAGAGCCTAGAAATGTACGTTTGGCGCTATGTTCTGATGGCTTTGCCCCTTTCGGGCAGTCAGGATCTCAATACTCCCGTTGGCCGGTCATTCTCACCCCTTGCAATCTGCCACCATGGATGTGTATGAAGACTCCTTATATGTTCTTGACAGCTATCATATCTGGTCCCAAAAATTCGACGAAGAACATCGATATATATTTACAGCCGTTGGTGGATGAGTTGAAATAGCTGTGGGAGATCGACGTCATGACCTATAATATTTCTAGGAAAGTGACTTTTAGATGAGAGCTTCACTGATATGGATAATTAATATTTTTCTAGCATATGGAATGATGTCGGGATGAAGTACGCACGACACTATATCTTGTCCGATATGCATGGAAAAGAGTAAGGCGTTCTGCCTTAAGCATGGAGGAAAAACTTCTTTCTTTGATTGTCACCATCAATTTCTGTCCGTGACTCATCCTTGGAGAAAGAACAAGGACGCGTTCAGAGCTGGAAAGCAAGAATTTTCTCATCCGCATGCCAGATTGTTGGGATACGATATTTGGGAAGATGTAAAGGATTTGCCTACCATAATGGAAGATCCAATATCGAACAATCGTGTCGAGGGGTTCGGACACAACCATAACTGGACCAAGCAGAGTATCTTCAGGGACTTGCCTTATTGGAGAGATAATCTTATAAGGTATAATCTTGATGTCATGCATATTGAAAAAAATGTGTTCGATAATGTATTCAATATCGTTATGGATATTAAAGAAAAGACAAAGGACAATCCAAAAGCAAGACAAGACATAGCCGAGATATGTAAGCGTCCTCAACTAAACTTGATACAAAGGGGAGCTAGTGGACAACTAAGCCGATAGCGCAATACACATTGAGCAAGAAAGATAGATTAATAATCTGTAAGTGGATATCTACTTTAAGATTTTTCGATGGCTATGTGTTGAATTTGTCTCGATGCGTTGATCTCAATAACGTAAGCTAATGGGAATGAAGAGTCACGACTGCCACGTATTTATGGAAAGATTACTGCTCATTGCTGTGAGAGAGTTGTTTGCCTTCTGTTGTAGAAGCATGGAATTTCAGGACCAGAAATCCTATGCGCCAAACACTACATGCGCCAGGGAGCTCAGATGAAGTACTTGGCACTAGCAAAGCAAAAGAATAGACATTAAAAGAGGATTTTTATTCATATAAAAGTCTATTATATGTCTAAAAAAGAGCTATACAAAGGAGAATTTCTACAAAGAAAAGACCCTAAGTCTACAGCTAGGCGCAGCAACCACCATGCGCTCGTAAACAGGCACATCTCGCCATGCATTCTCAGCCAGGCGCATCCCTTCAGCAGCTCAGTTATGTGCATCCTCAGTTATGTGCATCCCTTCAGTGGCTCAGTTATGTGCATCCCTTCAGCAGCTCAGTTATGTGTCGCCCTTCAGCGTCCCAGTCATGCACATCATGAAGTGTCAGCATATGCGCCATCAAATGCTTCGACTAATGAAGCATTTATTGAGTAGAACGAGGGTGGCAATCAACCCTCTAGCTTCAAAAGAGCCTCGAAAGACTAAGGAAGACCGCAATCGAAACACGGCTAAAGGAGCAACTTTCGACCCAACCAGAATGGGCAACACCCACTCTAGCGGAAGGAGGAGCTCTCCCAAACCCCAAGGAAGATGATCGGAGCACCGCAATTCCGATCTGTGGCTCTTCCAGCATAACAGAGATGGGGCTCGAGCATCCCGATCTTTGGATGCAACAGGCACCTTCCGCCTACCTCAGAAGCCCTCGACTCCGACTTTTGGATGTAACAGTCACCTTCAAGTGCATCAATGAAAACAACACGTCGCATCTTCACCCTCGGGAGCATCTCGTCAACAGAATGTGCTCGAGCAAACAAGTTCATTTCGGGAGGACATGAGAGAACGAGAAGCAAACTCTCTCCATGCCACTATTTATAGGCCGGGCAAATCAAACCCATGCGCCAAGTGGCTGGCTCTCCGAATCCCGTGCAATGAATTTATATTAAATGGTGATGAACCTGATGCTTCGAATTCAGCCAAGTCAAGAACGGCTATTTAAAGCACTCGAAGAACGTAATAGTCGGGCCCATAAAGACGTATCATGCAAAAGGATGCACCGGCCAGACCGCACATCATACTGATGTGCCCATCAGCACCAAGCGCCATACGAGGATGCGCCCCATGCGTCCCCATGCGCCCAGTGGAACGCCGATCGATGTGCCCACTCAATAGCCCATCACCTGTCAAGAATATTAAATGCCGAAGTCTGACAGAGTTGGCAGCACGTCCCCCAAGGACTGAACAGTTGACAGCTTTTTCAGAAGACGAAGCATCACCGACGTCAGCATCATCATTGCTCCCCTCCGGCGGTTACAAGCCACGTGGCCGCCCAAACATCTCGCATGCTTCTCCGCAGCCATACGCCCAAATCTCTGCATGCGCCTCAAAAGCCATGCGCCTCAGACTTTTCTCTGATCCCTAAAGACAGAAGTAAAGTTACTTCTGAAGCCCCGTATGCGCCTCAAAAGCCATGCGCCCCGATTGGTTCGTGACTCCTAAAGGTTACGAGCCAAAGTCTCCTCATGCGCCCAATTCTAGGCGCATCCTATCAGATCACTCCCCACCAAATCTGAGATCTTCGAGCCATGGACCTACGACACGCGTCCTTTGACTTGATTCAGCCTATGAAGGGGTGCTAATCACCCAAGATCTCAGCAACTGAAAGATCTTCTCCATTGCTACGTGTCAGCTCGGCCGCATCCCACAAAGGCAACAGGAAGGGTTCAACTCCTCAATGAGAGCGCATCGCCCATGCGCCTCCATCAGCAACCACCACGTGGCGTCCCCGCGTACAGGCGCATCCTGTATATGCGCGCATGAGCAGCCAGCCTGCAAGACTATAAATAGAGGGATCATTTCCTTCTTCCACACACATCGCACAACCACCGACATACATATACAGAGAGACAGATACAGACACTCAACGTCTTCTTCCTCTCTGCAAGCTCCAGCACCCAGAGCAACCTAGACCTTCAGAGAACTGAGAACCGTCGTCAGATCGTCAACGGAGTCAATGCATTACCACTCGCTCCATCGACACAAGGGACCCAGATAAACAAAAGTGTACTCCTAGGACTACGTCTAAGTCCTACATTGTAACACTGTTCTGTTTGTAATTGAAATTTACAGTCAAAAGATTTTAATGGCAAACAAGCTAGTGACTCTGCTAGGGACCTCTTTCTCCTCCATCGAGAAAGCTGTGTCACAATCCGACGATGTGAAGGTGGGCTCCTCCCACAAGACGCTGGTCGTACGCTTCAATCGACAGGCGTATGATGAGTTCATCTCTGAAGGCAGTGTGAGTCCTTCGAAGCGGCTGCCGAAGCCGAAGAAGACTCGCCAAGTCTGGGTGCGCAAGGTCGACGCCTCCGGCACCACCACTGAAGGGGATGCGCCAATGCAGCCTTCCCTTCCCGCTGATGTCCTCAGCAACCAAGATGCGCCCACCGGTGCAGCGCATCTCTCGGGAAAACGTACGGCTGACCACATCCCCCAGCCATCTCCCTCTCAGGCGAGGAAGATGCATCGACGGAGCAAGGGTGCAGCTAATGCCCTGCGCATCACCTCTGATGCGCCACAGAAGGTCTCTGTCTTTGACAGACTCACTCGCTGTAGTGGCGAGAAGAATTTGGATTCTGAGTACTATGCGCCCCAACGGGCTAGTACGAAGAAGTCCAAGGCAGCACGGGCCATGCGCCTCAAACGTGCTATGCCGGCAGCAAACCAGAAGCATGTGCTCACAATCATGCGCGCTGCTGATGGTAAGCTGTATAAGGTCGACTCGGGTGCTTCTGTGCCGAAAATGAGTCGACCTTCCAAGTCCTTGTCTCACTTGGGTGCATCTGTTGCGTTCGCAACCAAGTCGAGCAAGGCAAACCCCGTGGTCTTGAACTCCCGCGCCTCTACTGGTTGTGCGTCTGAGGTTCATTCAAGTCACTGTAAATGTTGTTCCCCTGCTACTGATCTGAACGCCTATTTGGTGTTGGATCAGGGGGCGCAGCATTCACTTGACCACCCATGTGCTTGGCCTTGCCATGCGCCTGATGGGGGTGCGAAGGTGGCACTCTCCTCCAACGATCTGCGTAACGTGATCACTCACAAACGCCGATCAGGAGAGTCGATTGACAAGCACAATGCGCCCCTCACAGGGCACACTTGTGCTGTAGTCACCATCAACTACTGTTGCAAGGCAGCAGTTCTACCAAGACAGTCGGTGTTCCAGCGGCTGCAATCATCAACACCCCTCCGACGTCGCCTCGGGAAGAAGGTGTCAATAAAAGAGAAGCCAGAACTAAAGGTTGCTTCATGAAACGTAATCTTTAACTTCTCGTCAGTCCGAAAGGCGACTGGCAATTCCTCGTCCTCGTCCAAGAGCCAGCCGAGGAAAACCAAGACAACTGTCCCATCCTCCGGAGTGTTTGAAGGCACTCGGGGGAGAAAGATGATCTTTGAGGAAGCTGGGGGTAGTCAAGCCCTTGTTGATCCTCCTTCTGAAGATGAAGATGTCCTCCAGAGCACAGCTGGGGTGGAAGTCAACCTCCTGGATATAGCTGGGGGTAGTCTAGCCCCTGTGGATCTGCGACTCGAAGACGAAGAAGTCCTCCAAGGCAGAACTGGGGGTAATCAGGCCCTTGCGGATACTTCTCCCGAAGACGAGGGTGTCCTCCAAAATATAGTTAGGGGTAGCCAGGACGAAGCTTCAGGAGAGGCAACTCCCCTACAAGAGAGCGAGGCCGAGAGTGAAGCCTCAACTGATCCATCCGACTCTAGCCGTGTCATGACAGTATACATGACTGGGGGTGATACCGAGCCTGATGCGCCGCCAACAGACCTCGTCCAGCGCGTGGATACCCTGGAGGGAGGACTCAAAACCCTCTCTGCCTCCATGTAAACACTGACTCAAGCAGTATTTGAGATACGGTCAGCTTTGGCCAGGGCACCTTCTACCGGTCCTGACCCAGGGGCCAATGGAGAATCAAGTGTACCCCTTCAACGGGTATCCTTGGATACGGATCGTCGCGAAGCACCTCGAACGTCGGAGCCATCAAATGCTTAACTCCAGACTGTACCACCTTTCCCGACTCCCAGCTCCACGGAAGACGTGGTGGAGATGATCAGGGACTTGCGCGAGCACTTTGAGTCCAAGAATAGACAAGAGGAACGCCAAAAGATGGGCATCCCCCAACCTTATCCCCTCGAATGGAACAAAGTGGTTTATCCTCCTAAGTATAAACCACAAACATTGATGCCGTACGATGGGAAGGACTCTCCGCGTCGCTATCCGACTTACTTCCAGTCCCAAACGGGACATCTTCCGAAGGAGGATGCACTACTCACCAGCATATTTGTCGGGGCACTGAAAGGAGTGGCATACGACTGGTACTGCAGCCTCCCCGATAACTCTATATCTTCCTTCGACGACTTGACGCGTCTCTTCCTCGACCGTTTCTATGACGGCGGGAAGGACATGACAATGGCGTCCCTCATAGAGATATGCCAAAAAGAGAAGGAAATAGTTCGAGTATTCATCGAACGCTTCCGACAGGCGTGCTTCAGACTGCCCCCGGGCATGCCAGAACATGCACTCCTCTCCTCCTGCAGCATGAACATGCTGCCTGCAGTCAAACTCTGGCTCAACTCTACTCCTCCTTCCGACTGGAGTTCCTTGACCATCGAAGCCGAAGCAGCAGAAAAGAAGGCGTCCAATGCTCGCCTTCTGGGAGTTAGTTTCCCTGCCTTTGAGGACAAGGGGAAACGGCCTGCAGCCAATAACCCTGGACGAGAGACGAAGGGGAAACATGCATTGACTGTCAATGCCTCAAAAGGTGCATCAGCGCCTACTCAGAAGCCTCCACTTGTACCAAGGCCAAAGGAGGTTTTTTCTTTCAATGATGAAGACACCCTGCAACTCTTCGAGATACTGAAGCAGGGTGACAAGATCAAGTTGCCGGACCTGAAGCATCCCGACGAGGTTGGGAAAGTGGACAATCCGAGGTACTGTCACTACCATCGGTTTGTCGGACATCCAACTAAGGGTTGCTATGTCCTCAAAAACTACATCCAGCGTATGATCAATGCGGATGTTATCTCCGTCGACTACGAGGAGGAAAACGGTCTCGGCCAACCTGCTGTCACTTCAATTTGGCACCTTGCCGCCAACCAAAACACAAGATGGCGTCGTCCCCATCCCTAAGGCACAATGGAGGTGGTTAACTTACCACCTACTCGTGACAACGTGAGTGGACTCATCCCACTCACCACATTTCGGGGAGAGGTCTTCTGGGTTCACCCTGATCTCGTCTCCGAGGTTACTCAACCGGAGGTACGCTCTGCCTCCAAAACTAAGGGCAGGAAGATCAAGTCTTGCCGTATGGTCTCTTCCTCTGCGGAAGAGGCACTTCCTGTACAGACGCATTCACATCAGAACGCCTAACCTGATGAAGTTGCCGTCGAGGTGGTGCCTTCTTGCATCGTCCCTGCTGCCCAGGAAGAGGGCCCATCTAAGCCCCCAGCAGCCAATAAGCAGAAGCATGTAGAGGCCCGTTTCGATAAGCCTCTGCGAAAGGAGAATGCTTCGGGGCTAGCCAAGCCCCACAACTTCGACATACTGGCGCAACTTGCCAGTACTCCTGCCCGCCTATCTCTGTTTGAGCTTCTTCGCCTTTCCAAGGACACTCGTGAAGCTCTCTGTGAAGCCCTGAAGGATGCTGAGTCCTTCATCAGTCAGGTCAAGCAGCCTGAGGATACTCCGACTACATGTGCACACTGTCATTGTGCGGATGAAGTTATCTCCAACATAACCTTCACCCAACAAGACATGCTGCTCAAGCACAACCGACACAACAGGCCGGTGTCTTATACAGGGTATATCGGTTCAGTCAAGGTGAAGCAGACTCAGATCGATCCGGGGTCTTCCCTTATCATCATTCCGAAGATGCTGCTCTCAACACTGGGGATCCCAATGTACCGACTGGCGCCTTCCAACACAACAATCAGTGGCTTCAATGCTAAAAGCGAGCTGCTGGGCAAAATATGGCTAAAGTGCCATATCGGTAACCTCAGAACCGAGGTGACTTGCTATGTCGTGGATGCCGACGTCAACTACAATCTCCTACTGGGTCGGCCATGGCTGTATGAGTACATGGTGGTACCATCAACACTCTACCAATGTATGAAATACGTGTCCACCAATGACATCATCCGGACAGAGTTCGCGAACATTGACCCTTTCAAGGGGGTTGAAGCCTACTTCACTGATTCCACCTTGTACAAGTCACCTGACGAGGAGGAAGCCAATGATGCTGATGATGAAGCAGAAACGGCAGCAGAGACCGACATGGAGCCAGAGATGATTCCCGACGCTCCTTTAAGAATCCAACTCAAAGGAAAGCCGCCTCAGACGTTGACTCCCATGAACATCAAGCTACTTGGAAAAGCACCAACTGCTCCAGGTAGAACACCTACTGAAGCTCCCTTGAAGATACGGCTCAAGGGAAAGCTACCTCAAACATCGGCTCCCCTTGTGGCAAAACTACAAGGGATGGCACCAATTACCGAAGGCGCAGTTGAGGCACCTCTGAAGGTGCGTCTTAAGGGCAAACTGCCGCAATCATCTGTCTCATCCAAGCTGCCGGAGAAGGCCCACATAGTCCTCTTGGACCCCAAGATCAAAACTGTAGTGGACTCTCCTGATCCAACCCCAGTACTCACAGATGAAGAGCTAGGGGAATATATCTCTGCTGATGTAGATGCACCCTCTCTGGACAATGTAATCCCGCGGGATAAAATCTCGTATTTCATCAATAATAGAGTGTCTTTTAATTATTCTAGTCTTCCACATTGGAATGCCATGTATACATTAGATAACGCTCTACGGTCGTTGCAAATACAAATAACGACCGTCCATCACGTAAATCGAGTAGTCCCGTCCCAAGGGGTCTGTTTTGTAGTCCTACCGCAGAATCGAGACGAAGAATCCATCATCTTCGGCAAAGTCGAGCGTCATCAAGACCTCCCGTCACTCGAGCAAGAACCAGATACCGGCAGAATACAAGTCTATCAGTACGCGGACAAGGCAAAGTACCTCATCCAAAAGATGGATTACGACCTAAAAAGCAACAAAGGCCTGAACTACGGCAAGGGTCGACGTCTTCCTCTCCGGCTTCTAACACCTAAAGGAAAGCCGCAGGACTACTATCATCGAACTCGACGGGGGGTGGGCTATGTCACGCCGCCGTCAACACCAGAGAGTTCGAAGGCAGAAGAAGTAGAACATTCTCACTCGTCCGAAGCATCAACTTGGGATTCCGATACCAGTATCGGCTCAGTCTTCAAGAGAGTGCTACCAGCTAACATGATATCTGCACAATCTCAAGAAGATGAAAGCGAAGACCAAACGCCAGAATTTTTCGAAGAAGAACCCTGGGCTCAACACCTAGGAGAACAGTGGGAGTCTCATTTTGAATTACGCGAACCCTCTACCGAAGACGAAGTCGAGCAGATCGACCTTGGGGATGGATCTTCTTCCAAACCCATCTTCATCAGCAAAAGTCTAAAAGAAGAAGATCGGGGATCTTTAATCCAGCTGGCTAAAGAATATATCGATGTCTTCGCCTGGAGCTACGAAGATATGCCGGGACTTGATTCCCAGATCGCGATACATAGGCTTAACATCTTACCTGATGCCAAGCCTATAAAGCAACAACAACGACGTTTTCGTCCTGACATCATGAATGCTATCGATCAGGAAGTAGACAAACTCCTGACCAGCAGATTTATTCGTGAAGAAAAACACCCGGATTGGGTGGCCAACGTTGTCCCTGTCATCAAAAAGAATGTGAAGATACGAGTCTGTATCGACTTCAGGGATCTCAACACTGCTTGCCCGAAGGACGAGTTCCCGCTTCTAATCACCGACGTGATGATCGACAACACATGTGGCTTTGAACGCATGTCCTTCATGGACGGGTATTCGGGCTACAACTAGATCAAGATGTTCCTCGATGATGCAAAACACACGTCATTCAGGACTCCGAAGGGGGTTTTCTGCTACACAGTGATGCCCTTCGGCTTGAAGAACGATGGTGCTATATACCAACGAGCTATGAGTACCATCTTCTATCAACATCTGCGCAAGACAGTCGAATGCTATATTGATGACATCGCGGTCAAGAGTCGTCTCAAAGGAGATCACCTACAAGACCTCAAGACAGTCTTCAATCTCATGCGAGCGCATCAACTCAAGATGAACCCCGCTAAATCCTTCCTAGGGGTTTCTAACGGAAAGTTCTTGGGCTTCATTATCACGGCAAAAGGCATTCATGTCGATCCTGAGAAGACCAAAGCTATCCTTGACATGGACCCTCCGAAGAACCTCCGAGAACTTCGAGGCCTGCAAGGGAGTCTGGCACACATTCGAAGGTTTATAGCAAACTTTTTCGGAAAATGTCAACCCTTCACCCAGCTCATGAAGAAGGGAGTCTCCAACATCTGGACAGAAGAATGCCAGAAAGCTTTCGATGATATCAAAGCTTACCTGACAAGCCCTCCAGTCCTGGTGGCACCCGTCGCAGACAAACCATTTCTCCTCAACGTCCGTGACATGGATCATTCCCTCGACGCTTTGTTGGCTCAGGACAATGATGCAGGCTACGAGCAAGCTATCTACTACCTTAGTAGAACAATGATCGGGGCTGAACATCGGTACAACCCCGTTGAAAAGGAGTGTTTGGCTTTGGTGTTCGCCATCCAGAAGACTCGCCATTATGTTTCGGGCCAGACAATTCATGTCATCTCCCGAGTCAATCCACTCAGGGTTCTCATGACGAAGCCAGGATCATTGAACTCCCGACTAGCTACATGGGCAATCATGTTGACGCCGTATAACACGGTGTTCGTTCCACAAAAAGCCGTCAAGGGTCAAGCTCTAGCCGACTTTTTAGCCGCGTACCCCATTCCGGAGTCCTCCAAACTCAATAAAAACATCCCGTATGAGGTCCAAGAATCAAACGTTACCGAAGAAAACTCCGTATGGCGGATGTTTTTCGATGGCACTTCAAGAGTAGGCCCCAAAGGCCAAATCATCACCGGAGTGGGGGTAGTCTTAGTCTCCACCGATCAGCTGGTCATCTAGCGTACTTACTCCCTTTCGAAGCCGTGCTCCAACAATGTTGCCGAGTACAATGCTCTCATCATGGGACTCCAGCTGGCACAACAGCTGGGGATGGATCATCTGGAAGCTTACGGCGACTCAAAACTCGTCGTTAATCAAATCCGAGGGCAGTACGAAGTTTGCCATGAAGATCTGGTCCATGAAGCTGCATTGAATATTATTTCAACCTTCACTAAGTTCTTCATAGAACACGTACCTCGGTTACAAAACCTGGAGGCTGACGCTCTAGCTGGCCTCACAGCTTTATTGGCAGCCCCCCTCAGAACTCAACACTACGTCACGGTAGTAGGACGAGACTTGGTCTGTCCTAAAAACAACCTATGCTCACAAATGGCCCATGCCATGACGACAAGTGCCGGTGTTAATGTCCGAGACTGGAGGTTCCCGTTTATCAACTTCGTTGTCTATGGAATTCTCCCAGAAGACCCGAAAGAAGCCGTCTCAGTCAGAAGGTGTTCCCTTCGGTTTATTATGATACAGCTACTAAAATGCTGTACCGACGTTCCTACGATGGACTTCTCCTTCGATGTCTATCCAACGAAGAAGCAGCCGAAGCCCTTCGAGAAGCTCATGACGGAACTTGTGGGGCTCATCAACCTGGGCCTAGGTTGCAGGATCGATTGCGACGCATAGGCTACTATTGGCCAACCATGGCAGCCGACGCTGTCGACTATGCTAAGAAGTGCCATGCTTGCCAACTCCATGCCGACTTCATCCATACACCGTCGGAACCACTACATCCTACGGTCTCCTCTTGGCCCTTCGAAGCTTGGGGAATGGACATTGTAGGACCTATCACCCCTCCTTCATCGAGGGGACACCGCTTCATCCTGGCTATCACTGACTACTTCTCCAAATGGGCGGAAGCAGTCCCACTGGCGGAAGTGAAAAGCTCTAGGGTGATCAGCTTCTTCAAGCATCATGTCATATACCGTTTTGGGGTACCCCGTAGGATTATCCATGACAACGGTCCACAGTTCATTAGCCATGTTTTCAGCAGATTCTGTAACAAGAATCACATTCAGAACGTGGCATCAACCACCTACAATCCGGCAGCAAACGGATTGGCCGAGGCGTTTAACAAGACTATCGTCAAGCTACTCAAAAAGGTCGTGTCATCCAACAAACGCGACTGGGACGAAAAGCTCGGCAAATGCCTTTGGGCCTACCGCACAACAGTACGGACCCCGACGGGCAACACACCATTCTTCCTGGTCTACGGGAACGAAGTGGTACTGTCTCTCGAGATCCAGATACCCTCACTCCGTGTAGCAATCACAAATCAACTCACAGAAGAAGACAATCAATGTCGCCATCTGCGAGAATTGGAGGCACTTGACGAAAAACGTCTCCTAGCTCAACAACGCATCGAACTCTATCAAGCCCGTATATCACAGGCTTTCAACAAGAAGGTCAAGCAGAGGACTTTCCAAGTAGGCGACCTGGTTCTGGCAGTCAGGAGGCCGATGGTGTTGACTCACAAGACACCAGGAAAGTTCGAGCCCAAGTGGGAGGGACCTTTCATCATAGAGACGGTATACTCAAACGGTGCTTACCGCCTCGCCAAACCCAATAGGGACTTGTTCATGATGCCCATCAACAATAAGTTCCTAAAGAAGTACTACTCTTGACATCTTTCATACATGTACTTCCATCTCCACCCAATAAGGGAGTCTGTGGACCCAATCATCGGGGCTCACATACAATTCCTTACGCTTCTGGAACCCAGCTGTTCCGTGGCATTCTCTAGCAGAAGAACAACCACGTCCACATTACCTCTGAGTTGTTCCCCTACAAAGCGGGATCTTACACTCCGTAAGACTACGCTACCCTACCATGTTTACCACGACCACATTACCTCTGAGTAAACATCCTATACAGACAACCCCTGCGTTACCGTACTTTTATCGCAGAACTTCCACGTCCACATTACCTCTGAGTAGTTTCGCGTATCCCCCAGAGTCATTCCTACCACGTCCATAACACCTCTGAGTAGGAAGATTCTATCATTGGAATCACATATTTGTCACGTCCACATCACCTCTGAGCAAACATGTCGGTTCTCTCATACTTATTATCTGTACCTAAAAACCAAGGTACGCAAAAGATAATAGGTCCACACAAATAATCAAGTTCATGACAGCAAAAATGAACGCACCACCAAAAACTCTGTATTCATTATTCAAAAGTAAAGGATTACACCCCCAGCAAGAGTTGCAAATTACAAAAAAAAGAGTATAATCCCTAAACATCCCCGGGGTTGGCCGAAAGCTCTTCAATCCGACGCCTCAAGTCTGTTGCCCGAGTCTCTACGGTCGCCAGGACCCAGCGTTCGGCTTCTTGACACATCGTTTCTATGGCCTCAGGAGAAATGTCATCCTCATGCTTCTCGTCTAACTGTTGCCGCTGCTGAGCCAGGGTAAGAGCCCGGCGGGTGAAAGCTGCTTCCTCCTTCTTCGATGCTACATGTTCAGCCTGGACTCGCTCAGCATCTAATAAAAGTTGGTCCCGCTGGTCACCAAGGAGGCGAATCTTGGCATCAACCTCCGCTATACTAGTGTCCAACGCAACTCGTAACTCCACCTTCTCCTGCGTGGACTGAGATAAACTCTCCACCGCAGCCTCAGTTTCAGCTACCTCGCGTTCCCAGACACCCACGGTGGCCTGATAAGAGGACTCAGTCTCAGCGATCAACTTCTCCTTTTCTGCGTCTATCAGGGCGGAGAGATCATTTCGCTGGATACACTGAAACTCGGAAAGTAGCTGGTCCAGCTCGGCCACCGAGGCCTCCAGAATCTCGGCCATATGATCATGGCCCTGGTGGGAACGTATCAGACTGATGTGAGGGAGTGCCAGGGTTTTTGCCGTCGCAAAACTCCCATTGGTATCCATCACTGCCGATACGCCTCTCTGCAGCATCTTATACACCGCCTCAATAATAAACTTCACATACTCATCTGCATCCGCCAGCACCTGCGGCGTCATAGCAGGAGTTGGAGGAGCTGCTCTAGACAGCGGACCGGAAGAAGGCCCGCCAACGTCAATCTGCGAGGCTGAAACCTCGGCATCAACGGACTCTTCCTCAACAGGGACTTGACTATTTGCCCGAGGAGCCAAAAGAACAGAAGGAGCCGAGAGAGGCATCGATATCGTACCCCAAGTAGAAGGAGCAACAGAGGGTTCTAGCAAACCCTTACCCTTCTCAAGCTCGAAGGGACCACCGACGATAGCGGCTACCTCATCCGTCCCCAACACATTATCAGCAGGCCGTACGAGACATTCCGCCTCCGACAGAGCAGTGAGATCAGCACTTGTCTCATGACTCGACTCCTTTGGAGTCAGGATCGGCGAACGAGTCTCATTTTCACCATCAAATCCCTCTATAGGGATAGAATCTGTCGCTGTCTCCCGGTCGGGAGCCACCTCAGCCTCCGCTGCTGAGCCTGGGGTAGGACTCGGCAACGCTACCGCCGGCCTCCCCTCATCATGACAAGGAGGAGAATCAACCCTCTCCTCTGTTTCAATCACGTCTGTTGCCCCCGCAACAGACTCACGCATCTCAGGAGGAACGTCATCGAAGACGACGAACTCCACTCCACTTCCTCATCTGGAAGCCCCACGTCCGCTGGACCCTCAACGTCCAAGGCCCCCACGGCGGCTTGCACCATCCCGGGAACTGCTTCAACCTCAGCTTCCCTTCCAACATAATCTGGAGATACTAAAATCTCCGCCGGAACGACATTGTCAGGATTCTCCCCCACGGGAGACATTACAATCGGAGGAATGCGCTCATCAGAAGAGCTTGCCACCTCCTTCGGTTTACTGACGCCCGGTTTCGAAGCCCGGGTCTTCTTCTTCAACGATTCCTACAAAAGGAAAGCATATATCACAAAAATGACAGAAGGAGCCAGATTATGGAAAATGTCTTTACCTCAACAGGAACTGATTCCATTGGCGTTACAGGCGGCACTCCTGTAGCCTTTGTAGTCGTCATTTTTCTCGGCCTTTTTGGTACAAAAAAATCGGCTTCTGCGTCAGCCCGCCTCTTCCCAGCAGGGGGATCTTCCTGAATACCTCCCGTTGATGCTACAGCAGCAGCCCGATATCCCGCCAACTCTGGTGGACGATATGACCAAGCCGCCACCAACATGTTCTTCGTAGCCTCTAGCTGAGTTCCAATGATGAAATTGGTCTCCCTATCATAATCAGGAGGCACAGTATTTAGGTACAATACAGCTTAACGGCCGAATACAAGATCTGTGGCCGAGGGTTGCGAACTGGCGTATTGAAACGAACACCAGTGCACCCGGCATTGTAATATTGCCAACCCCGGGCTCCATCCAGTAAACTCCCAACAAAACCCAGACTGCTGCTGGGGTTCCGTAACATTAACTGGGTGTAACCAAACTGTCGAGCAAACCGGCTTGGCAGATATGGCTCCAAATAACACTTATTTTGGTTGTGGTAGACCAAGTGGGAAGGCCGAATACTCTGCAACCAACGAAATCCCTATTTCGGCAGAGTGATCGCATCCTCACCAGAGTCCTTCAAATCTTGGTCAGCCTCGAAATCTTTGAAGATAGGACTGACCTTGACGATCTCTCACCCCTGAAGATAAGACAAGACTCTCCTGCAGACAGGGATGCCGGTATACAACCACTTCCTCTTGTAGAAGCGACGGATAAAGGCGTCGCCTTCAACGTGATCCTCTTCAGGACCTGGACTCATCACGTTCGGGTGATGCAGAATCAACCATCCCATCAGATAATAGAATGGTAGCTCGGCCCGGAAAAGTTGTCGTTCCTACCTCTCCCATGGATCACATCATCAGCAAAAGTCCTCAAGCCCCGCAACAGGTTACACACCATCGCGGGGAGGAGAGCCAAACGGCGACCAAAAACCAATTTCACTGCTGGCAAAATGAGATTTCGGTTTACCCTCTCCACAGAGCCAGATCCGCCCGAGAACACACAATTCCGGAGCCATATCATCAAGTATGCAGTCAATACTGCCTTGGATGACATCCGGTGCACACAGTGCCAGAAACAGCTGTACGCATCTTCGCCACTCTCATTTGAACGGAGGGGGCCTCTCATCTAGTTGGCTCATTTCGGAAGTTACTTCCGCGGGTTTCAACCCCTGCGGAGTCGTAAACCGGATCTTTGACGAGTCCGGCAAATCCTGCTTGAAGACGTAATCCCTCCAAGCAGT
Source organism: Iris pallida (assembly GCA_029216955.1). Taxonomy (NCBI): domain Eukaryota; kingdom Viridiplantae; phylum Streptophyta; class Magnoliopsida; order Asparagales; family Iridaceae; genus Iris; species Iris pallida. Next base: position 176,288 of record JANAVB010032619.1, on the reverse strand, counting down.
TACATGAGGCTGAGACTTGCCTTTGTCCTTCCGTTGCATCAGATAATGATGGCTCGCCACCTCTTTGAAAACAGCCATTATCTCCGGGTCCTTCCTTTCCAGAACGACGATCTCTTCGTTTGAGGGAAAATATTCCTCGTACGGTTCCGAGCCCCAGGGAAGCTTGGACACTTCGTACATCTCATGGAGGGCCAGTCCCAACTCCTCCACTGGAGTAAAAAAAGTGCCAGTCTGGGTATTGAACGTTTCTAAGAGCGCAAGAAACATATGCTTATTGAGATCAACGCCGGCCTGTGTGGCACGGATAGCGGCCGTCAGCCCAATCTCTTTAAGCTCAGCCTTGAACTTCGATAACACCCAAAGGGTCAACTCGTCCCACTTCAGCACGTGGTGACACCAACCTTCAACCCTAAAGCCACCTTTCGGATACATAACCTTTGATGTTAGCATCCGATTTGCAATGGTTGAAGCACTAAAGGCAAAGGTGTCATTAGGGACCTCATTATAAAGGCTCCCAGGACGCAAAGTTCGGCAACTGAATGAGGGACCGGCTCGCGAGGCGGCCAAGGTATTCCTTTGATTCGAAGTAACGTCAATCGAAAGAGTACCCCCCACTGCCCCTCCTTGAGAAGGAGTAAGTTCCCATGACATCCTTCTCTTGGAAGCTAAACGGTAGAACGCCGTCAGCGACAATTAGCGTTCAAGTTGTCGCATGTACAGAACCATCCCCTTCGCAGAGAAGAACCAGTCTTCTTTGATCTTCACTATCTTCGCCTCGGTGGAGATCAGTCGGTCACCGAACAGAAAGGCAGATTTCAAGAAGGTCACATCCTCGGACTCAGCAGATTCCAGCTTGCCGCTCTCCATCATACTTTGGAGGAAAACAAGCGACTGATTCTGGATTTGCAGCATTATCTCGGAAGGCTAATTCAGTAGGATAGCAGCTTTTGCGGGGTTAATAACTTCTTCGTCGAATTCAACTCCCATTTAATAAAGAGAAGCATCCAGAAGGACTTTATTCAGCAAAGGGATAGTCATCGACACTGACACAGCAAAAACAAAAAGTCAGGCAAGAAGCTTTAAGAAGACAAAGTGTGTCAAGCAGCCTGGCGCATCATCAGGGTTTAAACCCATGCGCATCAGCATTGTAGCCTGGCGCATCATCAGGGTTTAAACCCATGCGCGTCAGCATTGGAGCTTCGGTGCATCATCAGGGTCTAAACCCATGCGTGTTCGCGGTGAAGCTTCGGCGCATCATCAGGGTGTAAACCCATACGCATTAGCAGTAAAACCATGGCGCATAATCAGGGCCTAAACCCATGCGCGTCGACGGAATAGCATCGGCACATCATCAGGATAGAAGTCTATGTGCGTCGGCGGCAAAGAGTTAGGGCACAACACTCAGCCATGTGCTCCAAACTCGTCTAAAAAGGTTGAAAGATGACACCTACCCGTCACCACAGGCCGAACGTCGGTCGGAGTCACAATGGTGACAGGAACGTCCTCCTCGACGAACTCCGCAGGCTTCTTTCCCTTGCCAGCACCGCCACGATGAGTCTTGGGAGCCATTTCTTGAAAGAAAAAAGTTAGGGTTTTTCAAAAAAAGAACTCTAAAAAAGAAAGCAAAGAGAGGAAGAACTCTCTCTCTCTCTCCCTCTCATGCCTATTTATAGGCTCAGTCGCACGCGTGAACCGATAAAGTGTGACCTCAGCCGCCGCCTCGGGTTCTGTGAGGGGATAACTGCAAATAAATCTAAAAAGATCATCATGAATCTTCTTGGTTATCGAAGCGTTATCATTTACATTAACTGAGAGGAGCATGCGCCCCATCACTGATGCGCGGAGTAATCATGCACCCGAATAATCATGCGCCCCGTAGAAGATGCCACCATGCTTCTTATTCAAAGTATTCCAAAACTTGACAAAAAGTTTTGAAAACTTTGAAGGGGGTCTTATAGAAGTATGGAATTTCAGGACCAGAAATCCTATGCGCCAAACACTACATGCGTCAGGGAGCTCAGATGAAGTACTTGGCACAGCAAAGCAAAAGAATAAACATTAAAAGAGGATTTTTATTCATATAAAAGTCTGTTATATGTCTAAAAAAGAGCTATACAAAGGAGAATTTCTACAAAGAAAAGATCCTAAGTCTACAGCTAGGCGCAGCAACCACCATGCGCTCGCAAACAGGCGCATCTCGCCATGCATTCTCAGCCAGGCGCATCCCTTCAGCAGCTCAGTTATGTACATCCTCAGTTATGTGCATCCCTTTAGCGGCTCAGTTATATGCATCCCTTCAGCAGCTCAGTTATGTGTCGCCCTTCAGCGTCCCAGTCAGGCGCACCATAAAGTGTCAGCATATGCGCCATCAAATGCTTCGACTAATGAAGCATTTATTGAGCAGAACGAGGGTGGCAATCAACCCTCTAGCTTCGAAAGAGCCTCCAAAGACCAAGGAAGACCGCAATAGAAACACGGCTAAAGGAGCAGCTTTCGACCCAACCAGAATGGGCAACACCCACTCTAGCGGGAGGAGGAGCTCTTCCAAACCCCAAGGAAGATGATCGGAGCACCGCAATTCCAATCTGCGGCTCTTCTAGCATAACGGAGATGGGGCTCGAGCATCCCGATCTTTGGGTGCAACAGGCACCTTTCGTCTACCTCAGAAGCCCTCGACTCTGACTTTTGGATGTAACAGTCACCTTCAAGTGCATCAATAAAAATAACGTGTCGCATCTTCACCCTCGGGAGCATCTCGTTAACAGAATGTGCTCGAGCAAACAAGTTCATTTCGGGAGGACGTGAGAGAACGAGAAGCAAACTCTCTCCATGCCACTATTTATAGGCCGGGCAAATCAAACCCATGCGCCAAGTGGCTGGCTCTCCGAATCCGGTACAATAAATTTGCATTAAATGGTGATGAACCTGACGCTTCGAAATCAGCCAAGTCAAGAACGGCTATTTAAAGCACTCGAAGAACGTAACAGTTGGGCCCATAAAGACGTATCATGCAAAAGGATGCGCCGGCCAGACCGCGCATCATACTGATGCGCCCATCAGCAACAAGCGCCATACGAGGATGTGCCTCATGCGTCCCCATATGGCTAGTAGAACGCTGATAGATGCGCCCACTCAACTGCCCATCATCTGTCAAGAACATTAAATGCCGAAGTCTGACAGAGTTGGCAGTACGTCCCCCGAGGACTGAACAGTTGACAGCTTTTTTAGAAGACGAAGCGTCACCGACGTCAGCATCATCATTGCTCCCCTCCGGCGGTTACAAGCTACGTGGCCGCCCAACCATCTCGCATGCGCCTTCGCAGCCATGCGCCCAAATCTCTGCATGCGCCTCAAAAGCCATGTGCCTCAGACTTTTCTCTGATCCCTAAAGACAGATGTAAAGTCACTACTGAAGCCCCGCATGTGCCTCAAAAGCCATGCGCCCTGACTGGTTCGTGACTCCTAAAGGTTACAAGCCAAAGTCTCCTCATGCGCCCAATTCCAGGCACATCCTATCAGATCACTCCCCACCAAATCCGAGATATTCGAGCCATGGACCTACGACACGCATTCTTTGACTTGATTCAGCCTATGAAGGGGTGCTAATCACCCAAGATCTCAGCAACTGAAAGATCTTCTCTATTGCTACGTGTCAGCTCGGCCGCAGCCCACAAAGGTAATAGGAAGGGTTCAACTCCTCAACGAGAGCGCATCGCCCATGCGCCTCTATCAGTAACCACCATATGGCGTCCCCGCGTACAGGCGTATCCTGCATATACGCGCATGAGCAGCCAGCCTGTAAGACTATAAATAGAGGGATCATTTCCTTCTTCCACACACATCGTACAACTACCGACATACATATACAGAGAGGCAGATACAGACACTCAATGTCTTCTTCCACTCTGCAAGCTCCAGCACCCAGAGCAACTTAGACCTTCAGAGAACCGAGAACCATCGTCAGATCGTCAACGGAGTTAACGCATTACCACTCGCTCCATCAGCACAAGGGACCCAGATAAATAAGTGTACTTCTAGGACTACGTCTAATTCCTACATTGTAACACTGTTCTGTTTGTAATTGAAATTTACAATCAAAAGATTTTAATGGCAAACACCCATTACTTTGAGAGAGTTGTTGCCTTCTGTTGTATGGGTTCCGTTGGCCGAGCTATTTATATTCTTCAGGGACATTTGTTCAACTAAGCTGTGGGTGCAACATATGGTTGAACTTGAGGAGAAGATTGTCTTAACAATTTACAAGCTGAAGAAAATATTTCCATCGAACTTCTTCGACAGCATAGAGCATCTACCGATTCATCTACCATACGAAGCCCATGTCGGTGCATCTGTTTATTATCGATGGATGTACCCATTTGAAAGGTAAACAAACATCGATATAAATTAAGTAGATTTTATAATTCATTGTTAATTTAAGATAATTTGTCTCTCTAGGAACCTACACCATCTAAAGAAGAAAGTTTGCAACAAGGCTCATATAGAGGCTTCGATATACGAAGCATATCTTATCGAGGAGGTATCAAACTTTTGCTCTATTTATTTTGATACTCATGACCAGACAAATTGAAATAGACCTCCAAGGAATGATGAAGATGTTGAGGATGGAGGCATATTCAATGTAAGGGGCAAGCCTATTGGGGCTAGTAATAAAGGTGGTTGACTGACGATGAGTTTGAAGCAGCTTGCCCATATGTCTTGTTAAATTGTGACATACAAGAAGTGAGAGATTTGGAGAAGTAAGTGACTACACTTACACTCGTTATAATCTCTAATTTTGTGAAGGAAATATACTGACTCATTATTATTCTATCTATCAGTGTATTTAGAGATGAAGTCAAAATAAGGAGACCTGATATTACTGACAAGGGACTTCAAAGAGAGGTTGACTGTAACTTTCCGTCATGGTTTCGCAAATACGCAAGTAACTAAGATAATATGTTATACGGCTACCATTAAAATATATGCAACTAAAATATTTAAATTATCAATATGTGTTTACTGGTTTTATTACATGAAGCAACCCTAAAAAATGAGAGCCTTCGTTATTTGGCATTGGGACCGATTAAGCAAGCAAAGGCTTGGCCAGGCTATGTCGTTAATGGCTTCAAGTTTAAGGCAACTCAGAATGCTATAAATGCCGAATTTCTAAATGACGGCATCAGTACAAAGGATTCTGGGGTTCAAATTAGAGGCACCATCGATGATGACGAGCCAGACTTTGACTATTATGCAGTACTTCGGGATAGTAGATTTACAATATCCTGCCCCATATCATTTGCATATTATGTTATTCAAATGTGAGTGGTTTGATGCGAAATCAAATATCGGATGAAGAATCAATAAACAATTTGGAATCGTCGATATAAATCATCGCAGGAGATATAGAGGGTCTGACACGTTTAAGATAGCAAGTCAGGCTGTTCAAGTCTACTATACAAGCTACCCAAGGCGTCGTAGAGATCGATTTGACTGGTAGGCATTATGTAAGATTAAAGCTAAAAATATATTCAACGTTAGAGACCTAGCATACCAAGAGGACCAGGTTGAAAAGCCCCAATACTTGGGACAACAGTCGGATACCCTGGATGTTGAAGATATTATTGATAAAAATGGAGGTGAGGAAGAAGAACAAGAAGAAGAAGAAGAAGAACTTGATGAGGATGAGGATGAGGATGAGGTTATAGATGAAGTCGAGGATGAGGATGAGGATATGGATAAGGACGAAGACGAGGACGAGGCCGAGGACGAGGACGAAGACGAAGACGAAGACGATGATTAGATTAAAAATATATCGGTATATAAAAACACTTCCAACTAACTTAGTAAATTTACTTTTACCTCATAAAAACACTTACAACTAACTTAGTGAATTTATTACCTCCTAAAAACACTTACAACTAACTTAGTAAATTTATTGCAGCTTAGTTATTTCAGTTTATACTTCTACAATCTTATTTCATTTCATGCTTTTGTCATTCGATTCATCTACTTATTGTATGGTTTTTTTTTTGCAGATGGCACTCCTAGTCTTCTTGTTGGTCGCATCAGCACTTCTCGTACTGCTGGTAGTATATTTTAGTTTAGTTTTCTATTTATTTATACTTACATATTGTTAATTATGTTTATGTGTTCTATTTACATGTTATGGCCACTGGCAGTCGCGGCGATCGTGGTGGTCGTGGTCGCCTTCATCGGGATTTGACCCCATATACCGAGCCCGACCCGGACAGTACCCTGAAGACCTCCTCATCCCACCCTCGATCTACCCCAGGGGTATCGCCATCCATTGGCTCCGGGAGGACGCCAGATGACGACCCATCGTTCGTTCTGCCAGCGGATCCTCCAGTTACTGCACGGTGGGCCCCAGAGTATCTACAGATTCAGTTCCATCCGGTTACTAGCGAGTACATTCACGGACCCATGGATCCTCCGACGCCACCACAGAGACCGACAGGGGAGTTCAGACGGGAGCAATGGCCCACGGGTGAACTGTAAGTAAATTTTGTATTTTGTAAGTTACTTTTTAATTTATTTCATTTATTCAAGTAAATAATCTAGTCGTTGTTTCGTTGTAGGTTTTTTTTCGTTGGATGCTACCGGGGAGCCAGGGCTCATTATTAGGCAAAACTTCTATGGCCCCTACCTCAATTTTAGTGAGGTGCCCCCGGAGTCGCGGTACTTCTGGCTCGACCAGATGAGGGTATGTATATATATCTTTTGATTACTTAATTATTAATTATTCTTTAATCCACTATTTTCTTAATTACTTGATATTGGAATTTGCATGTCAGTTAACGTTCTGGTGGCCCCCCCATCGCGAGAAGGCGATCATCAAGACCTACAAAAAAGTCGTCGGGAAGAAGCTGCAGGATGCGAAGGATGACATCCGCAGTGGAAGGAAGGTTTGGCTCCGGGAGGACTTCTATGAGCAGATGCTTAAAAAGATGAATACGCCTGAGTTCAAGAATAAATCGGCGAAGGCGAAGGGAATCGACATGCAGCGGGTCTGCATACAGGGGAATCAAGGCCCCACGCAGCGATGCTTGGAGATCTGGTGAGATATTGAAAAAACTTTATTTTTTTAATTACTTGATATCGAAAAAAACTTTATTCTATGAATGTTTCGTACGAAGGCAACAAAGGCGGCAAAGAAATGTTTCGTACACAGGCGACAAAGGCGGCAAAGAAAGGAAAAGATCCCCACGCGGTCACCTTGGGTGATGTATTCGAGAGTACGCACATGACGAAGAAGACCGGTAGCTTCATCGACGAAAGAGCCGAGCAGACTCATGTAAGTATTTAAGTTGATAAGATTTATGTTTTAAAATTGTAAGTAGTTTAGCTTATAATTTTTGTGACAATAGTGTGAGGCCTTAGTATTTAGACTATAACTTAGGAAGACTCATAGTAAACTAAACGCATTCATTGAATTGGCTAAGTATCGTGCGGCCGTTAGCACGATTGAGCCCACTCCTACCGAGGGTATCGGCGAATCGACGTCTGCCCAAGCATTCCCTTCCATGACTGCTTACTTGGACGACTTGTTCGTATAAGCCACTGGTGGAATAGGGAAAGGCGGGCGCGTCTACGGCGCCGGATCCATAGCGTCACCGCAGACGTCTTCGAGACTTCCACCGCCGCCGTCGTCTCCTGCTCTCACGACTCAGCTCGACGAGGATGTGAGGACACAGCTTAGGACTCTAACCTCGGTGGTGATGTCCATGCGGGAGGAGATGTCACGACCCGTACCCAGTGTAGGGGATCAAAAAGTGGGTACGTCCAGGCTACGCCATAATATCGGCGGTAGAACGCTGTCCTAGGTTACTATCTAATCAACAACTCACGCAATTATATAATGTACTTGTCAAATCTCAACTCTGAACGGAGGACAAGTATAGATATAATGAAATCTCAATCACAGTCTAAGCACGATATGATAACACAGAAGTTTATAACTAAAGACTAAATAACAACAAATATCAACTACTAAATAATAATATCTCAAACAAACTCAAATACAAACTCATATCTCAAGTTATTACAATTTAAGTTCTAAAACATGAAAACTAAACCAAGTATACTAGCTAGTCTTCCGATCACTCCTGAGTGTCGGGGCCAAAGGTAGCTAAGCCATCTCCTGCTCCAAGGCAAGTAGGGCAAATGTCCTCAGGGCAATCATCTGTAATATTTTCAACAGGTCCAGTCAGGACAGAAACGAGTACAATTCATCAAGAAATCCCAAGTAAATAACAAAGAACTATAAAGCAGTTATAGACAGTTGTATTGATGAACATGGCAGTTTATACGAGTAATGATGTAGAGAAACAGTTAAGGTACAAGGAAAGTATAGTAACTAAACAAGAGGAGAAATTTGGCAAGAAAGACTGTAAAACAAGATCTAGCTGAACTAGAGTAACATGATATAAGTCCAGACAGTACAATGTAAGTCGAGTGTAATCCCAATGTGAGTCTAATATAAGATGAGTCGAATGTGATTCTAATCATTATTCTAATTCGAATAAGGTGATACGAATAATGATTCATATGAAGATCTAATAATGATTCGAATAAATTCTCCAAGTGTGTTTTAAAATACCGAGATCGACATGTAAACGGCTGTAGGTAATACAGCACACCATACACTGATCAGGTGAGGGATGGCTATCGTTCGAATATCATTCACAGAGGGGTGATTCGAATAGGGGGATATGTCTACATATCTAATCAGTATTTTCCTGCCCAATCTAAAATAAATGAATCCATAATCCAATACATAAGACGAATACAAGTCCAACCAGCACATGAAAATGCGAATAGGTGGTTTGAATAGTTCGAATAGTGATTCGAATAATAGAGACAAGATGAGTAAGTATGTATATCGTATACATGGATTCAGTAATAACAATACGTGTTTGTAACAAGAATCAAATAGAACTAACTAGAACTGAAGTACAGTAATTGACAAGTAAATGAAAGAACTATCAGAGAATGTACTCGTCTGACACTCTGAAAAAGTAATATAATATCAGATGTCTGCCCCGGAGTCACAATGTCCTAAATAGAGCAATATGGGTTATAATGTGTTTAAAATAAGGTAATAAAGTTTACGATGCAATCTACATGATTTCTAGGTTAATCTAGGTCAAGTCAAACTTGGTCAACTCTGGGTCAACCCAAGTCAACATCTAGTCAAACTAGGTCAATCAACAAGGCTATCTTGGTCAACTAGTTAGGGTTGGTCATTCACAAGTCTAAACAATAAGTCTATAATGTAAGCCATATATACTTTCAAGGCCTATGCCATCTATAGATACAATATATATAGGTACATACATACTTGCATACATGTCCATTCATACATGCCTATATACATTGTATCCTACATTGCATCACCACTTACACTATAGTTACATTGCATTTCATTACATGTCTACATAGAATCTACACATTGCATATATACATACTTGCATCTATACCTTACCTACATTGCATACATTCATGCCTCATCATCTCATACATATTTGCATTACCTACATGCTTGCATATACATTGCATACATTATATTACATACATATATTCATATATGCATACATACATTACAAACATACTTTACATACATGGATTCTTACATACATGTATCACATTCATGCAAATTTATATTACATCATATTCATTACGTACTTGTGCACACACATTTCATACATTACATTCATGTATATATATATATAAGAGAAGGGGATATATATATAAGTGTGTGTGTGTGTAAGAGTGAAGGGGCAAGTGTGTGGGTTTGGACATAGTGAATCACATGAGTATGTGTATGTATGCACGAGTGATATGTGTGTGTCTCAGTTTACATGTATATAAACCCAGTTTTTAGTCTCATACAACCCCATTCTCAGGTTTTAGTTTTCATTATTCAATTATCAGCTTAAACAGTGAATCAACATGTTTCAACCCAAATCCTAATCTCAGGTTAACTAGTCACTGGGATTTTCAGGTTTCATTTAATTCCAGTTTCCAGTTATCATTAACATCTCAGTCACACTCAACATATATGAACTCAATACAAACTCCAGCTCACCATTAACCCAGGACCTAACTGATAGTTAGTAAGGTCATCTCAGGAAAACCTGAGATGATATCTAATCCATACATCAACTCAATTTCAGATGTTAAACTCGATATCTATATCAGATACCCACTCAATTCAGCATACTGAAACCAAAGAATAACTCATACATGTATCATCAACCTGAAAATCGATCCCAACCTCATATCTTCTACTGAACATCAATCCCATTTCTCAAAAAAAACTATGAAATATATATAAACAGTGAAATATTGAACTCTAACTCAAACCCGAATTTGAAACACCATTTAAACCAAACAAAATTGAAATAAATATAGTAAAACATGTGTACAGAGTTAGAAACATACTAGGCATGTCCACGTGTCCTATTGTGTCCAAAAAATAGGACACGAAATGTCCAAAACAGACCAAAAAGGTAAGTATCAGTAAACAGTAATACCAATCCTCGTACACATGTGTCGACCCATCTAGGGGCTCGTGTGTCCACCCTCGAGCCTCACGCTCGTGTCAGTAGTTAGGAGGGGTGTCAGGGTATGTGTCTAGGTGCCTGAGTCGTGTCGGGGTCGTGTCATGTCTGAGTTTGAGTCACGTATCAGAACGTATTTCAACAGTGTGTACAGCGTGGTGAAAAACCCGTGCGCGTGTGATTTCTCACAACCTACTTTATGAAACCCGATGAAACTTTGGGGGCATGTTCTCAGACATTGCCCCCACGTCTCCATTAAATTTTGAGCCATATGAATCAGTATCGTGTCCGCTAGGACACCCGAGCAGCAGGGGAGAGCACGGGCACAGTACGGTGCCTCGTACACGCGTGTCACAGACTCGTGCGTGTAACACACGACACGTGACACATTGTGCTCATGTCTAGGGATAGAGGGGGACTAGGGCTAGGAGTCTAGGTATCCGTATCGAGTCAGGGTCGTGTCCTCGCGTGACACGAACTGCGTGTCAGGGAGTCAAAAAATCAGTGCACTGTGTAGTGTTAAACCAATGCAGCTCGTGTTTCGTGTTCGATACGACACGAGGTGTCGTTAAATTTTAGGGGGTCCTGACAGTGTCTGCCCCCACCCTCGTGCCAGTTTGCACGTGTCAAAGTGGTGTGTGCAGTGAGAAAACAGTGGGTGGTAGCAGGGCATGGGTACGGGGCATCGTAGTGAGGTTCATGTCCAAATTTGGACACGAACACGTGTCCAATCATGCTCAGAGTTATAGTTTTGAAATCCCCATATGTAGGGCTACACAACCATGTAATTTATTTTTAAATTTACTAAAATCCATTTCTATGTGACATTTCATCGAACATGTATTTAAATACACCGATACGTGTCCGATACGGACACAAAATAGAACGAATTCCTACCAAACTTGGGCTACACCTAGGGGGACCCTAAATGAATGCATCTATGGGAAGAAATCAAGAATTTATTAGGGTTTGTAGGGTTTTACCTATTGAGTGTTCAAACTCAATGTAAAGAGCCTCGACTTGACGTCTTCCTCGATTTGCTACAGTTCAAACGTCCTCAAACCTCGCTAGCAAGCACCCACAAGTATCCTCTAATATTGGGGATGATGATACAATTGATTTGACTCAATTTGGGCTCAATTTGGATTAATTAGGAGAAGTTTAGGGAAGGACAAAGTAGGGTTCTTCTAGGTTTTTAAAAAGAGGCAATGGTTCTAAAGTGGGACACTTATAGGAGGGGGGGCTTGTATGGCTGGCCACTAGATGAATTTGGTTTAGGTTTAGGTGTAGATGAGTGGCTAGGGCTTGTCCACCCAATTCCAAGCCTTCCTATTGGTTCAAGGCTTTCTTTTACACAAATATCCTAAGGAAAATATCCTACCATAATAATATCTAGATATTACTAACCTTGGCACTTAGTAGGAATGTTCTAACCATGATTCTAACCTCAAGACTAACCTAGGTTAGGTTAAACTTCTATGTTAAGGCTTAACTAAAAGATTAGCATAATATTTAATTAATATAAATTACAAATTCACAAAATTATCAAAATGACCAAAATACCCCTAGGCTAAAAATTGGTAATTTGAAATTCTAATAACGTGACTAGGCTCCCATGGTCATAATTAGTCTCCGGGCTTAGCAATTATAGGGTTACACTAGTTAACCATCAAAATCACCATTCAACATTTTAAATAGTTTTAAATAATTAAAAATTCACTAAAAATTACAATATGATTTAAATATCATAATTAAATGATTATAATTATAAAATTTCAAAATTATCCTCATTTGGAAAACTGGGTGTTACAGGAGATGACCCGAATGGCATCGCAATACCCGGGTTCTTCTACTGCTCCGGGTCCTTCTGCTCCCGGTCCTTCGGATGGTTGGTCCTTCTTTCGTCGGACGTGTTTCTTTTGATGCTGTTGCCGCTTTTCTATCGGCTTCATCTGTGATTGCTCTTCTTGACCTGATGTCGTCGGCAGATCTACGCCGAGTTCCACAGAAGATATTTGATGGTCTGTCGGCTCACATCGTTCAGGCGTATCTTCATAAAGTGCAGTAGGCACTATCAGACGATCCAGTCGATCTTTTCTAGTTTTTTTTGTATTTGTAATGTATCAAAATTTGGATAATTTTAATTTATTATGGATATTTTGTTCTGTTTGTGGATTGTTGTGATTATGGATAATTTGGATAATTTTAAGTTATTGTGGATTGTTGTGATTATGAATATTTTTGTGGATTGTTCTGTTTGTGGATTGTTGATGGATATTTTTGTGGATTGTTGGTGGATATTTTGTTCTGTTTGTGGATTGTTGGTGGGTTGTTGATTATGAATATTTTGTTTTTTTTCTGTTTATGGATTGTTGATTTTGTTAATGATTAATTGTGTAAATAGGGTACTGTGAATTCAAGAATTTTTAAAAAAAATTCCAGTTAGCGACGGACTTCTGACGGAATAGTGACGCTCGACAACGAACAAGCGATGGATTATCAGTCGCTAAGCTTCTGGAAATTTACATATATCCAGTTAGCCGGATAGTGACGGAAAAGCGACGGCAAATTCGTCGCCGAGCTTCTAGAAATTTACATGTATCCAGTTAGTGACGGCATACTGACAGAGTAGCAACGAAAAATTCGTTGCCAAGCTGCTGGAAATTTACATGTATCCATGTAGCGACGGATAGTGATGGAGTGGCGACAACCGGGCGACGGCCATATCTGTCTCTAAGATGTCGCTATAGAGTATCAAAAAAATTTTGATATGCAAATTTCGACGGATAGCAACGGAATAGCGATAGCATGGCGACGGAAAAGTTCGTCGCTAAGATGTCGCTATAGCGTATCAGAAAATTTCTGATACGCTAATTTCGATGGGGTGCGTCGGTAAGCCATCGCTAAGTGGTCGAATACGTTCGATGGGATTCTGTCGCTAAGTCGTCGCTAAGTTGCCGCTAAGCAGCCGTCGCTTTTCTGCTACATTTTCGTAGAAGCTTCGACTATTTAGCGACAGATTTTTTTAGCGACGAGAATTTTACCGACGGCACAGTTTGGCCGAAAAGCCGTCGTTAATCCGTCGCTAAATTCATTTAGCGACGGATTCATCCATCGCCAATTGACTATTTTTTGTAGTGCCACTACTAACAAAGATGAAATTTTTTTTCTCTCAAATTAAGCTTTTGTATGCTCTCGGCCGTATTGAAAAGATTACGCCAGAGTATGCAAAGCTTAATGAAGCTTATGATTCGAAAAAGAAGAAATATAATTTAGCTGCACAAAGAGTAAATGCTCTTACGGCTTAGTATAATGATATGTATACTAACTATGAGAAGTATGAAACTAGGCTGGAAAAGTAGGTGGTCCAACCTACAACTCGATCTAACACAAGGTATGTGACACATCACAAAGGCATACATGACATACCTTATACAAAAAAAAAGCAAGCAAAAACAAAAGATGCACATCACACTTTCTATTACAGATATCCATGCACGACTAACACTTCACTTCACATACTCATGTCTATACTACTACACCTAGCACTAACACATTTTTTCCTATTATGGTCAACAAGGACATATTTCACGATAGTGCAAAATTAAAAGATTAGTATATATGAATGTATATTTATGAGTTCCAAAAACTAACATATCAGGACCCTCAAAGATGTGGATACCAAAGGTTACATAGGTGGACTAACCCTCTTATGCTAGAAGCAAATGGATCATCGATAGCAGTTGCTCACGACATATGACTGGTGGTGCTACTCTATTTGCAATGGTATCGATGAAGATAGAAGGATATGTCTCGTTCGGCAATAACTAAAAATACGGTAATGGTACATTGACATTCCCTTTTTCCTTGTAATAAAAAATGTATGTTTAGTAATATAATTAAAATATAACCTATTAAGCATCAGTCATCTAGCTGACAATGGTTATGGTATTAATTTGTGAAAAATAAATCCTCTATCTATGAGAGATTAACTGGTAAGATAGCTTATGAGGGTATTAGGGAAGATAATATTTATATTTTTTATCTATTGGATGATACTAATAATGCAGGTAGGTGCCTTTATGCTAACAAGGATGAAAGCTGGTTGTGGCACATGCGTCTTGGACACACGAATATGTGCACAATTGTTAAATTGTCGTCAAAGAAACAGGTAAGAGGCTCGCCAAAAATCACATTTAAAAATGATATCATCTGTATTTATAGTGAAAAGAACAAAGTAGCAATATCTTCCTTTAAATCCATAAACATTGTAAGTATCTCTAGACCCCTTCAACTATTACACATGGACTTATTTGGATATAACAAAGTCGCTAGTCTTGGCAGTAAGCTATATGCTTTTTTAACTGTTGATGACTTTTCAAGATTTACTTGGACTTATTTTTTTATGAATAAAAATGGGGCATTTTCTAAGTTTGTAACTTTTTGCAAAAAATGTTTAAAATGAAAAAAGGCTTTATGATTACTCAAATTCGAAGTGATCATGGAGGCGAATTAGAAAATGCATATTTCAAAATTTTTTGTGATCCAAACGATTTTTTACATGAATTATCTTGTCCTAGAACTTATAACAAAATGGTGTCGCAGAACAGAAGAATATAACTATTGACAATATGGCAAGAGTTATGTTGAATCAATTCAATCTTTCAAAATATTTTTGGATACAAGTTGTCAGTGCAACATGTCATGTTTTGAATAGGGTTCGAAGAAGACTCCCTATGAACCTTGGTTTAGTAGAGTTCCTACCATCAACTACTTTAAAGTTTTTGGATGTCATTGTTTTATTATGAACACCAAGGACAACTTGGAAAATTTGATTCCAAAGCTGATGAAGGAATCTTTCTTGGTTATGCATCTAAGAGTAATGATTTTAGAGTTTTCAATAAACGCTCTTCGATTGTTGAATAATCTATAAATGTTACTTTTGATGAGCTTAACAATCAAGTACAGAGTGGCAGTGACAATAATGATATCATAATAACATCCAACAAGGCCCTTGAAGATACAACAACTGGTACAAGCTATCTGGAAAGTTTGCCCAAGTAGTTGCGATTTGTGATCGACTATCCCAAAAAAAGGTCATAGGTGATCTATCCAAAAGAATAAGCACTCATTCTGCAAGTAAAAAAATTATTACAAATATAGCTTTTATTTCGTAAATATAACCTAAGAATGTTGTAGAAGTTTTTACTGATAAATTTTGGATTACTATGATGCAAGAGTAATTAAACCAATTTGAGAGAAATCAAGTTTGAAAACTTGTTCCTAGACCTAGTGGTTACTCTATTATTAGCACCAAATGGGCATTCCAAAATAAACTCCATAAGGATTGACAAGTCACACGTAATAAAGCACGTCTTGTAGCTTAAAGCAATAATCAAGAAGAGGGCATTGACTATGACAAGACCTATGCTCCCGTTGCATGACTTGAGTCCGTTTGCATACTTTATACTTTTGCTATTTTTTATAACAAATATTTCAAATGGAAGTTAAAAGTGCTTTTCTAAATGGTTTTATCAAAGAAGAAGTTTTCGTGGAACAACCCCCGACTTTGAAGACTTCAAATTTATAAATCATATTTTTAAGTTACGTAAGGCTCTGTATGGACTCAAACAACCCTACATGCTCGGTATGATCCCCTCAGTTCCTTCTTACTTGAAAATAGTTTTTCAAAAGGAAAAGTTGACACTTTTTTTATAAACGCACATGATGACACTCTTTTATTAGAACAAATTTATGTTGATGATATCATATTTTGTTTTACTAATGAGATACTCTGTAAAGATTTTGCTAAGTGTATGTAGAGTGAATTCAAAATGAGCATGATGGAAGAACTGAACTTCTTCCTCGAACTGCAAATCAAGCAGAATTCACATGAACCTTCATTAATCAAGCTAAGTACATCAAAGATTTGTTGAACTAATATGATATGGACAATGTCAAACCTATTGGCACTCTAATGTCTACAACTACAAAGCTTGACCTTGATGAAAGTGGCAAATTATTTTATAAACTTAAGTATTGAGGTATGATTGTTAGTTTACTTTATGATATAATGTTTAGTGTTTGTCTATTATCTAGATATCAGGCTAACCCTAAGAAATCACATATATCCGTAGTTAAGCGTATCTTTCGATACCTTAAAGGCACTTTGATAATCATCTTGTGGTATACGTATTTTCCTATATTATTCCTGTACATGGTATCTGGTGTCTATAGCATCTGCACATGTATCCTAAATTTTCTTCTAATCATAGCATAGAATAGTACCTCATCGCAAAATAGTGTGACACCCCTTATCCTTGTTTGGTTGTAGGTGTGGTTCACTATTTCGATAACGGAATATTGGATCGTGTTGTGTTCCTGATTTTATTTAATTATATTGTATTATGTAGCATATAGCATGGCATTAGTTATTTAGGCTAGAACATGTTAGGGATTAGGGTTTAGTGGAACCACCCCCACCCCCATATAAAAATTATCTTTCACACTTTCTCTCTATCTCTCCCCTCATTACTCGCATTTATTTCCCTCAACCAACCCTAGGCAAGTATATCTTGCACTAATGGAGATACCAACATTGCTCATTTTATTTCTTTGAATTCTTTTACGTAGTTTTGGTCTATAATATGCATTTTTACATTCTCTACAAGTTTAGTACTTGGTGTTTTCGAATTTGATGAGTATTTTGGAGTAGATCTAAAGTTTTAAGATTAGGGTTTTATAATATTTTGAGGGAATGATCTAGTATAACGTATTATTTCTGAAACTAATTGTTCCATGTTGTAGAGAATTCAATTTCATGTAGTCTTGGCTTTTGTTTTGTCGGATTTCGAGCCCTAGAGAGGAAGTTATGGCAAGTTTTTGGCTCTTCCACGCTAAACTTTCTGTTTGGGACGACGACCTCCATGAGCACAGGAGGCCATCCGGCATAGATGCCAATGGCCACGGAAGCTTGTCGCATGTTTCCACCTGACACATGTGCATTGTATGCATAGGCTCCCTATGCGTACTAAGGTTATGTGCATACTTGTCCTGCCATGTGGCAGAGTTTTCTATGCGCTCATTTGGTCCATGCGCCAGGGTGCCACCAGATCGCCATGCGACAGATCTGCCATGCACTCATCTAACCCAAGCGGCAGATTTGTCATGTGCCTACTTGCCATGCGCCTACTTGCTACTTGTACTTTGTTCCAATCTTGACTAGATAGTGGACATATTTGGTGATGGAGATTGGGATTTGGATCAGAGGACTACGATTAGAAGATTATATAGACTTATATATATATATATATATATATATATATATATATATATATATATATATATATATATATATGATTATTTTATCGGATTTATCTCATATATATATATATATATATATATATATATATATATATATATATATATATATATATGATTATTTTATCGGATTTATCTCCAGATAGCTGATATGTATAATGTACTAAAATATGATAGGGGACTATGGTGATCGTTTGTGAGTGTCTGAGTTATTATTCATGCTCGTAGTTTCTGTGATTGAGCAATGATTGATAATTGTGATGTTTATGATGATTATTGAGGTCTAGAATAGCGTACTACCATCGATGTCGAGGCATAGGCTTTACGTGCTTATGCACTCGTGTCCGATCATCCGTGCATGGTTGTGACACATTTTTATGGTGGCCTATTCATTCATCCAATAGTACTTAGGACTAATGTGTTATTGGGATCCTGCGAGTAGGAATACTCAATCGCAGTCTAGGACATTATGAACCCGATCCTTGATTTAAATGTTTCATACTTAACATTTGGAAATATTCTCGTCTTTGAATCTCATTATCTTTTCTTGTCTTTCCATAATAGCAAAGGGAAGGTAGGAGACTCGAAATCGTAATCCGAACATTGCTAGTTTCGAAGGAGCATCTTCTTCTAACCCAATGAATTCCAAGGAGAATGAGACTCTTCCACCTCCACCACTTCTTCCAACCCAAGGAACCATTCCTACCATCCAACTATTTCTATTTCGGGGGAGATGCCTATGGATATAATGTAGTTATTTGAATTTTTTTCAAGGAATGATGGAGGCTCAAAAGATTCAGGGTTGAAGCACGATATGAGTAGATAGCAGTGATGGAAGAAGGAATGGAAAATACTTAGTTAGTGGCTTTAACAGCAATAGAGAAAATAGGAAATCATAGGACTACTAAACCTAAGACAGAGAGTATTCTAGATGGAAAACCCCTAAATTTTTGGAGAATTATTATTATTATTATTAGAATAACTACGGTATATATACTCAGCATATATATAGTATATTAATATATGGTTTTACTTGCATATATATAGTATATTAATATATGGTTTTACTTTTATCGATACACTAATATGAAGTTTTATTCAGATAAATATATACGTATAAAATCTATCTATAGAATTTTGTATCCCATGTTATCCAAAAAAATCATTATTTTATTTTATTTATTTATTTCAAAATATAGTGTTGGAAAAGAAATTTCTTAAATTTTTATAGTAGAAAAATCATTATTATATTTTATACATTAAAAAGATTTGCTAAATGTATTTTCAAATAAGATTTGAATCTATGATAAGTATCAAATATAATCTAAATAATTAAAATAATATTAATTACTAATTTAAAATTTTGACTGTAATCAGTTGTTGATGCAGATTAGATTGATTCAAATTTTACTTGATTTAAATTAATGTTAAGATTTATCTATTACGGTTTCTAGGATTCCTCGTCTTTATCTAACTAGGAGTTTTCTCCACCTATTTAAGGAGAGCTTTCTCTTTGTTTTCTTCCAATACCAAATAATTTCCAAGCCATCCATCTCCCCCACGAACCATATAGCCTACATCTACCATTATCACCAATTGTGTCTGTGTATCGCATCCATGTCCACCATTATCCAATCTTTGTCAGTCGTGCATGCCTCGGGTCTGACCACGGGTGTCTATCTACTAACTTGTGTCCTTTACAGTATATCACAACACATCTTCGTGTCCAACACATCGGACACGAGTAATTCTTTCCGGTGTCACGCAGGACACGATAATCAAAAGCAAAACCCTAACCCTATCCACGCTTTCGGCAACCCATAACTGCCATCCTCCGTCAGCCATAGATCACCACCTCAACGTCGAGCATGACGAGCACGACTATACTGATATCTCTATCCCACTGTTGCTTTCCATTTTCTTGGGCGACCACAAGGCCGACCGCCAACACCAACACCAGCCAGCTATCCTGACCACAGAACACCACCACCACCATCACCTACCTCCACTGTAACCACTACTACCACTCACCAACACTGCCACCGCCACCCTCAGATCCCGTCGGAGCCGACCAACCTGGTCATTCCCCCAGCCACCCAACTCCGTCCTCTACGACAGCCATAGATTCGGCCTGGCCATTCACTACCAGCTGCTGTCCTTTGAATCTGACCTACATCCACCATCAATACCTTGGTCAATCGCCAGTCCAAGTCACCCGGCTGCGAGTCATCGGCACTTTTTAGCCTCGCCAACAGCCAGCACCGAACCCCTCTCCGTTGCGTCGTCCTTCGCGCACAAGTGCAAAAAGTGTGGACTCGTCGTGCCGGAGCCACCCAGAGACCTCCATGACCAATCTCTCGCGCTGTCACTAGACCAGCACTGCCATCCCGTGCGTCGACGATCTTATCACGTCAACCGGACTCCGATGAGACTCCTTCTCTCCCTTGATTTTTTCCCTCTCTCTACTATTTTTTTCCTCCTTCTATTTTTATTTTATTATTTTTTTTAAAATAAGAAGAAAAAAATAGAAATAGGCTTGTTGGGCTGGGCCTGGGTACATAAAAAATATTTTATAAAAGGGGCTGGGCTTTGGTCTAAGTCCATTTGTAAATATTTTTAATTCCCAATTCCTAATCTTTGGTTAGATTAAGCCCATATGTATATATTGTAAATGGTATTATTTTAGGCTTAACTAGATTATATATATATATATATATATATATATATAATATATATATATATATATATATATATATATATATATATATATATATATATATATATATATATATATATATATATATATATATTGGACCAGACTTTCTTTAGATAATAAATATTAGGAATTTTTGGTTTACCATGGGCCTCTCATATAGTTGGCATTATTAATAATGTATTTAGGCCACAAGGTAATTGATTGTTTTTATTAATTATTATATGGACATTAGTAGAGTAAATTGTTTTGGGGCTTTGAATGAATTTTATAAACATAAATAAGTATATTGTGGGCTTTTATAGATTCTAAATAAATTATAAGTACTTTCTAAAAATAACTATTATTTAAATACATTATATATATATATATATATATATATATATATATATATATATATTTAAATACATTATATATATATATATATATATATATATATATATATATATATATATATATATATATATATTGAAAGTTTTCTAAAAAAAGAATATATAAATATTTTCTAAAACGAATTCTAAGGTATATTTTTTGACTAAAGAATAAGTCTTCCTAAATTAATTTTCCTCTTATATTAGATTATTCCCAATCATGACTAATCAAATAATTTTTCTTTTCTTGCGACTTCTTCATATCGACTCTGGTTATTTGGACTATTCTAGATGTTGTCAAATCGTCACACCACCACCAGGAAAGATATCTTGTTATAGTTACTATTTATTTACTTTTAATTCAATATATTGCATTCATGCTATTTGTTTAATTATTTACTTTATTTTATATAAAATTGTGCTTCCAGGTCATATTTGGGTACAAATGACTATTTTAGTCATGTTTTTGTTACTTTTGATCATCCTATGCACATTGGCTTAGAGTTAAGAGACTGCCCTTTGTTTGTGGCACATTCATTGGCCTTGACACCTATATGCCATGAGTCGCGAGTCGCATATAAATTCGGACTTGCGTACCGACTGATCACCGATGCGTACATGCCGTACAATAGGTTATAACTGCTAATATAATTTACATGATTAGTAGACTTAGCAGTTACAACGGGTATATGTTGTGGATAAAACATGATAGGCATGGGACGGGGAGGAAAATTTCTTAGCGTATGGACTACTATGCACAGTTCCTTTCAGTGACCGTACGCTCCGTCGGAGATGCGGATTTACAACCTTTATTATAGTTGGCCACTAACATTTTCGGAACGTTATGCTCTTAGGCCCCTAGTGCCCAAGAGGGGATATGCTTATCCCATTTATAGCCATAAAGCCTATGCGTTGAAGGTTGTTCTTAAAAGTGCACCTTTCACATATAATGGTTAGGTGACCTTTATCCATTTCTGGTATTCATACTTTTCTGTATGATTCATGTACTTATGCCTGATCATCACATGGGATGGTATTTTATCATGAACTAGTGTGCCACCCGTTGTCCGTGTTTGGTGATAGGAGTGGTTTAATGCTTCAATGATGAAATACTGGACAGTCTTATGATCCAGATTATATTGTGTAGTTTATATTCAATTTGTATGTCATGTTTTCTGTATCTTCTTATGTCCCTTTGAGGACCTAATGATCTCTCAAGTATAGACGATTGACAGTATCCCGAGGAGTACGGTTCCATGCTAGAATCTTCCATGCAAACTAGATGACTTCTCCTAGATGGTGGATTTATTTAGTTGTTATTCTTGATCTCATGTATTCCAATTTATTCTCTAAATGTCGCTCGGTAGTAGATTTGTCTCCACCCAGCTATCATTTTTCTTTAAACATTCATACATCAATTTTAACTTTTTTATTTAATTTAGTTCTCTTTTATTTCAGTGAATGAGATATAGTGTGTAACACCCAGTTTTTCCAAATGAGGATAATTTTGAAATTTTGTATTTTAATTTATTTAATTATGGTATTTAAAATTTTCTATGATTTTTATTGATTTTTAATCATTTTAAAACTATTTTAAATCATGACTTTTGATTTGGTGTCTTGCTAGTGTAACCCTAGAGCCTAGCCATGTGATTAGGGTATTTCATTTATTATTTCTAGATTGAGGGGTATTTTAGTCATTTTTGTAATTTTGTGAATTATTTGGAATTATTATTAATTATTTAGATTTATTAGAATTAATATGATTTTTAGTGATTTTTAGTGATTTTTAGTATAATTGATTTTGGTCCTATAGTTGACTTTGACTAGTGTTGACTAGGAGACTAACCTAGAGTTTAACCTAGGTTAAGACCACTTGGTTAGGTTAAGTAACCTTGGTTTGACCTAAGTTAGTGAGGTTTAACTCATGGGAACTTGTTTGGAGAGATTTGGAGTTGATTAGGCTAGAATGGCTTATGATTTCATAAGTCATGACTAATGACTTGAGACTTAAAGCCCATAGGCCCACACCATGTAGCTAATCCTAATTCTAATCAGCCCATGGCTGGACATTATGATCTCCCCCATCCTATTTAATACCCCTCAAAGTTAGGGCTAGCCTCCATTAGGATTTTTGCCAAGTTTTAGAAAGAGGTAAGCCCCCATCTTCAATAAATCATAGTAAATCCATTTTAAATCCTTTTTCCCCCAAACCAATTGCATTGGGTTCTAATTTTGCTCCTCTTGCTGTTGGTTATGAGTATTCTCAGCTTGGGAGCACTTTGGAGGAGTTTGGCCATCAAGAGGAGCACCTCTCTTTAAAGCTTTTTGAAGGATTTGACACATATAGGTAACTTTCAATTCCCTCCATAGAATCCGATTTTTATTTCATATTTAGGGAGCCCTAGATCTAACCTAACTATAGGAATAGGAATCCCCAAAATTTGTGCCCATTTTGTGTCCTTTTTGGACACGTATCAGTGTCGTATTGAATGTGTTTGTTGAAATGCCCCAAAGGGCATTTCGTATGATTTTTGAGATTATATTTGAATAGGAAATTAGGGTTTGATGTCGCTTACACGTTTCTGGAGTTTTTGTGGAGTCCTTGTGTCGTGTCGAGTCCATACGGACACACGAACACGTGGTCGTGCGCGCGCGTGCACAGGCACTTTGCATGCCCTGCTGCTCGGACGCGATTGCAACACGGACACGGCTCCTCGACACGCCAAATTTGACGTGTAGCAAGGGGCCAACACTGACACGGGGCTCCCCAATTTTCAGAGCCCCATGTGTCGTGTCGGACACGCACGAGCGCGTGCACCGATCTGTGCACTGCACAGTCGGCTGACTGTTTGGACACTGATACGCGTGTCTCGTGTCGCGTACACGCGACGTAGACATGTGACAGGGTGTCCTATCCCTAGCCCTAGTCTAGGTCAACCCTCGGACACAACCACGTGGGTTGTGTCGTGTCGTGTCGTGCACACGGACACCATGAACACGTGCACGCTGCCTACTTCACTGTGTTTCCTGTTTTTGGGTTTTCTGTGATTGGACACGTTTGTGTCCACTTTTGTGGACACAAACATATCACATAGTACGAGTGCAATGTGTTCTCACTTTACCAACCACTGTATTTGGGTTTTAATTCAATTTCATAGTTCAATTCTCCATTTCCCAATTTAATTCTGATACACACATTCTGTCCAATTTTTACAGTTCTTCCAGATTTCAAAATCCAATTTTGTCATCATTTTTGACCTAGTTTAAACTGTTAAATTCATGGTTTTTAACCTCTAACTTGTTCACCTACATGATATCTAAATGTATGAGGATTTTGGGGTCAATTTGATGTGGTTTGGATTCAAAATCTGAGAATTTTCATTAGGGTCTGTTTTGAACAATTTTAACTAAGTTTGGGATATGTTTTCATCTGAAATTCAATTATGGGACTGCTGACCTGGGTTGTTTGAGACCAAAATAGTTTTGGGGTTGTATTAAAACTGAGATTTATGGAACTGTTTACTGATTATAGGGGGGCTGAACTGAGTTGTAATCTCAGTTTTCCTCATGTTCAATACTTTACTGTTTTTACCAAATGCTCACTGTTTACATATGTCATCTTCCACACACACACCTATATATAAATGCTCACTGTTCTCACTGTTTTTCCCCTCACTGTTGTTCCTCACTGATTTTCCTGCACACTGTTACACTACCACATCACACACACACCCTCAAACCTATCACCCTATTCACACACACACCCCCTTCACTGTTTTTCACTCTCACTCACTGTTTTCTAGCCTAACATACTCTATCACACACCCACACACTCATGTTTATGACACACACTCTCATTTTGACACCCTCACTTAACTGTTACCCAAATACTCTATCACTCATACCCACATGGCACCACACTCTCTCTCACATACCATATGACACACACTAATGTGTACACACATGTCTCCTCTTCACACACACACTTTCCCATGATACACACACACATACACTTGGACACATAGCATGTCTCCCCTCTCTATACATATGTATATATATATGTATTAACCTATAATGTTGTATGGTATACACATTAGCCTATAGGGTATATTCTAGTTATATTATTTAAATGGATCTATATGTGTATTCCTATATTAGTTTGTGTGGTATGTATAAATTGTGTATTATTTTAGATATAGAATAGCCTTGTGTAGGTGTGTCATAGGTTGGTTTAGACTTGGTTTAGCCTATGGCCTAGTCTCTTAGCCTATGGCCTATGGTTGTGCATGTGTGTCAGTATGGAGCCTAGATTAGACTTGTGTAGTCTAGTTAGACTTAGAATAGCCTTGTTAGACTAGTTTGACTAGTTTGACTTAGGTTTGACTTGGTTGACCAAGTTTGACTTCTAGGGTTGACCAGAGTTGACCAAGAGTTGACTTTGGTCTAATTTGACCTAGATTCATGTAGAACGCATTGTAGTGCATATTATTACCATTCCGAACTTGTTGTGACTTGTGTTGCTCTAACTAGGAGTCAGGTACCTCATCTTGGACAATACATTTACTTCAGACATTCAGATACCAGGCGAGTACATTCTCTGATCATTTCATAACTTGCTTAGAATTATATTCCTGCTCTAGTTTACCTTATTTGATGCTGTCACGATATTATCACGGATTGGTACTATATGGATCCCTACATTGAGATGTTATCCCCCTCGGGAGCATCGGATACATTATGTCATGTGTTTCGTGTACATCATGTATTTCTCGCTCTCATGTTATTCATGTTTATCATGTGCTTCATGCTCGTTCATGCATGCTCGTGTACTCTCATGTGCTCTCATGAATCGGTCATGTTTTTCATGTATCTCATGTATAACCTATATTGCATGTGCACTCATTTATGAGCCTTCATGTGAATTTCATGTGTACCCATTTATGGGCCCCTCATGTGAACTTCATGTGCACTCATGTATGAGCTCTCATGTATACTTCATGTGCACCCATTTATGGGCTTCATATGAAAACCATGTATGTAACATAACTTGTCTGAATCCTTCTGTATTGATTGGGGTATGGGGGAGTATAAATAGTCATGTGAACAATTCCAAAGTAGTATAGCCATGTGCGCCTCTTTAGTATAGTCATGTACAAATCAAGCCGTTCACATATCGACTTTGTACTCTAAATCACTAGTCACTGGTAGCTCTCTACTTATAGTAGATATTTCTATTACAGTTCTCTCTCTGTTTACATCATGTACTTTCTTTCAGTTTCATGTATCGTACTCTCTTGTATGTTTATATTCTCTAACCTGTTATGATCTGCGTGAGATGTATTGTGCTCGCTCCCGTCCTGACTGGACATGTTGAAAATTTTACAGAGGATGATGAGGAACCCTGCACCCCTTACTTTGGAGCTTGCCTAGATGACACTCGCGACCTGGACCCCTGGGGAGGTTCAGGCAGCTGCTGAGGACGATACCTTGCTTAGTATAGATAGCTTAGACTGTTTTCCTTTTATGTCTAGTTGTTGTTCTTGATTCAGAGTTTGTATATTTTAGAGATGTTAAGATTTGTTATTCATTTCTGTTGTACCTCAGTTGAGGATTTCTCTTATCTATTTTATCGTGCTAAATTCTGCCTTAGATTGTGATTGAGTTGTACCTCTGTGTTGGCCTCCGTATGGAGAGTATTTTATGTTAGTTAGTTATATTTTATGACCTAGAATAGCGTTCTACCGTCGACACTGCGGCGTAGGCTGGGCGCTGTTACGTACTCGTACCCTCACGGTGGGTACGGGTCGTGACAAGTTTTTAGTGGTGGCCCATGCAGGTCGAGTTTGTGTAGTGGTATTCGAACTAGAGTACCACTACAGCCTGCAGTAGGATTAGGATTATTTTTGAGGTACTCAATCACATTAGGAAAAACTCTTAACTGGATTCCTGCCATCTAAATTCCCGTTGAAGATTGTTTCCTTGAATAACTGTCCTCCCTTGAATTATCGTTTCTATCTCAGTATTGATTCCTTGTTTGATCTGTCTCCAGTATGGTGATCGAGACACGATCGCATCGCTCTGGCCCAGCAGACGCTGGTGAGAGGCCTACCACCCCTCGCCCGATTGTGGACGCTGGGACCACAGCACCCCCTATTTTTGCTCATATAGGAACATCTGCAGCTTTTGGGAGTGCACCTCCACCTGTCCGGAGGTCTTCCTCCGTCATTCCAGATATGTATCAGCAGCAGTTACCTTCAGGGACAGTAGATGCTGCTCAGATGTTTACCCTCTTCCAGCGATTCATGGAGTTTCAGCAGCAGATACAGCAGAGCCAGTCTGCTGATATCCGACAGAGCATACAAGATACTCACCAGTTGGTCAGGACGACAGTAGAGCTGGTGGCTGCTCAGCCACAGGGAGGTCAGATGTAGCCATATCAGCCAAGGACTCCAGACATCCAATCTTTTAAAAAGATGGGACCCCGAGACTTCAAGGGTACAGAGGGCATCATATACGCTGACGATTGGATAGAGCACATTGAGGAGATATTCCGATTGGCACAAATACCAGCAGGATTATAGATCGAGGCAGCCGCCAGTCAGATGCAGGACTTGGCCCGTACCTGGTACCAGACGGACCCGAGGGTTTGTACAGCCGGTCAGACTTGGGCAGCGTTCAAGAAACTATTCAAGGAGAAATTCTTTCCCGATACCGCACTGCGTGCTTTGGAGGCGCAGTTTAAGAGTTTGGTTCAGGGGAACCAGACCATTGAGGAGTACGCTGGAGAGTTCAGTCGTTTGAGCAGATTCATCGAGGATCTTACCGAGGTCGGAAAGGCGAGGAGGTTCCGCAGGGGTTTGATCAAGGATATCAAGTCATATACCGAGAGCGGCCGCGACGCCACTTTCGAGCAGATTCTGGTAGGAGCCATGACAGCGGACGACGATCTTGGGCTGAAGGAGAAGAGGAAGCGAGACAGTCAGGGAGCTAGTGGCAGTGCAGGCCCGGCCAAGAGGCCCCACCTACAAATTCAGCAGCAGATGTCCCGCTTGCAGATTCAGAAGCAGTATCTGCAGCAGATGCTGCCTCTACAGTTTCAGCAGCAGTATCAGCAGCCGAGGGCCTACTTTCAGTAACGGCAGTTTCAGGACCGTGTACCCTTTCAGCAGACGCAGCAGCCACAGAGGCAGCAGCAGGCCACAGGACAGCAGTTTGTCATTATTTGCCCCTTCTGTAAGAGACCAGGGCATGATTGGGGCGAATGCCGGAAGAGGCTGGGCAGATGTTTGCTTTGCGGAGGATCCGATCATCGTCTGAGAGAGTATCCCGAATCATCGGGACAGACGGTTCAGAGAGCAAGAGCTAGGGCTTCGGTAGACCAGCAGAAGGGATTACCCTTACCGACTCAGCAGCAGAGGTACATGCAGCATCAGCAGCAGGCCAGGGGAGGCCAGCAGGAGCGAGCTTTCGCCAGGACAGTCGAGGATGCTCATGTCGTTGGAGATCTAGTTGCAGGTTCCGTTCTTTTGATTTCATTTCCGCAATTGCCTCTTATAGCTGTCTTGAAATTCGATTCTCCCTGTTCCTTGTTGAATTATCAATTTTGTCCTGTTGTTTTTGTGTTATGTTGATTTTCTTCTGAGGTGAATCGTATGGGCTAGGTCACCCAGTTATGGAATCTAGAATCTTCGATAGTCGTGTTAGCTGGCATAGTGAGGACATATAGTCAGATTTAGGATGTATTTCTCGGGTGTGAGAATTTAAGGTTTTTGCTGCCAAGCATGCGGCAATGCAAAAATTTTAAATACCATGATTCTAGAGGTATGTGCCTTAGTCGAGGACTCTGTGATTATCGTAGCCTTGCTCACTAGCACGACAAAGATTCTGAGTATCATGATTTTGGACAGACGCATATGATTATCTGACGGTATGTTTGAGACTTTGATTGTGGGGTGTTTGACCTAGAAGGATTGCTACCATCTTAATTTCGAGGACGAAATTTTTATAAGGTGGGTAGGATTGTAACACCCAGTTTTTCCAAATAAGGATAATTTTGAAATTTTGTATTTTAATTTATTTAATTATGGTATTTAAAATTTTCTATGATTTTTATTGATTTTTAATTATTTTAAAATTATTTTAAATCATGACTTTTGATTTGGTATCTTGCTAGTGTAACCCTAGAGCCTAGCCATGTGATTAGGGTATTTCATTTATCATTTCTAGATTGAGGGGTATTTTAGTTATTTTTGTAATTTTGTGAATTATTTGGAATTATTATTAATTATTTAGATTTATTAGAATTAATATGATTTTTAGTGATTTTTAGTGATTTTTAGTATAATTGATTTTGGCCCTATAGTTGACTTTGACTAGTGTTGACTAGGAGACTAACCTAGAGTTTAACCTAGGTTAAGACCACTTGGTTAGGTTAAGTAATCTTGGTTTGACCTAAGTTAGTGAGGTTTAACTCATGGAAACTTGTTTGGAGAGATTTGGAGTTGATTAGGCTAGAATGGCTTATGATTTCATAAGTCATGACTAATGACTTGAGACTTAAAGCCCATAGGCCCACACCATGTAGCTAACCCTAATTCTAATCAGCCTATGGATGGACATTATGATCTCTCCCATCCTATTTAATACCCCTCAAAGTTAGGGCTAGCCTCCATTAGGATTTTTGCCAAGTTTTAGAAAGAGGTAAGCCCCCATCTTCAATAAATCATAGTAAATCTATTTTTAATCGTTTTCCCCCAAACTAATTGCATTGGGTTCTAATTTTGCTCCTCTTGCTGTTGGTTATGAGTATTCTCAGCTTGGGAGCACTTTGGAGGAGTTTGGCCATCAAGAGGAGCACCTCTCTTTGAAGCTTTTTGAAGGATTTGACACATATAGGTAACTTTCAATTCCCTTTATAGAATCCTGTTTTTATTTCATATTTAGGGAGCCCTAGACCTAACCTAACTGTAGGAATAGGAATCCCCAAAATTTGTGTCCATTTCGTGTCCTTTTTGGACACGTATCAGTATCGTATTGAATGTGTTTGTTGAAATGCCCTAAAGGACATTTCGTGTGATTTTTGAGATTGTATTTGAATAGAAAATTAGGGTTTGATGTCGCTTACATGTTTCTGGAGTTTTTGTGGAGTCTTTGTGTCGTGTCGAGTCCACACGAACATGCGAACACGTGGTCGCACGCGCGCGTGCACAGGCACTGTGCATGCCCTGCTGCTCGGGCACGATTGCGACACGGACACGGCTCCTTGACACGCCAAATTTGACGTGTAGCAAGGGGCCGACACTGACACTGGGCTCCCCAATTTTTAGAGCCCCACGTGTCGTGTCGGACACGCACGAGCGCGTGCACCGATCTGTGCACTGCACAGTCGGCTGACTGTTTGGACACTGATACGCGTGTCTCGTATCGCGTACATGCGACGAGGATACGTGACAGGGTGTCCTATCCCTAGCCCTAGTCTAGGTCGACCCTTGGACACAACCACGTGGGTTGTGTCGTGTCGTGTCGTGCACACGGACACCATGAACACGTGCACGCTGCCTACTTCACTGTGTTTCCTGTTTTTGGGTTTTCTGTGATTGGACACGTTTGTGTCCACTTTTGTGGACACAAACACATCACATAGCACGAGTGCAATGTGTTCTCACTTTACCAACCACTGTATTTGTGTTTTAATTCATTTTTATAGTTCAATTCTCCATTTTCCAATTTAATTCTGATAC
The DNA here is from genome assembly GCA_029216955.1 of Iris pallida. NCBI lineage: Eukaryota > Viridiplantae > Streptophyta > Magnoliopsida > Asparagales > Iridaceae > Iris > Iris pallida. The sequence continues at coordinate 145,561 of JANAVB010032619.1, read as the reverse complement.
ACACATTCTGTCCAATTTTTACAGTTCTTCCAGATTTCAAAATCCGATTTTGTCATCATTTTTGACCTAGTTTAAACTGTTAAATTCATGGTTTTTAACCTCTAACTTGTTCACCTACATGATATCTAAATGTATGAGGGTTTTGGGGTCAATATTATGTGGTTTGGATACAAAATCTGAGAATTTTCATTAGGGTCTGTTTTGAACTGTTTTAACTAAGTTTGGGATATGTTTTCATCTGAAATTCAATTATGGGACTGCTGACCTGGGTTGTTTGAGACCAAAACAGTTTTGGGGTTGTATTAAAACTGAGATTTATGGAACTGTTAACTGATTATAGGGGGGCTGAACTGAGTTGTAATCTCAGTTTTCCTCATGTTCAATACTTCACTGTTTTTACCAAATGCTCACTGTTTACATATGTCATCTTCCACACACACACCTATATATAAATGCTCACTGTTCTCACTGTTTTTCCCCTTATTGTTGTTCCTCACTGATTTTCCTGCACACTGTTACACTACCACATCACACACACACCCTCTAACCTATCACCCTATTCACACACACACCCCCTTCAGTATTTTTCACTCTCACTCACTGTTTTCTAGCCTAACATACTCTATCACACACCCACACACTCATGTTTATGACACACACTCTCATTTTGACACCCTCACTTAACTGTTACCCTCACACTCTATCACTCATACCCACATGGCACCACACTCTCTCTCTCTCACATACTATATGACACACACTAATGTGTACACACATGTCTCCTCTTCACACACACACACTTTCCCATGATACACACACACACATACACTTGGACACATAGCATGTCTCCCCTCTCTATACATATGTATATATATATGTATTAACCTATAATGTTGTATGGTATATACATTAGCCTATAGGGTATATTCCAGTTATATTATTTAAATGGATCTATATGTGTATTCCTATATTAGTTTGTGTGGTATGTATAAATTGTGTATTATTTTCGATATAGAATAGCCTTTTGTACGTGTGTCATAGGTTGGTTTAGACTTGGTTTAGACTATGGCCTAGTCTCTTAGCCTATGGCCTATGGTTGTGCCTGTGTGTCAGTGTGGAGCCTAGATTAGACTTGTGTAGTCTAGTTAGACTTAGAATAGCCTTGTTAGACTAGTTTGACTAGTTTGACTTAGGTTTGACTTAGTTGACCTAGTTTGACTTCTAGGGTTGACCAGAGTTGACCAAGAGTTGACTTTGGTCTAATTTGACCTAGATTCATGTAGAACGCATTGTAGTGCATATTATTATCATTCTGGACTTGTTGTGACTTGTGTTGCTCTAACTAGGAGTCAGGTACCTCATCTCGGACAGTACATTTACTTCAGACATTCAGATACCAGGCGAGTACATTCTCTGATCATTTTATAACTTGCTTAGAATTATATTCCTGCTCTAGTTTACCTTATTTGGTGCTGTCACGATATTATCACGGATTAGTACTATATGGATCCCTACATTGAGATGTTATCCCCCTCGGGAGCATCGGATACATTATGTCATGTGTTTCGTGTACATCATGTGTTTCTCGCTCTCATGTTATTCATGTTTATCATGTGCTTCATGCTCGTTCATGCATGCTCGTGTACTCTCATGTGCTCTCATGAATCGGTCATGTTTTCCATGTATCTCATGTATAACCTATATTGCATGTGCACTCATTTATGAGCCTTCATGTGAATTTCATGTGTACCCATTTATGGGCCCCCCATGTGAACTTTATGTGCACTCATGTATGAGCTCTCATGTATACTTCATGTGCACCCATTTATGGGCTTCATATAAAAACCATGTACGTAACATAACTTGTCTGGATCCTTGTGTATTAATTAGGGTATGGGGGAGTATAAATAGTCATGTGAACAATTCCAAAGTAGTATAGCCATGTGCGCCTCTTTAGTATAGTCATGTGCATATCAAGCCGTTCACATATCGACTTTGTACTCTAAATCACTAGTCACTGGTAGCTCTCTACTTATAGTAGATATTTCTATTACAGTTCTCTCTCTGTTTACATCATGTACTTTCTTTCAGTTTCATGTATCGTACTCTCTTGCATGTTTATATTCTCTAACCTGTTATGATCTGCGTGAGATGTATTGTGCTCGCTCCCGTCCTGACTGGACATGTTGAAAATTTTACAGAGTATGATGAGGAACCCTGCACCCCTTACTTTGGAGCTTGCCTAGATGACACTCGCGACCTGGACCCCTGGGGAGGTTCAGGCAGCTGCTGAGGACGATACCTTGCTTAGTATAGATAGCTTAGACTGTTTTCCTTTTATGTCTAGTTGTTGTTCTTGATTCAGAGTTTGTATATTTTAGAGATGTTGAGATTTGTTATTCATTTCTGTTGTACCTCAGTTGAGGATTTCTCTTATCTATTTTATCGTGCTACATTCTGCCTTAGATTGTGATTGAGTTGTACCTCTGTGTTGGCCTCCGTATGGAGAGTATTTTATGTTAGTTAGTTATAATTCATGACCTAGAACAGCGTTCTACTGCCGATACTGCGGCGTAGGCTGGGCGCTGTTACGTACTCGTACCCTCACGGTGGGTGCGGGTCGTGACATAGTGTAACCATGACTATGAATAATCTATTTCTGATAGACCTACAATTGATAGGTTACGTATATTTATTATACGGCTGTCATGTTTACGTTTCCTGGTCCTACGTACTTTGTGACTAGGGCGTGACACTAAATTTTAAGAAGCTCTGTCTCTGAGTTTTGTGGTACTGAAAGGATACTATATGCTGATGAGTGACTAGAGGATATATAAAGGGTTCTAGAGTTGCACGTCTTCCTGATGATATTAAGATAGAGGTAGCTATACTCCAACTTCATGGCATAGCTAGAACCTGGTTTAGAAATGAGCCTAAGCTAGCATACCCTGATCTGACTTGGAAGAAATTTAAAAATATTTTAAGAAGTTCTTTTCTTGTAGTTCCCAAGGAAATATTGGAGAAACATTTTCAAAATCTAAAGCAAGGCAACATTTTTGTTGACGAGTAGGCAGCTGAGTTTAGCAAACTTAACAGTTTTGTTGAGTATATGGTAAAGCATCCTGATGATAGGGCTTATAGATTTTGTCATGGCTTAGCTAAGGAGATTAGAGTTCATGTCATAGTTAATGGAGACAAGATCTATGCTAAGATAGTATCTGTAGCCCAATGAGTGGAAGTAGATTTGGATCGTAAGCTAAGATATATCGTGATGAAGTCAAATATCACAATCCTGGACCAGCAAAGCAACATAGGACTCTTAGATATCAGGCTTCGGTCTAGCAACAACAGAGACGACCAACACCCACTTGTCATTTCTATCATAAAGTGGGCCATACGTAGGATGGGTGTAGAAAGAGAATAGGACCGTGTTTTTGTTGTGGACCGATTGACCATAAAATCAGATATTGTCCACAAGGAAAGACAATTAAACCATCCGACAATGAGAGGATCTGATTAAGAGTAGAAGAAATTGGATTGAATTGTTGCATTCGATGATAGCCTAAATACTACTTAAGGTGGATTTTAAATAATAGTCAGATTAAGGAGTGTAAATATCCTTTAGAATAATTGTCCATTAGACCTTGTAGCATTTCCTTTAGTGATATGAGCATAGGTCAATCCTTGTAGTCTTCTTCCCTTCTTCATTTCTATCCTTATATTCATCAAACAGTTTCCTCAATAAAATTATGTTACTAAATTTTGATTATGTTCTTCTTAATCGTACAATTATCAAATTTCGAGAACAAACTTTTTCTAAGGAGGGTAGATTTGTAACCCCTTTAATCATGATCTGAATTTTTTTGAAATTATTTTATACTTTTTATACAATTGTGAATATTACTTTAAATATTTATTTTTAATTGGTAAACGGATTTGTTAAATGACTTTGGGAATCATGTGAGCTTAGGTAAAGAGAATGGGTTTTATATGATAACAATAGGTAATGTTCTTTAAGGTGAACCCAAGAGAAGGCACTAAACTAAGGTCTAGAAACACTAAATATATAATCATAATTTTAGTACTTTCTTGGACTAACTTACATTTGAACCATTTAAGGAGTCGGGCTGGTTGTTTATGATGGAACTGGGGATTCCCAGGACCCTTCCTTTGGTGTGTGTATTGATCGATAGAAAGTTAAACAGATCTAATACGTGTTCTAACCCTTCATAGGCGAAAACTAGGGTTCACGAATTATACCTGCGGCGGAAAGGAGACAAGTAATTCCTGGCAATCTCGAGCGGACGACCCCAAGATCTTCTGCACGTATTCCTTCCTCGAGTTGGACGTCGTGTGGGCGACGATCTCCTAACCTTTTCTTCTCCTTGGCAGCACTCTCTTTCTCTCCTTACATGAATCACGAATTTAGAGAAAATTTCAGATTTCTGATCAGTAATCTGGCGGCCAGAGAATAGAGGATATATATAGGCTACGGCAGGGACCATGAGGAGAAATTAGGGTTAGGCCTCCTAACGGATCTGGATATCCCGTGTTCAGCCCGAACACACAATCCAGGCCCATTAACAATAGCTCGGTCCACTAATGAGCTATTATTGCACTACCTCCCTAATCCCAAATTATGTTTGTGGGCTCCTTTTATTATATGCTCGTTTGGCTCCCCATGTTAAGATATCTTATGTCCGTCGATCAAATTAAGTTACTGACAACTATATTGATTTGACATCTTTTATCCTTAAGTAGTACCGCTCAACTTTATTTGTCATGTCGGATATAATCCACCTGCAGGGTTTACATGACAATCCTTATGAGCTCCTTAAGAGGACATCATCAACCCGATGTATTGGGACATGGGTTCCATTTATAATCAACAACCCATCATACATACAATGTTATTACCCAATTCATAGAGGTTGTTGATCCATAATGAATCTCACTCTTTTATGAGTCAAAGTAATGCACATTGCATATACATGTCCGTTATTATATCCGGATTAAGAGTACAAGCATCCATAATAACAGAGGTGTTTGTTCTCTTATATAGTCAGTACAAAGAGAACAACCTCAAGTGGTCATGTTCAATACACACAAAGTGTACCAGTGTAAACCTATAGTCAAGATAGACTAATACCAGATTACACTACAACCTTTCCAATAGATTGTCCAAGTCCATCTAGGTTGTGAACTATTTATATACTCCATAGGAAACTGATAATATGATCTTCTGTGTGACACCACACACCATATTATCTACAATATAGAATATCAGACATTTGCATTAACATTTGCAACAAATACAATATGCAAACATTTGCCCATATGATTCTCATTCAAAATTTAAGGAAATAAGGTTACTACAAAAGTGATGCTTTTAGTATATAACCCTAACAATCTCCCACTTATACTCAAAGCATTGCTTTTCAGTATACTGTTACAAATCTTCCACTTATACTTAAAGCCATGCTACTACACATCTGACTTCCATTCCCTCAACATGACTGTCAAAAGCCTTAGCTGGTAAGCTCTTTGTAAAGGTATCAGCTAGGTTGTCGGCTGATGCTATCTTGATCACAGCAACTTTTCCTTTCTTTACGAAATCTCGTATCATGTGGTACTTGCGCTCAATGTGTTTGCCTGTCTTATGGACTCGTAGTTCCTTCGAGTTTGCAACTGCACCACTATTATCACAATAAAGTGTAATAGACTTAGGCAAACTAGGTACCACATCCAAGTCCAACAGAACGTTTCTGAGCCAAACCGCTTCTTTGGCTGCCTCAGAGGCTGCCACATACTCGGCTTCCATGGTGGAATCAGCAATACATTTTTGCTTGATACTCCTCCACACAATGGCTCCACCTCCCAAAGTAAACACATAACCTGAGGTAGATTTCCTGGAATCCCTATCTGACTGAAAATTTGAGTCTGTATACCCCAAGGGAACTAAACTATCTGCCTGGTAAACTAGCATATACTCTTTAGTCCTTTTAAGGTACTTCAAAATATGCTTTACGGTAGTCCAGTGCTCTTGTCCTGGGTTAGACTGATATCTGCTGACCATGCCTATGGCAAAGCAGTTTTCTGGTCTCGTACATAGCATTGCATACATTAAGCTTCCTACAGTTGAAGCATAAGGAACTGCCTTCATGTTCTCTATCTCTTTAGGTGTCCTCGGACACTGCTCCTTTGATAGAGCAATTCCATGTCTAAAAGGTAAGAAACCTTTCTTAGAATTTTGCATACTAAAACGAGTTAGTACAGTATCGATATAGGAAGCTTGGGATAAGCCCAACATCCTTTTCTTGCGATCCCATAGAACTTTGATCCCAAGGATGTGACTACTTCTCCCAAGTCCTTTATATCAAACTGTTTGGATAACCATATCCTTACATCAGATAATACCTTCACATTGTTTCCAATGAGCAAGATGTCATCCACATAAAGTACTAGGAACACCACCACGTTTCCGTCACACTTTCTGTATTCACATGATTCATCCTGTCATTGATCAAATCTATAGGATTTTATCACCTGATCAAAACAGATGTTCCAAGATCTGGAAGCTTGCTTAAGTCCATAAATGGACTTTTTGTGCTTACAAACAAGATGCTCCTTGCCCTTTTCAATGAACCCGTCTGGTTGCTTCATATAGATGTCTTCCTCAAGACTTCTATTAAGGAAAGCTATCTTGACATCCATTTGCCAAATCTCATAATTGAGATGAGCTGCAATAGATAAAAGAATCCGAATAGACTTAAGCATGGCTACAGGAGAAAAGGTTTTCTCATAATCGATACCCTCTCTTTGAGTAAAACCTTTTGCTACAAGCCGAGCTTTAAAAGTTTCAACCTTACCATCTGATCCTCTTTTTCTCTTATAGACCTACTTGTATCCAATGGCTTTTACACCAACGGGTGGTTCTACAAGGTCCCAGACCTGATTAGAATCCATAGATTCTATTTCAGATATCATTGCTTTTTGCCAAGACTCTGCATCTTTATCTTGGAGTGCTTCATTGTAGGTACAGGAATCATAATCTTGTTCCTCAGGGACGAAGTCTGACGACTCTTCCAAGAACATATATCTATCAGGTTGTATCACAACCCTCCCACTACGACGAGGCACTATCGGTTGTGGTGTAACATTTATGACACGTTGTGCAGTTATTTGTGGTTCATCCTCTTGTACTGTTAGTACTGAAGTACTTGGTGTCTTACGTCTCAGTTCTTCTAGAACAACTCTACTTGTGGGTTTATGGTTCATCACATAGTCTTTCTCTAAGAATCGGGCATTGGTGCTAACAATGACCTTCTGATCCGTAGGACTATAAAATAAACCTCCTTTCGTTCCTCTTGGATAGCCTACAAACAAGCGTACTTCTGTACGAGATTCTAACTTATCTGCTTTTCCATTCAGTACATGTGCTGGACTACCCCAAATGCGAACATGTTTCAGACTAGGCTTACGCCCAATCCACAGCTCTGTAGGAGTAAGAGGTACTGACTTAGAAGGAACCAAGTTCAAAATATAAGCTGCAGTCTCTAAGGCATATCCCCAAAATGAATCTGGCAAATCCGAATAACTCATCATTAATCTAACCATCTCCATAAGAGTTCTATTCCTTCTTTCGGCTACACCATTCTGTTGGGGCGTTCCAGGTGCAGTCAATTGGGATGCAATCCCAGCCTCTGATAAATAATCCCTAAACTCTCCAAAGAGGTACTCGCCACCATGATCTGATCGTAATGACTTGATACATTTTTTATGACGTTTCTCCGTTTCAGCCTTGTACTCTTTGAATTTCTCAAAGCACTCAGACTTACGGCGCATCAAATAAATGTACCCATACCTTGAATAATCGTCAATAAATGTGACAAATATTCAAAGCCACCTCTAGCTTGGATAGTCATGGGTCCACACAAATCAGAATGAACCAATTCTAACACATCTTTGGCCCTATACCCCTTTGCCGTAAAAGGCCTTTTGGTCATTTTACCTTCCAAGCAGGATTTACAGACTGGTAGTGCCTCCACTTCCAATAAACTCAAAGGTCCATCTTCAACCAGTCTTTGAATCCTTCTTAGGTTAATATGCCCCAATCTTAAGTGCCAAAGATATGTTTGGTTCATACAAGAAGGTTCTTTTCTCTTATTTAAGTTAGATGACATATTATTCATTTCCATAAGTTGCATTGTGGGCGAAATAGGATTAATGACATACAAATTATCAACCAATGCACCAGAACAGATAAAATGTTTATTCTTTCTAATAACAATATTGTCATTAAAATAAACTGAATATCCATCCTTAACTAACATAGAAACAGAAACTAAATTCCTTCTAACTAAAGGTGCATAAAGACAATCTCTCAATGTCAAAGACTTATTTCTACCAAAAGATAAAGTAACATCTCCTAATGCAACGACCGATACTTTTATAGCATCACCCATGAACAAGCATATCTCTCCATCACTGAGCCGTCTGGTTTTCTGGAACCCCTGCAATGTATTGCAGACATGATTAGTGGCTCCTGTATCTACACACCAGGTGCCAGTAGATAACACTGCTAAACATGTTTCAACTACTAGTAAATGAAATATACCTTCTTTGTTCCCTTGTTTGAGAAGTGGACAATCAGTCTTCCAATGTCCTGACCCTTTGCACTTGAAACATTTGCCTTTCGGCTTTTTCACTGCGCCTTGAGGTCCCATGCCCTTCTTTGCTGAGTTTGCCTGTTTCTGAATGTTATTCTTCTTCTTACCGCCTTTTGGCTTAGAATTAGAAGCCTTTTCAGAAACAAAAACATGACCACTCTGCCTAAAGAGAGATTCAGCATCCTGTAGCTCTTTTGCAAGTTCTGCCAAACTATACAACCTTTTGTTTATGTTGTAATTAAGGCAGAAATTGTCAAAACTTTTAGGCAGATTCCCGAGAATGATATCGACCTGGGTTTCCCCATCGATTTCAGCTCCAAGGATCTCCATCTCATTCAGATGACCCATCATCTTGAGAACATGATCTCTTACTCGTGTACCCTCAGCCATTTTTGTATTCATCAAACATTTTATAGCAAACTGCCTAGCTACTCTACTCTGATGTCCGAAGAGGTCCTTGAGGTTATACATCATGTCATAAGCTGTGGCCATGGCCTGATGCTGATATTGCAGTATATTTGATATAGATGCCAGAATGTAACACCGTGCCATCTTATCTGCCTTTTTCCACTTCTTATAAGCCTCTTTGACCTCTTTATCAGAGTTAGCATCAGGCTTAGGTGGGCATTCCTCAACAAGTACATATTTGTACTCCTCAGCAGTCAGAACAATATCCAAATTATGTTTCCAGTCAATATAATTAGGTCCAGTAAGTTTGTTTTCTTTAAGAATTACCATAAGTGGACTGAAAGAACCCATTTTTGAAATCCTGAGAATCACATAAATAAAATTATGTAGGGCAAAAAAACTTTTTGAATTAACTAAATATTGATTCCCTCAAAACAATAATAAGAAATTTACCAACACCTTGAACACCATGAATTTAGCATGCCACGATAGTGTGGACGTATACAAATTCAACTTTGTTCAAGTAGATTTTTCTTATTAATTTTACTATCATGTCAATATAACTTTATGATAAATAAAATTAATATGCTGGTCTTGCTCTGGTCATACAAATAATAGCAGTGACTCCGATGGGGAGGATACCATTATTTGTATCTAAGTGTATACCATTACTTAATACTAAGTCCATTACCTTGTAATGAGTTCCTTCAGATGGAGAAGTGAACACATACTAGGTAACTTTATACAATTATCCCTAAGGAAGTTTGTACTAGTGATCCATAATTATACTCATCCGATATGGAGGAAAGCACTAAAGCCAATACGCAAGTATAATTACATCACCTACAAACCAGTAATGGAGACCATAGGATTTATACTAAATAAAAATCCTCTTCCACTTAGTTATTTAATAATGAGGGTTTTTCTACTAGTTGATATTATGTCCATGTTGTCCATTATTAATGTAGGCTTGGTTTTTATAAAAAAAATAGCCACACAATAATAAACATGCATAATCAGAAAAAGCAAAATGACAAAAATAAGAGAAAATATTCAACTATTATGGTCATCTTTGCTGCTCCGTCCTCAACTATCCGAATCCAAAATCTGGCGCTGCGTAGATCTATTTTTTTTTAGGTTTTGGCTGTCGATTCCTTCATCGAAAATCATCTGTCAGCCACTGGATTGCTCAAAACCAACATCTCGTCCGGTATCAGAAACAGCCACCACCGCCATCACGATTGATCAAAAATAATTAAAATTATATCAATCATATGCCTCCCGAAGGAGTTCACACATAATCTAGATTGAAAAATTAAATTAATAAGCACGATCAACCCTCGTAATTTTAATTACATCCACAGCAACAACAACATCTACGACATGTCCGTGGTTTAAACAACACAATAAAAAAAACTACATTGGACCATAATAGTTGGATCTAAGGTGCCTGCAAAATCGAGTTAGAACAGATCTACATCTACCGACTATTACATAGCACAAGTTTTATTGGACAACATGGACGTATCAATCAATACGTAGATCCAAAGTGGCTCTGATACCAATTGATGGAACTGGGGATTCCCAGGACCCTTCCTTTGGTGTGCGTATTGATCGATAGAAAGTTAAACAGATCTAATACGTATTCTAACCCTTCATAGGCGGAAACTAGGGTTCACGAATTATACCTGCGACGGAAAGGAGACAAGTAATTCCTGGCAATCTCGAGCGGACGACCCCAAGATCTTCTGTACGTATTCCTTCCTCGAGTTGGACGTCGTGTGGGCGACGATCTCCCAACCTTTTCTTCTCCTTGGCAGCACTCTCTTTCTCTCCTTACGTGAATCACGAATTTAGAGAAAATTTTAGATTTCTGATCAGTAATCTGGCGGCCAGAGAATAGAGGATATATATAGGCTACGGCAGGGACCATGAGGAGAAATTAGGGTTAGGCCTCCTAACGGATCTGGATATCCCGTGTTCAGCCCGAACACACAATCCAGGCCCATTAACAATAGCTCGGTCCACTAATGAGCTACTGTTGCACTACCTCCCTAATTCCAAATTATGTTTGTGGGCTCCTTTTATTATATGCTCGTTTGGCTCCCCATGTTAACATATCGTATGTCCGTCGATCAAATTAAGTTACTGACAACTATATTGATTCGACATCTTTTATCCTTAAGTAGTACCGCTCAACTTTATTTGTCATGTCGGATATAATCCACCTGCAGGATTTACATGACAATCCTTATGAGCTTCTTAAGAGGACATCATCAATCCGATGTATCGGGACATGGATTCCATTTATAATCAACAGCCCATCATACATACAATGTTATTACCCAATTCATAGAGGTTGTTGATCCATAATGAATCTCACTCTTTTATGAGTCAAAGTAATGCACATTGCATGTACATGTCCGTTGTTATATCCGGATTAAGAGTACAAGCATCCATAATGACAGAGGTGTTTGTTCTCTTATATATTCAGTACAAAGAGAACAACCTCAAGTGGTCCTGTTCAATACACACAAAGTGTACTAGTGTAAACCTATAGTCAAGATAGACTAATACCAAATTACACTACAACCTTTCCAATAGATTGTCCAAGTCCATCTAGGTTGTGAACTATTTATATACTCCATAGGAAACTGATAATATGATCTTCTGTGTGACACCACACACCATATTATCTACAATATAGAATATCAGACATTTGCATTAACATTTGCAACAAATACAATATGCAAACATTTGCCGATATGATTCTCATTCAAAATTTAAGAAAATAAGGTTACTACAAAAGTGATGCTTTTAGTATATAACCCTAACAGTTTAGAACTAATACTTAAGAATAGCTCGGAACTAAAAAGTTTTTGGTGGGGTTTTTGATTTGGGCTAAAAAAGTTGGCAGCTTTAGGAAAATTTATTGTTAAATTGTGATAAAAGATTTTGGGACAGGTCGTTTATGGTGAGCAGTTTTAATACAAGTGACTTGGGCTTTTATACACTTAAAGAATAGATTTCCATGTTTACTAGAGAAGTTTCTGGATTAAGGTTATTAAGCATGTGATTGATTTAGGAGTGGTTAGTTAGTAATTACAACTTGTTTCTATAAAATTTCTAAAAGTTAACTGATCAGTCCACGTTAATTAGACACATGTTTTTGGGCCCAAACTTGGGGCCCGACTTACCCAACCTTATAAAAAAAAACCACCACTTGTTTAATAATTTATTCCAATTTCTAAATCTATGGCTGAGCATTATTCGGTTTGGATCCAAAATCGAACCAAATAAAATATTCGATTTTAAAAATTGGTTTAAGTTTCAATTTTAAAAATACGAAAATTCTTTATTCGATTTCATAAAAATTCCTTATTCCATTCCATATTTCGAGTGCCGAAAACCGAATAATTATTATACAATTATGTAAATACATTTAATTTTCTATATTTTATGATTAGAAATGTGTATATTTTAAAAAAACTAATCTTATGTATGTATTTTAAATACAACAAACGATAATGTAAAATGTTACATTATTTACTATAATTTAACTACAATTCTATTTTGGGCCCGACACATTAAACAACTGAAATAGTCCAACCATAAAATGAATAAACCGAATCGATTATATTGATCATGGTTGGTTTCGATTATGACTAATTTCGATTCAATCTCGATTTTGATCTTTTTAGAATTTTGGTTTATTTCGATTTCGATTATTTCGATTTGATTGAAATCGAATAAACAGACGCTCACCTATAATTACATGTGCTACAAAAATACTACATCTTGTTAGTGTCGGAGCACAATTTTTCGATGGAAAACTGAGAATATGAAACAATTGTAAAAACAATGTTCCAAAGCAACACTTCTAAGAAGGTTGCGCAAGTATAACGAAGATCTAAAACGATATCGTTATGATATTACAAGAATCTAAAAAGATTTTGTAATCAACAGCAATCGATCGTAGTACTTCTAAAAAGAAGATACAATCAGAATTACTGGCAGCAACGAAGAAGGTGACTGGCGAAAGATGGAAGAAGGCCTGCTGGGGTGAATGATCACCGTTGCTCAAAGCTTTATTCGCCCTACACGAACAGCTTCCAGGAACCAGCAAGTTCGTCGGAGAACTTGGAACACTTCTGCTCTTTTGACTCCTCGGACGGACACGAACTCCCGTGCAAAAGCAACGCTGGTGCGCGCTTATCCTCTCTCTCTCGAAGGCTACTGGAAGATCAGAACTGTGTTAAAGAACACTTCTGAATACTCTGTTTACTTGTGCTAAACAACACTCGTGAACTTTCTGTGGTGGCTTCTCTTTCTATATTGTCATGAGCCTTGAGAGAGAGGATGCCTTATATAGGCCCTGCAGCAACTGGTCGGTTGCCACAAAGTTAGGAACGTGGTAATAACCACCCCGAACATGTAGCAACCGCCCAGAACATGCAAACGCACGTTCTGCTGCCAACTGCGCACACCCAGCGCTCCTTGCACTTTGTGCGACAGAGCGCGCACTGAACTGCGCATACTGCGCGCACTGCACGCACTGTGCACACTGCACAACCAGCACAACCAGCGCAACCCAGCACAACCCTGCGCAACCCAGCCCAACCTGAGCGCAACCTGGGCGCGCACCTGGGCAGCGCAACTGGGCTTGCGCACTTGTGCATGCGCAACTGGGCAGCGCAACTGGGCTTATGCAACGTGGCTACGCAAGTGGCTCGCACAACGAGCGCAACTAAAGCGCACTATGCGCCTAGCGACGATGCTGATGTGCTAAGTACAAAGTGCGCCAACAAAATGCCACATTAATTACTCCTCATGAGCCCATGAGCCCGAGTCCGAGTCCGAGTCCGAGTCCGAGTCGCTAAGCCCCTACGGGGCTTAGCTCCTATGGAAATAAATTTTCCAAGAGCAAAAAGCATGAATGCTTTTATTGTTGATTTTAGCCTTTTTCCTATTAGAAAAATAACCCCACATGGCAAACCCATGTGCACCTCCACACCACATGTGCATCTCCAATAATAGCAAAGCTAATATATAGAGATACAAACTCTTTGTCCTATCCGATGTGGGACTAAAGTTTCTAAAGGAAAGGCCAAAACTCCAACAATCCCCCACATATCTCTATATATGGGTATAAGTGTTCCCCACAGTAATTATCCATCATGCATTAGGAGAGATGTCGCTGACGACTTGAATCTTCCCGCATGGGTCAAAAATCAGACTATAATACAAGAATGGACTAAGCCTTGAATTCTGCATCATAGCTGAAATTCTTTCCACTCACATAATGTAGTTACATGTGCTTCTGGCTACACATTAAAGGTCCTGTGCCAGCCTGGTTTCAGTGTATACTTTTGGGCGTCTACAAGTTTACCCTCAAGAGACGGCCTGATATCTCTTTGTCCATACACTATAGGTGAGTTCATTATAAAGAGACATGGCATGAAGCGCTTTGTGCTTCCCTTGCGGTGCTATGCCGCTATGACATGGCTTAAAGCCAAGGCATTACCCCTCTCTGGGAACCTTTGTAGTATCATACTACTGTAGCATGAGGTAACTGCCTCTTTGTAGTGCCAAACTACCAGTATGAAGCCTTAGGCTCCCTTGCAGTGTTACGCCGCAACGACATGGCTTGCAAGGCCGAGGCTTTATCCCTAACCGGGTACCTCATCGTGGTGTCGTGCCATTGTAACATAAGGAACTCCTCCTCTTTATAGTGCTGACTACACCCCTCTTTATATTTAACATACAGCATTAGGCTAACTGCCTATTTGCGGTGCTATGCCGCTGTGACTTGGCCTGCAAAGTCGAGGCTTTATCCTATTCCAGGGCAGCACCCCACATATAGGAACCTCATTGTGGAGTCACCCCACTGTAGCATGGAGTTTCACTCCTTGTAGTGCTGCTCTACCGTGCTTCCTGTAAAGCATACCAGGCATTCACTCTGCCTGAGAACTCATTAAGGCAATTAAGCCAACCTTTCCACAGGAACTATTTTTCGCAGAAAACAATAGTAGACAACAGTGGTTATAGGTCCGTAACCTCTCCATGCCCAATAGAATATGTACCCACCATTCCTGATATTCTTCCGATTAGTGGTTCTCCCTTGAACCAAAAGCTAGATGCCTAGTAGATAAATCTTTGAACTAATAGCATAAAACTTTATGGTAGGAATAAAATAATACAATATCCGAATGCCTTCAAGCCCATTTTACAAGCTGTGTTATCGACCAGCTGGCGCTTGAGGCCCTTGGTGAACGGATCCGCCAGGTTCTCCTGACTCCGAACATCAATAACTGCAATAACACCTCTCTTGATAAGTTCGTGTACTGTCCTGTGCTTCAACCGCATAGTCCTCTTCTTCCTGTTGAAGAGGTCATTTGATGCCACCGCCGCAGTCGCCTGGTTGTCGCAGTATATTGGTATTGCCGGTATTTGCGCCCCAACTATTGAAAGATCATACATGAGCTCCCAAAGCCATTCTGCTTCCTCGGCTGCGGTATCAAGTACAAAGAACTCAGATTCGATAGATGACCGCGAGAGCATAGTCTGCTTCTTCGACTTCCACGATATAGCAGCTCCACCCATTGTGAAAATGAATCCACCTGTGGACCTCTCGCTCTCCACCTCTGAGCACCAGCTGGCATCACTAAAGCCTTCCACTACCGGCGGATCTCCGCTGTAGTATAGTGCATATGTCTGAGTCTTCTTGAGATATCTCATAACCCGTTTCACAGCTTTCTAGTGTTCAGCACCTGGGTTGCTCGTGAAACGACTCAGCATTCCCACGGCGAAAGCTATGTCAGGCCTCGTGGCATTAGTAGCATACATCAAACTTCCGATTACGCTTGCATACTCCAGCTGCTTGACGCTTTCCCCTGAATTAGGCTTCTGCTTCAGATCATACCTGTATGGCATATCGATCCCTGGAAGATCCCGATACCCATAACGAGTGATCATTTTCTCAATATAATGAGACTGTGACAGCGCTAGTCCAGTGTCTGTCTGGATGATCTTGATCCCTAAGATCACATCAGCTTCCCCCAAGTCCTTCATACTGAACTTGCTTGAGATAAATTTCTTTGTCTCCGTGACACAGCTAATATCCGTACCCAGGATAAGCATATCGTCCACGTACAGACAAACGATCACACCTCTTCCATCAGCGAACTTCGTGTAAACACACTTGTCCGTATCGCTGACCATGTAGCCATTTGACCTTATAACTTTGTCAAATTTCTTATGCCATATCTTGGGAGCTTGTTTAAGACCGTACAAGAATTTTACCAACTTGCAGACTTTGTCTTCAAGACCCCTGATGATAAATCCCTCTGGCTGTTGCATGTAAATCTCTTCGGTCAGCTTGCCATTTAGGAAAGTCATATTCACATCCATCTGATGTATCACCATCTTATGTATTGCTGTGAGAGCAATCAACATTCTGATGGTGGTCATCCGGGCTACTGGAGCATACGTGTCAAAATAGTCAATCCCCTGCTTTTGAGAAAACCCCTTGGCTACCAACCTAGCCTTGAACTTGTCAATAGTTCCGTCTGCTTTCATCTTCTTCTTGAAGATCCATTTGCATCCGATGGGTTTCGCTCCTTCAGGAAGATCAACCAACACCCAAGTGTTATTTGAGGTGATGGAATCAATTTCATTGTCAATCGCCTCCTTCCAGAAAACTGCGTCTCTGGTCTTCATCGCCTCATCATAGGTAAGCGGATCTGCTTCCACATGATAGGTGACAAAGTCACTACCGAAGTCCTTCGGCCTCCTCACTCGCTTTGTTGACGGCTCAGCGAGTTCTGGTTCAACCGTTGTTTCAAGAACAACATCTTCTTGGACCACATCTTCATTGAAGACTTCAGTTTCTTGCGCACCCTCATTATTCTCCGGAACATCCGGAAGAACAATATTCTTGTGCCTTGCAAATTTGTCTTCAAAATATTCTACGTCGCAAGATTCAATGATATGATTTGACTCAATATCAAGAAATCTCCGAGCATCACTCTTCTCGGCATACCCCAAGAAGATCGTCTTAGTAGTCCTTGACCCAAGCTTCTGAATCTTCAGATCTGGAAGCTTGATATATGCCAGACACCCGCACACTCGAATGACATTCAAGTTAGGTCTGACCTTGAACTAGAGTTCATGAGGAGTAACGTCTGAAGTTGCATGAGGCACTCTATTTAGAATAAAAGTGGCCGTTAATGCAGCTTCTCCCCAGTAGCACTTAGGAAGACCAGCAGTCAACAACATTGAGTTAATCATTTCTGTTAACGTTCTGTTCTTCCTCTCTGCTACTCCATTTGATTGAGGAGAGTACGGAGCCGTAGTCTCATTGACAATTCCATATTCTTTGCAGAACGATGCGAATTCATGAGACCTGTACTCTCCACCTCGATCACTTCTTATCCTTTTGAGTTGTTGTCCAGTCTGTCGCTCAGCTTCGGCTCTGAACTCCTTGAACTTCTCGAATGCTTCATCTTTAGCCTTCAGCAAGTAGACGAACGCATACTTTGAGAAGTCATCGATGAAGGTTATGAAATACTTCATCCCGGCCTTTGTAGAGAACTGTTTGAAGTCACAGATATCGGAGTGTACCAACTCCAGAAGATCTGTACTTCGATTAACCCGAGGAAAGGGTTTCCTTGTGATCTTTGTTTGAGCATAAACTTCACATTTCTCTACCTTACCCCCACACTTGGAGATAAGTCCTAGACTAGACATTCTGTTTATTCATTTACAATGAACATGTCCTAGCCTATTATGCCACAACTCAAGAGTATAAGCAGAATGAGTGACTTCATTAATCACATTAATTATATTGGACTGATTTACAAGCTGAATTTTGAACATTCCTTCGGTATAAAAAGCTTTCCCAAAATATGTTCCTTTGATAGACATCACCATCTGGCCAGCATTGATGTCCGTCCTGAGGCCTACTTTGTAGAGTAGGCCTTCTGAGATCAGGTTCTTGGCGATAGTAGGTACGTGCTTCACGCATTGAAGCGTCAGAGACTTCCCCGAAGTCAGCTTCAACACCACCGTCCCGATCCCGAGCACTTCAGCTTATGCCTGGTTCGCCATCATAACCACTTAAGAAGTAGGTGTATAGGTGGTGGACCACTCCTTACTGGAGCAGACATGGCAGGAGGCTCCAGTGTCTACCCACCAGTCAGAGTCAGTCCTTACCGCATCAACCTGTGCAATCATAGCAACAATGTCAGTGATCATAGATACCTTACTAGGCTCTCCTTGCTCTGATTGCTTGGTTTCTGCTTTGTACTCATTCTTAAAGTGGCCCTTCTTGCCACACTTGAAGCAAGGCATTTGAGACTTTGGCTTCTTTTTCTTGATAGAAGTTCCCTTGACTTTTAGATTATCAGGGTCCTTCTTCTTGCTGTGGAAAGCCGCCTGCTTTCCCCTTGGTTCCTTGGTCTGAACCAGATTGGCGTTAGCCAATTGCTTGGACAGTGTCTCCACCTTCAGTTGAGCCCGCATCTGGTCCTCAACATATATTTCCTGCAAGAGATCTTCAAGGTTGATCTCAAGCTTCTTCCTATGCATGTTTGCATAGAACTTGCTCTACCCAGCGGGGAGCTTTGAGACAATCCCTCCAACAACAAACTTGTCGGGGAGGGGCATCGCCTCGTCTTCCAGCTTCTGTCGCAGTTTCAGGAACTCTTTCACCTGCGGCAGCATAGACTTTTCGTCCTCAAAGAACCACTTGTGATATTTTTCAACCACAAATATTTTACTGCGGTTCTCGTCTTCTTCGTAGAGTTTTTCTAGAGACTCCCATATGTCTCTAGCGATATTCTTCTTAGAATAGGATTCTGCAAGTGAATCCTCCATAGCATTCAGGATAAGCAGCCTGCAAATGCTATTTTCTCTTCTCCACTTGGCCTGAAGTTTAGTAGCCGCAGAGATTGCGGCAGCAGACCCAGTATCTGGAACGGTAGGTTCCTCTTCAAGAAGCACGTGATCCACGTCTCTGAGTTGAAGAGTGAGAAAAACCTTCATCTTCCAGACTTGATAATGCTCTCCATCAAACTTTTCTAATTTGCAAAAGTCAGTATTGAGGAGTGAAGCATTAACGTTTTCCATCGTAGCAATAAAGCTTTGAGATTGTTAGTGCCGGGGCACAATTTTTCGATGGAAAACTGAGAATATGAAACAATTGTAAAAACAATGTTCCAATGCAACACTTCTAGGAAGGTTGCGCAAGTATAACAAAGATCTAAAAAGATATCGTTATGATATTACGAGAATCTAAAAAGATTTCGTAATCAACAGCAATCGATCGTAGTACTTCTAAAAAGAAGATACAATCAGAATTACTGGCAGCAACGAAGAAGGTGACTGGCGAAAGATGGAAGAAGGCCTGCTGGGGTGAATGATCACCGTTGCTCAAAGCTTTATTCGCCCTACACGAATAGCTTCCAGGAACCAGCAAGTTCGTCGGAGAACTTGGAACACTTCTGCTCTTCTGACTCCTCGGACGGACACGAACTCCCGTACAAAAGCAATGCTGGTGCGCGCTTATCCTCTCTCTCTCTCTCGAAGGCTACTGGAAGATCAGAACTGTGTTAAAGAACACTTCTGAATACTCTGTTTACTTGTGCTAAACAACACTCGTAAACTTTCTGTGGTGGCTTCTCTTTCTATATTGTCATGAGCCTTGAAAGAGAGGATGCCTTATATAGGCCCTGCAGCAACTGGTCGGTTGCCACAAAGTTAGGGACGTGGTAATAACTACCCCGACCATGTAGCAACCGCCCAGAACATACAAACGCACGTTCTGCTGCCAACTGCGCACACCCAGCACTCCTTACACTTTGCGCGACAGAGCGCGCACTGAACTGCGCGCACTGCACGCACTGCACAACCTGGACGCGCGCCTAGCGACGATGCTGATGTGCTAAGTGCAAAGTGCGCCA
Source organism: Iris pallida (assembly GCA_029216955.1). Classification (NCBI taxonomy): domain Eukaryota; kingdom Viridiplantae; phylum Streptophyta; class Magnoliopsida; order Asparagales; family Iridaceae; genus Iris; species Iris pallida. The sequence continues at coordinate 125,523 of JANAVB010032619.1, read as the reverse complement.
ACAAAATGCCATATTACGCCTCATGAGCCCGAGTCCGAGTCCGAGTCCGAGTCCGAGTCGCTAAGCCCCTTAAAAACATGTCACGACCCGCTCCCGAATAACCGGATACGAGTCGGACACGCCCAGCCTTTGTTATTAGAATAACAAAGTAAGCTGTACCATTCTAGGGAAACTAACCAGATATCAAAACAAGAAAGGGAACACAGCATCTATAAAATGTATCCCAGAGTAAAGTACAATATCAGAAATTATTACATTCCAGAATGATAACAAGTCTACTAGTCTCAAATACATGGAAAATAATAGGGAAAAACTAAGGGAAATCTCTAGGCTTCTGCAGCCTCTAAGTCATGAGCTGCACCAGCTAGCTCTCCTGCATCAATAGGCTCCTCGCCATAGAATGTATCGCATAAAGCCTCCAACTCACCTGCAACATATCATATTCAGGAGCGGAGCAAAGTATATCCAAAGAAATAAACATGTACATCATGGTATGAATCAAGAAAACAGGAATAATGTAAAGTACAGGAAATAAGAACAAGACATGAACTGAATAGGAATACTGAAAGTAAAACAGGGAAACATGGTAAGAGTCCTGAACATGAAATACAACCTAAATCATGAAATACAAACTGAACATGAAATACAGCCCGAACATGAAATACAACCATGAAATCCTGAAATACAAACTGAATCCTGACATGTGCAATATTTGAAATACTTCTAGAGTGTGATCGGCTTGGGTAGATGCAATGATAATGAAATGGTACGGCTTTGGCCCCGCGTGCACGGTGCAGGACCCAAGCTATTCACAGGGATAGTAACAGGGTTTGATCACATCTCTATAGTATTTTTCCTCCCAGACAAAATGAAACATGGAACATGAAACCAGACAATATCGTGAACTATCGTGTCATCAAGGAGATACAAGAAGGGATAATGAAGACATGAGAAATGAACAAATCAGAGGAGTATACTTGCCTGTCTCCGGATGATCAAATGTAGGCAATAAAGCTGGATATCCTCCTGTCAATGATTTATAATATTGTACTTTACTCTGGGACACATTTTATAGATGTTGTGTTCCCTTTCTTGTTTTGATATCTGGTTAGTTTCCCTAGAATGGTACAGCTTACTTTGTTATTCTAATAACAAAGGCTGGACGTTTTAGTGGTGGTCCATGCAGGTCTATCCTAATGGTACCTAGGTTTTAGAGTACTAGGAAAACTTGAACACAGCATATAGGAAAATCGGGAATTAAGGGTATATCTTAGCTCCTATGGAAATAAATTTTCCAAGAGCAAAAAGCATGAATGCTTTATTGTTGATTTTAGCCTTTTTTTCATTAGAAAAATAACCCCACATGGCAAACCCATGTACACCTCCACACCACATGTGCATCTCCAATAATAGCAAAGCTAATATATAGAGATACAAACTCTTTGGCCTATCCGATGTGGGACTAAAGTTTCTAAAGGAAAGGCCAAAACTCCAACACATCTATCTGTTGATTATCTCCCCTCCAATATTGGCCCACTCCTTACCACAGACATTGATTGATTACAATACAAGGGAAGCCCCTACTCGCCCATGTTGGGTGTGGTGTGCATTTTATGTTTTTGCTATATTCGTTCAACTTTTTCATTAAAACTTGATCGAGCAAATAATTATATATCGGTCTATATAACAAAATAGAATTATACTCGGTGACAAAAAATAACATGACAAAAAATAGTTCGGAGTATTACGACAGAACAAGATGTGTCACAGCTTTCAAAGTATTATTGTTAAATAACATAAATGATAGGTAATTTGAAAAAAAAAAAAAAAAAAAGTTAATTTATCAATGAGTGTCCAATCACTCGACAATTTATCAAAGAGTAGGAGAGTCATGGAATTTCTAGTATCGAAAATCCTTTTCTGTTATATTATGGGGACCTAACTAAGTTCTATACCAAAGTAAATTTGTGTGTTTTATTACAGCAAAAGCAAAGAAAAAGGATAAATATAATATTTGGGAAATAAAACAGCTGTGAATTGTGCTAAAGTCACACATAATGATTAATCAAGTTAAACATCCATCAAATAATACTCATTAGTCATTATAATCAGTCCTTTGTTACAAAAGGATAGGAAAGGAAATGGATAAGACTATAGCCCGAATCTTCTAGACCCCCACCTTCTCCTCCAGTCCTATATAAACACCACAACTTCCACACCCTTTCCATCATTCTCATCTCTCTCTCATAAACCCTAGCTCAGCTTGAGCTAGCCTCTCTCTCTCTCTCTCTCTCTCTCTCTCTCACGTTCTCATTTCAATTTCTTTTATTTTGGTTTCATTCTATTATCATGCAGTCCTTTTATTTTAAGTGTGAACAACACATTTATTTATTGGGTTTTTGTTTTCTTCCCATTCTTTTTGTTTTTATATTATTTATATATATATATATATATATATATATATATATATATTTATTAACCTTAAAACCTTAAAAAGCAGAGCATCTCCGTTCCATTGAATGAATCAATGGCAGATAAGAGCTAGGTAGCTAGAGCTAGATGGCTGGCCTATAACTGGTGTTAGGTCGCGTGCATGGCCGAATGCTTTTAAAGGTCAGCAATATTAACTGCGCCTTTCTCGATCACTGAAGGATTTCTTCATTCCAATGAAAATCCTTCTAGATCATATGTATGAGCGAGGCAACAGAAATATTAAGAGCTTTGCTATGCCTACCACCAAAATTTACAACTCCTCTACAACCGGACACGTGTCGGGCTTCGATTGGAGGAGGAAAAAAAATGGTGGGACCGGGTGGAGCCCATGTAGCAGGGGGTGAGAGTGGTGGTGGGATCCATGTGTAAGGGGTGGGAGAGAGTAGTTGTAAGAAGGTTGTAAAAATTTGGTAGTAAACTTAGCATTTTCCAAATATTAATTACTCCCTCCTGCATTATTCTCATTCTCTCTCTCTCTCTCTCTCTCTCTCTAAAACCCTAGCTTAGCTTGGCTTGGCTAACCTCTCAAA